>OZ010630.1:4402412-4987412 GCA_963932165.1 Pimpla rufipes
TTGATTCTAAAAATGTATGAAATGCCATATTTTTGTAAGAGTTAAGATCTTTCGCGATGGCTTTTAATTTGTCTTTTATACACTTATATTGTTTGTATCATACTTTTTTCGTTTTTCCATTATTATTTTATGAAGGTTCTATTATTGTTGTTTTATTTATTGGATAATTTGGTATATTGCATTTACGAACAATTAAATTATGTTCTACTTTTTTATATTTTGTTGTATGCTTGTGGGTTTGTAATGGTATTAATTGATCTATATTTTTAGGCACTCACGTTTTGCAAAAACGCACGGAAGTGCCTATTAAATTCGGTCAGATTTTGTCTAAATGAACTTTTTACACGAAAATGTTGATATAATTTGAAATTAGCAATTTTTTTACAGCACGTTTCTCAAACTTAGTGAAATACATATTCTTGGTATAACAGAACACAACATTTTCATTATTTAGTATGTTGTAATGTGTAAACAAGATTTAGTCCTACCCGGACGTCCGTAACCCATGGTATCTTTGGACTGAAGAGGCCGAACAAGCTGAAATTTGCAATGTCTCTTATTATAGGATTGAGTAGTATGCACAAATATTATAAGAATTTTGCCATTCCTTTATGTAGGTATTCACCTAAAAAAATCGCACTTTTCAGGTGTGTAAACGTGTATGGGTGACTATCTTCGCACTGCATAAATGAATTTGGCTATAACTTGCTGCGTACTCATATTTTACATTTTTTCAGATCCATTTTATTTTGTTTTACCCTTAGCTAATTCTAAAGTGGTGATTACCTACCACGCATAAATTCAAATATTTAATTTAAATTAATTCAACACTTGCGACACTTCATGTACTTTTTACTGTGGAAACTCATTACATACTACATAATATACTGTAACGGAACGGCCTATACCCGGCCACGAATTCGTCGAAGCGCGGACGCCGTTGACATCGCGCGCTCCGAACGAAACCGAACCGAGGCCGCGCGCGCCGAGATCACGCGACGCGCGACAACGCTGGCCACCACACGTCCTATACCCCCGCACCATTCTACTCGTCGGAACGCGCGGGTATATAAGAAGCGGGAGCTCTGTCGCTCGCTAACCATTTATTTACCTTACCTCATACGATCCACACGTCTCGTGAAGCCTCGGCATTGCGCCCGACACTCTCGAAAATAATTTCCAGACCTATAAAATCCCGGTCCGCTCTACGCCTCGGTATTGCACCGACACGTACAGCGTGGTATCCCGAGCCTTGCTCCCGACGGCCCCAGCATTGCGCTTGGCACCGCCGGACCTTTAAATACTAATTACCCTTAGTCTTTAAGTTTCTCCCACTGCCCTCTCATTGCGAGAGCACAGAAATCCCCATCCTCGCCGTCTCCTTCATTCCCTATCCATTCGTCGGCCTCGCTATTGCAGCCACACCACGAATCTATCTCCACGCAGCCAAGTTTGCTACAGTCCGCGGCATCGCGCTCGCCAACTGTGGCAAGGTACACTGCGTGTCTAGTCCTATTCTCTGCCTTTTCCCTTACTTTATCGGTTGCCTCTCTTCCTCACGTAAACGCACAGAATTATCTATCCCCCTTCCTCTCACTGAGCGCACGCCTGAGTATAGCACTCACACGTGCCCGCGTCTACTTGAGTCTATATCGCCGTGCCCGTGAGCATTTCGATAAAACCCGAACTAAGAAACATTTCATTAAGAGAGACTTGTCCCGTAAATTAATTATTAATTAGTACTAATTACTTTTCTTCTATTTTCTTTGTATAATCTAACGGCCGAAAATACGAAGCTTATCCGCGTCTGACGACCAAGACCTTCATACCCCGCGCCGTGTCGCGTCCTTGCAGCCGACAATACCGATCGAGTCGTATAAGTCGACATCGCGCTTACCTCTCGGATTGCCAGACTCCGCCGGAGCCCTCGCGGGGAATCGAACTCTTAGACGCGCAAATAACCGCAATGTTTCACGTTAGTCTCTCAACCGTAATTTATTTTCTCTGCTCTCCAACCTTTATCAGCCCTATCCATCCCCGATAACGATGATGAATATGACCAATCGCCCTTGTGGTATCGGTCCAATACTGAGATATCTTCCCTTATCCCTCCAAAGTCCTAACACTCAGGTCCAGAACGGAATCTATCCCTCTGAATCCACTCCAACGGTTTCGTCGCCTCGGTGATTTCACTGGTATCACCGCGTCTCACCGGAGAGTCAAATTCACGAAACGTTTCAATACACATTACAAAACGAAAATGAATTACACAACATGATTTTTTATTTTGTTATTCATCCATTATATTTGTACAATTTAATTATAATGATAGTTTATTATTAATCTACAAATATGTGGAATAAGTAAACATAACCTAAACACAGGTTCGTAAAGCGTATTATTAGTCACTTTCACCGTATTTGCGGAAATAACAATTTAACATGTATATTTTCTATTAGTCTTTTTTATTTTAATTTTTACGGACACGTAACTGTACTAGCAATTATTTTGTTATCGTTTATAAATTTGAACCTGTCAACAAGCGATACTACAAGCGGGACTAGAGACGATCAGACTGCAAAACCGCCGGAAAAGCGCCTAGTCATCTGCTCGGCTGTCGCCGTCTTAGAGGTTCCAACGTATTTTTATTTTGTATTGTATTGTATTGTATTGTGTTTATTACTGTTCACGGGACGAGGTCCCCTACGAACATACAGTGGGTAACAGGTAGTCAGGTGAAACGCTTCGATACAATGCAAAGGAACGATAAGAATATTAAGCAAATGATATTAAGCAAATGAGCTAGGTCCCAGGTAGTTCGGCAGATTCCGAGGCCAACAGGTGCGCGAGCAGCTTAGCCTTGAAGAGAGCCGCCGTAGCGGAGCCGGTGATCGAAGTCGGTAGAGAATTCCAGAAGTTAGCTCCCGCGACTGCAAACGACCTCTGATAGGCTGCGGTATGGGCGAAAGGCACCACGAGCCGCGCAGCGTTCCTGGTCTCATGACGCCGAGTTCCTGGGTCGTTCAGCACGAACAGTTCTCTCAGATAGCGAGGCTCGTCATGCTGTAACAAAGAAAAAATTGTGCAGGCAAGAAGAAACTTCCTGCGGTTGGCCACGGTAAGCCACCCAAGCGCCCTCCGAGCCTCCGAAACATGGTCCCGCAACCGTAGCCGATCAATGAAGCGGACACCAGCGTTGAAAGCCCTCTGTAGACGTGCGGAGTGGACTTCTGCGATGTCATCGTATGCAGCCGCGCAATAGTCGAAGTGTGGCAGGAAGAGCGCATTGACCAGCCACCTTCTTGTGTCACGACTGAATAAGTGACCCTTAAGACACAGCAGACGAAGGACGTTGGATGACGTGACACAGATTCTCTCGGTGTTCGCAGACCACGACAGCGTGTCTTCGATAATTACGCCGAGATAGCGTACAGAGCGAGCATACTCGACAGGCTCGTTCAGCACGCGTATGATTGGCAGCGTTACAGCTCGCAGCATCGCAATGCGGCGCGCTGTTCCTAATACCATCGCCTTCGTTTTGGCCGCATTCAGCTTGAGGAGATTGTCATGTACCCAGGCGGAGACCGCGACGATGTCTTCATTTACCCGCCGGACTGCATTGTCGACCTCATTTGCCTGACACTGGAGGTAGATGGTCAGGTCATCAGCGTAGAAAATGTGTGTGCAGTGTTGCAGGCAGGAAGGCAGGTCATTCACGAACAGGCTAAAGAGTAGTGGGCCGAGCACACTGCCTTGCGGAACACCAGCGTGCACGCTGAGCCACGTGGAGCGCAGATCGTCAGCTCCTAGCACAGCCTGCGAGCGTCCAACCAGGTAAGAATGGAACCAACGGAGCGTGGACTGCGAGAAGCCAAGAGCGCCTAACTTCCGTAGCAGCAGGGTGTGGTCGACAAGATCGAAGGCCTTCGAGAAGTCGAAGAAGACTGCAATCGTGAGGAGTCCTGTGTCCATGCCAGCGCGCACGTCTTCGCAGAACTTGAGTATCGCCGTCTGGGTCCCGTGCCCCGATCTGAAGCCCGACTGCATTGGGTCTAGGATAGCGTTCAGAGCGATGTAAGAGGACACCTGGTCATAGACTAGCCCCTCAAGCACCTTCGAGAGTCCACACAGCAGGGCAATCGGTCGAAAGTCATTGACAGTATTTGCGAAACGCTTCTTAGCTATCGGGCGTATGAGAGCGAGTTTCCAAAGACTCGGGAAAACTCCAGCACCAAGCGACTCATTCGCCAGATCAACCAGGATCGGGAGGATACTCGCAGTAATAATTTTAAGATAGCTGACGGGAATCCCATCCACCCCCGTGGCGTTGGAGGTGAAGCGTAGCAGACGTGCAGTGAATTGTTCCGGGAGTATGTGCGAGAAGTAAAATCGCTCCTCCAGAAAACCCGCAATTCTCGGCAGGACTGTAGACGATCCATCAGAGCAGGAGTGCCTTACGAACGCCGCATTCAGAGAGTCCAAGGTGACCGTGTCCGGTAGACTGCCTTCTCTCGCTTTCACCATGCCGAGATGCTTAAGTTCCTTCCATATTGACTGCGAATCACTGAGAGAGGTAAGTCTGGAGAAGTAGAAGGCTGACTTGGCATTGCGTATTTCCGATTGAACAGCGTTACGCAACACGCGGTGTTCGTCGAAACGACGGATTCGCGCGTCACGATTGCGGGTCCGAGTGGCCCTGCGGAGACAAGCATCCCTCTCACGCATGTGAGCGCGAATCTCGGCCGTAATCCAAGGTGATGGCGGGCGCCGCACCGTGAAGGTTATTATTGGAGCGTGCCTATCAATGAGTGCATGAATTCGAGCGTTCAGAAACTGGATTCGAGCATCAATGTGTGGCAAAGCCCTGTACTGCGACCAATCGAGGCGGATAAGGTCGTGTGCAAATGCCGGTGACTCGAGAACCCGACAGTTACGATACTGAACAGTCCGGGTACCGAGCTGCAAGGTGGGGAATTCGTAGACGATATGGATGACGTCGTGCTTAGACAGAAACGGCTCTGCTGACTGGCCTGCTTCTAGCAGCTTTGTTGGACTGTCGATGGCACAGACGTCGATCCAGGTGGCAGCAGTGCGGGTATGATGCGTTGCAGTAAAGCCAACGAGTGTCATGCCAGCAGAGTAGACAAAGTCTCGCAAGCCACGCGCGGGGGGATCGTCGATGAGAAGATCGACGTTCAAATCGCCAATCAAGACGACGTTGCGGTGTCGCCTGAGGATAGCCAGTAGGCGAGGGGCAGCTGTTACGATTGGATCGGCGTCGGGAGGGCGATAGATGCAACAAACGAGGAGTGTGCTGTTATCCTCGGCACTCTTGACGGAGACAGTGAGGTATTCCGGTTGTCCAGGCTGGTTGTTGGGGGACATGTCGCAGAGAGATAGGCGGTAAGATTCCCGCGCATATATGGCGACACCACCTCCTCGCTTAAGCCTACGGTCATTCCTGAACAGCTTGTAACCCAGCATCGACACCATTACGTCCGGGATGATGTCTTGCAGCCAGGTTTCGGAGACACAGATGACGTCGAAGGAGTTGTCCTCATAGAAGCGCTGCCGGAATTGGTCGATGTGGCAAATAAGCGACTGCGCATTGAGATGGCAGACTTTGATGGGCCTTGAGCTCACGAACTTACGACAAGCTCTGCTGGACGGTTTGCCTGAAGTGCACTGATGGCGATAAGGAGTGCTGTTTGACTGCACTTGCGCCGTCTCGCAGGGGCGAGTCATCCCCGGGGCTGATCCCGGCGGAAGTAGTCGAAAGACGTTTGGACTGGATCGGCTGAGGGATAGAGAAAACGCCCTTGAGGGTCCCTCGCGTACTCCCGCGGAACCCCCCCAGGATGATGACCCCCGTTGTTCCCAGACCACGATGGCCAAGAGCCATCGTAATAGTCCCTGGTGTCGTTGAGAGTTGAATTTGCTTGATGAACTGGCATGGTTGAGAGCGGGGCCGAAGATCGAGTGAGGTAACCCTCCGTTTGATGGCGCACAGACCCGGCGTAGTCCATCGGAGGCCCGTACGCGATTGGAGGACCGTAAGGTGGCGATTGTCTGGGCGGAAGCGGCAGCGAGAGGTCCATTCGGTGCGGAGCGGACTCGTTGGCGTACCCTAAGCGTGTTGACTCTGCCGCCCATTCCTGCGTCGCGGCAGGTACTGCATCCCCGCCCTGCTTCTTCGGCCTGCCGCGCTTGACTGGCCTTGCCTTCTCGCTGCTGTTGTTGCCGCCGGGATCTATCTGCGAGGTCCGCTTGACCGCCCCCTGCCCAATCTGAGCAACTTCGTTCTCGGTACAGACGGTCGTTGGCCCCATTGGAATAGGCAGAGGGGGCGGCGGAACAGCCAGACACGACGATTCAGGAATAGTCTCCAATTGCGAAATAGAGGGAGCGACCACAGATGATTCCGGCTCACTGTGACGTTGCGACGTGTGTGCATCCTGCTGAACGCTTCGTGGAGCAGTGCGTCGCAAAGAGGCCGATAATCCACCCCGAACAGGCCCATTTCCGTCACCCACGGCGATAATGGGAACCCGATTCCGGTAGGCGATTCGGAGATTAGACTCCCCCGCTGCAGTTCCGCGCTGCATTTCGGCACGCACAGCGCGAAATTCCTCCTCCTCCTGAGGAGTTCTGTTCGGCCGAATGAAGACGCTGCCATAATGTGTATGCCCCCGGAGGGCCGACGAGCGCCGCATGGCTTCTTGGGCGGCATCAGGCGAAGAGAGGGTGACGACCAAAGGTCGCGGCCGCGTAGCAGCAGTGGGTGGGCCCTGCACGCGCACCGCTCCGACCCTGAAACAGCGCACAGGGCGTATACCCTGCCCGGGAAGGAGGAACTCGAACATCCGATGTACCTCGGCAGCATCTCCGTTTGATGAGGCCGACTGGACTTTTTCTGGCAATCCGACGATTAAAACCTGGTAACTTCGCAGCTGACGGTTGTTGAACTCAGCATAGAGTTCACTCCGCTGAGTCGGCGTGAGAGTTTCGAGGGTAGGTCCGGGTTGCTGTTCGCGATTCTCGACAGCGCTCAGTCTTGTACCGTAAGAGGCCGATTTGTCGTTGAGTATATTCAGGCGCGTATCGATGGCGTCGCACCTCCCCCGTATAGCCTCCACGTCGGTGGACACGCATTCGAGCCTGGCATTTACCGCGTCGTGGTATTTAGCACTGTCCTGCCGCATCGCCTGCAGCTGAGCCAGTATTGCCCCGGTGGTGGGGACATCTTTACCCGCGCAGCAGGTCGGCAGGTTTGAGCTGTCGAGCATTTTATAAGTATTAGCACAATCGTGGTGGTAATACTTGTCACATACCGGACAGTGCGAAGAGCCGAGTGAGACATTTATTGCGATGCCACACAGGTCGCAACGCTTAGCGGTAGGTCCCCGACCAGTCATGCTGTGTGCCAGGTGAGAAGGCAAGACTTTCGCGACTTGGAAGGGTGCAATCGCACGAGGATCCGTAAAGCGAGCTGATGCGTGCAAAAAAAAAAACTATGCAAAATCCCGATAGCGCGTGGGAGCGTGCAGTAAGCGGTGCTTGACAGAAAAGGTGCGTATTAATGCGATCCGCGGGAAAAATGATCCGCCATGCACCCTAAAGCAGTAATGCAGCAGTTATGTAGCAAAAACCGCGAAGAGAAAGAGGGGTTACCGTGGGCGTATCTGCAGCACGCATTACCTTGGGTGACTCTAGGTACGTTACCATTGGAAGTTACCACTAGCACGTCCGACTTACCCACTACGCGCAGGCAAGTGACCACTGGAGGTATGGTAACCTACCGGCTGTGACTAGTATCGACTGCAGAGCACTGCGATAAGTTACCGACAGCAGTCCCGGCCGACCCAGAGGTGTCGCTGTATCCAGCGCCAATGACGCGTTGCTGGGGGCTGGGAGGTCCCGCCGAGCGACGACAGATGTTGCGATCAGCCCCGCGGCGAGAGGCACGGTCCGGAGGAACAGGGAAGACCAGAGATAGATGTCAGCATCAGCTGGAATCGTAAACGCACTGTATATGTGTACTAACACATGTATACATAGACATATACTTCCCAGATAGCAGGTGCAGGACACAATGCCGTTGCAGTTTGCACGATGCAGCCGCTGCGGAGAGGGCCGAGACGCGAAGTGACAGGCATTAAGGTCGTGCAGTCCCTGGGGTTAGCACACTCCAGACCGAAGGCGGCTGTCACCCACACTTTGACGGGTCAAAGGAGTAACGGCAAATCACACCAGGGAAAAGTCCAAAATAAACTCGCCCTGGGCCCGTAATTGTTGACCAAATCACACCAGCGCACTTCGCGCACTTCGACACACACTTCAGTGTAAAAATTCCAAGAAGGAGGCGCAGCCAGATTCCGTAAAATCAGTAATATGCGGGAGCTCTCGGCGAACACGTCAGACTCGAATGGCGGCGGCAGTTACCCTCTTAGACAATTTTAAAGTGTTGATTACCCACCACAATAAGTTACAAATATTTGTGTGTTTAAAAATCAGTCCGCCCTACATATTATGGTCTGGAGGTTCATCGCAGTCAAGAATCACTGCATTTTTACTTTGCTTGGTGTGTCTCAGGTAACCACAGTCAAACAAAATATTCATGGTTAACGTAAGGGGTGCTTTTTCCCTCACTGATGACAAAATATGAAATAATTCTATTTTTTTAGGAGTGCAGCAAAGGTTTTTTGTACACTGGATCCAGTGGTTGGGTTCATCACTTGCTTCGAAATCAGAAATGTGGGTTTTTCACTTCGTTTGCAGTCCAGAGAAAACCAATACAAAATTGGCCTCCGCTATGGTTCAATCTCTTCGCAGTCGCATTTCCTATTAATTAATTGTATGGATGTTTTAATGATTCTTAAACCCAAGTCACAGAATAATCTATACAAAATTATGACATAGTTGGCATCACTGATATGGGGTTTTAAAAGTATTAACTTAAAATAATCTCTACAATTATTCTATAGAAAATATGAGTGCGAAGTGTATGAGCCCAAGCAGAGACCAGTCCTATGGTTGGTTTTCTTTGAACTACACGCAGAAGTAAGAACCCATATTTCTGGTTTTGAAGCAACCAGTTCACCCAACTGATGGGTCCAGTGACAACAAATCCTTTGCTACCATCCTAAAAGAATAGAATTATTCCAAATTTTTTCATCGGTGAGGAAAAACGTAACCCGTATAATAAGAAAAAACTTTTCTCTAAAACGGTCCCCTTAAATTAATTTAACACTTATGACAATTGATATGGTTGGTTAAAAGATCCAATTACAATCAATAAAATCATTACACATACGATACACATCACAATACTAAAATGATCAATTCCACAAAGTTTTTAGGCACTCACGTTTAAAAAAACACAAAATGCCTGCTGAATTTGGTCTACATGTGTCTAAATTAACTTTTTGTAGGCATTTTATAATTATTTGTATTTACCCATTTGTTTTTACGGCACATTCTTGAAACCTAGTTATATAGATATTCTTGGAGTAACAGAATACAGGAATTTAATTATTGAGTATTTTTAATGTTGAGACAAGATCTTGTATTATCTGGACGTGCGAACACTCAGAAGCTATGTATTGAACAGACCGCACAAGATAAGCGCACAAAGCACAATAGAGTACAAAGCCGATCTTCAAACCGACGTCCACACGAAGCGCGACGTTGAAACCGTACAGAGCATGAAGCGCCATCCATACCGTACGGAGCGTGTTGGAATCTTCAGCCCCGACCGCGCAGCGTGGCGTGGCGTCGTAATTCGTAGCGCGCCGCGAGAGGAGGAGGGCAGCACCGCGCGGGGCAACCGCGTCGCTGCGGCGTCGCGCCGCGGCGCTTGGCCCCCTCTCGCGCGCACGTGGCCGCGCGCGCCGGCTGGTCGGCCATTCGGCGTTCGGTTTTTCGGCGTGCGGGGTCCGGTCCCCGCACGGCTCAACAGGTGTTCTCGAAAGTTCGGCGGTTCCGCTCGTTACGGCAGTTTTTTCGCTCATTACGGTGTTCCGCTAATTACAGTTTCACTCATTGCGCGGTGCCGCTCACTAGTCCGCTCAGAGCTAATTAGCCTTACAAGCTAATTAGTTTTCCTCGCGCTCAGTCAGCTCAAGTCCAGCTCTGTGGGAGAATTGTTTCGGCGACGCGGTAACGTTCAGGTTCCGCGAGCATCAATTCTTCGCGCCCGCCACGCGGCGATACAGCGTCGCGGCGGACATTTTCGTTTTCTCGACACGCTCAGCCCACCGTCGAGGGAAATTAATATAATCGAATCGGCGGTCTTGCTTGACGTGCAGCTCAGTGTTTTCGAACAATTAATCGCTCGCTCATTTAATAATTGACCGCTCATCACCGAACATAAATGAACTGTTTTTTTTGGGTGTAAAATTGTGAAAATAAATCAAGTTATTTTTTTGTGTGTTAACCGTTATCCGCTGTGCTCTATTTTTTAACCACCCGCTTCACCATCATCCACCATCACGGCATTCTCAAACAGAGCGCAAAGCACAACGTTTAAACCATACGGAGCGCGAAGCGCGACGTTCGAACCATACGGAGTGCGAAGAGCGACGTACAAACCGTACGGAGCGCGACGTCCAAGTGAGTGCCTTAAAAACGGCCCAAGGGAAAAATGTCCCTTAGGCCATTTCCCCTTCGTTTCCCATGGCCCTTAGGCGATGTCCCTTCGGGACATTTTTCCCATAGGTCATTTTTCAGGGGGTTTGGGCGGCGGAGACCCCCAACAACAACCTGGCGCCCCGAAGGGGCGCCGGGTTGCTTGTTTTGTTTTGTCTTTAGATATTAGAATTATCTGGTGGTGATTACCTACCACAATAAATTAAAAATATTTTTTTGTTTAAAAAATCAGTCCGCACTACATATTATTGTCTGAGGATTCATCGCAGTCAAGAATCACTGCATTTTTACTTCGCATGATGTGTCTCAAGTAACCACAGCAAGAACACATCTTTCTTCTAGTAAGGGACCGAGACAAACAAAATGTTTATGTTTAACGTAAGGGCTATTTGTTTCCTTATAGATGAAAAATGATGAAATAATTCTCTTCCTTTGGGATTACAGTGAAGGTTTTTTTACACTGGACACTGTGGTTAGGTCAATCAGTTGCTTTAAAACCAGAAATATGGGTTTTTCACTGTGTACGCAGTCCAGAGAAAACTAATATAGAATTGGTCTTAGCTACGGCTCAATCTCCTCACAGTCACATTTCCTATTGATTAATTGTAGGGATTTTTTTTATTCTTAATTCCATGTTACAGAATAATTTATAAAAAATGATGATAAAGTTGGCATCAGTGAAATGAATCTTTGACAGTATTAATTTTTTTTAAATCTCTACGATAAATGTGTAGGAAATGTGATGGCGAAGAGTATGAACCCTAGCAGAGGCCATTCTATGGTTGGTTCTCTGATTTCGAAGCACCAGTTGACCTAACTTGTAGGTCTAGTGACAAAAATTCTTCGCTGCCACCCTAAAAGAACAGGATTATTCCAATTTTTTTCATCGGTATGGAAAAACGTAACCCCTATAATAAAAATAAACTTTTTTGTCTGACTCGGACCTCTTAAATTAATTGAACACTTATGGCAATTGATATACTTTTTACTGTAAAAAATCATTATGCATATTATACTGTAGTGACTTTAACCCTCGAGTTAATAATAAACTCGGTCCAACACCACAAACGCTAGGGCCGCGGTGATTCCTCCCATTTATTTTTTGGGGAGCCAGGCGATTTCGCACACGCACATACACACTGGTCCACTCAATCCGCGACAAGAGAAAAGTCAAGATTGCCCGAACGGACATTTATTTACGGAACGCGCGTTTCGCTCGGGCGGAACTCGTGCCGCAATATTCCGATTCTTACGATTTTCTCGTTAGGACTCTCTTTTTCCTTTTCTTAGGCGGCGAGGAGGGACGCGACGGCGACAAAATGTTGACGCGAAATGAAATGATAAAAAGGCAAAACAAACTAACTCACTCTCGACGGCGGTTACAAGGTTTGCGGCCACGGACTCTCTCCGCGGGTTAAAATCCGGTTTCTTAGTTCGCCGGTCACATTAAGTTTTTAATCGCGAACCTTTCACACACCGTCCCTACTCCCGCGTCGCCCCCGCACTCGCGCACTGACTCGAGTTTTACGTTAAATAAAGCGTCGATTTGACGAACGACGTACAAAACAAAATTACTGACAACTTCCTGCGACCGTACGACCAAGGTCCGGCCTCTCCACGCGAATTACAACGCAGGGCCGCCCGGCCATTCGGGCCTTCCTCGACACGCCTGTGCGGCTCTACAAATTTCCCGGCCCATTGCCGCGTAGGCGGGAGTCTGTGAAAAAGGCACTCGAACGCGCGGGCAACGGCGCGATCGGCGATCTCGCGGAAAACCCGTTGACTCGGCCGTCGCGTATCTTCGTCAAGCCAAAGGCACATTTGCCTAGTGGCGGGTGGTCTGAAGGACCGGAATAGTGGGGAAAAATAACAAATAAAATAGAGAAAACTGGACGCTGCGCGACATGGTTCACCCGTGGACCGTTGATGTTGAGACGCTCCCTTCTCTCGCCCTTGCAAGCGGGACTGTCCTTGTGTGTTTTCCCTATCGAGTGTTCTCGCTCTCTCGTGGTGCAGCTATTCCGACGGTGGGCTACGTACTCGATGATGTTCTCGCTCACTCGACTCGTCCTCGGGAAGTGCCACGAGGCCTCGCTCGCTCGCACGCATCGGGGTTCTAATCCCCTCTCTCGGCGTTCGACGGACAGGTGGCCAACTTTGTCCCGTCGAACGGCTGATCGACCGCGAACGGCGACGATCATCCGCGCCACCGTTGGCATGCGTGGCGCGAGTTACATGCAGCGGCGGTCCTCCAGTCGGCGGTGGCGGCGGGAGATACCAATGCGCCGAGCGTGCAGTGGCGTAGCGGCGAGGTCGCGACAGCAGTACTGCGTCCTTTTTCTCTCGTACTCCCACTTTAACCTGTCGTTGCGGGTTCGCCACGGCGCTCGGCGCCAATGCTCGATGGAAAAGCGGGAAAGATAAAAAAAACAAGAATCAATAACAAATTAATTTAATGTAAATTATGGCCCTGCGGATCGGTCCAGGCTCGGTCGACCGGACGGGAAGCAGCGCCTCGGGCACGACCAACATTTTTCCCGTGCTACAATACACATCACAAAACTCAAATGATAAATTCTACAACGTTTTTAGGCATTCGCGTTCTGAAAAAACGCACAAAATGCCTATTGAATTTGGTCTGCATGTGTCTAAATTTACTCTTTATGGGAAAATTTTATTATAAATTGTATTTATACATTTGTTTTTGCAGCACATTCTTGAAACATAGTGACATAGAAATTCTTGGTATAACAGAATATAAGAATTTCATTATTAAGTATTTTTAATGTTCAGACAAGATTGTATTGAATAGACCGAACATGATAAGTGCACAAAGCACAACAGAGCACAAGAAGCAACGTTCAAACTGTACGGATAGCGATGCGCGTCGTCCAAACCGGAGCGCGAAGCGCGATGTTTAAATCGTATGGAGCGCGAAGCGCGTCATCCAAACCGTACGCAGCTCGAAGCGCAACGTTCAAACCTATGACGGACCCCGACGAATGTACCGACGACTGTTCGTGCGTTGCAGCGAAAGTCTGCTGCAAATCCGGCGCCCTAAGAGGCGGAAGATGCACTGCGCTGGAGAGCGGGTGTATATTTGTGTTTGGGCAAAGGGCGGAGTAACCCTCGTGCCCTTCGTTGAGAGTTGCGTAATTACCCGTTCTCGCGCTAAGCATCAAGGAAAGCGCTTGCACGAATACGTCACGAGTTACCGGCAGAAATGCGCTGTCGTACGTTTATCCGGCAATTTGAGTGAGGGCTGTAGCTCCCGGATAAGGGAAATGGAAATTAATGATTGATATTAGTCAGTCGATCTCGGGACACCGCCGAGGTGCCTCGAACGATCGTCGCGCTCCCGTGTTGACAGATTTTCTGTCTGTCTCGCTCGCTCGCATGCGGTACACGGGTTTCGCGCTCGCCTGTACGCGCGTTCTCCCGTGGCCAACGCCCAACGTGGGGCGCCATTTGTGACGTATTTTCTCGCAACGTGGGTCGAAAGACCCAGGTCCCGCAACTGGGTTCTACAGGGAGAAAACGATGTAGTGTAGGAACCACGAAGTTGATAGGTACGAACCAACCGGCATAGTAGAATATGGCATTTCGGAAGATATTGTATGTCAGAACCGATCGCGGTTACTTGGTTTCACAGTAGTTGTATCACCCATCCAATCGCAACCATCCGTCATCTTGGTTGATTAGTGTGACCAATTGTTATTCTGTACTCTTACCAATTGAATGTTTATATTGTCGAATTCGTTGAATCGCAATGTAGCGTCGATTTAGTTAGAATTACCACTACTTATAAGTAACGCAACTAATCCATTGATTTGTTTTATCACGGTGGCGTGATGGAATACATAACAAATTAGACATGCTGCTACAATAAGCGTGGTCGATTCACAAAATACATTGACAAAACGGCATATATAGGGTTTAGTCAATGGGGTTTTGGATTAATATACTCAAGTGCTCTGGTACGCAATGACGGGCTTGATTGACATAACCTAAAATGTTCATTCATCTAAACGTACAGTATATAAAGTCACAAATCCATTTCTTTCTGACAAAACATGTTTTACTTCACAAAGCATCTATGACCAATAACCATTTATAATGTTCGACACAGAGCTCTGTAAGCTTCACTTCACTCAGAAACATTCGCAAATGTGACGTGAGCGCGAATTCGCGTCGCTTCAGAACCGGTGAATATCTCCGAGCAAATTTGGTAGTGCCGACCAATCGATCGGTGGCGCCAATCAACCGATTGGTAGCGCTAACCAATCAATTGGTAGTGCCAACCAACCGTTCGATTTCTCTCAACTAACAAAAAACGGTTAAAGTAAGCAATTCGATGTAACTGTCGCAAACAATTTCCAAGCATTTAAAGCATAAAGGCATTAACAGCCGCCAAGAATTCAAAATATTGTTCTCCCAACTAACCACTTTTCTCCCTGTAGGCCTCAGCTCTCGCAATATGGGTCACGGGACCCCATTCTCGGAAAAGGGGCACGGACCAAGGCCGGATGTAAATGGACCGTAGGACTTCGGATTTAGAACCCGATCTTTACGTAGCCAGGAAGAAGAGGCCACAACAGACGACCGTCGGAAGGACCCGAACGCTCACGACGGTATCGTTATGATCTGTTGATTTATTTTCTATCCGTTTGACCGTCCGTGTGAAAAGACCATTATTTTCTCGTGCTGCAACATCTTTTGCGACAATTTTTGCATCCCCGCAAAAATTAGTTCCCGCCAGTAAATAGAGGGTAAAGCTCAAATAAGCTATTGATATTTCTCCTTGTTCTTTTTACTTTCACCTGCCGAGAAATCATCAGCTTTCTCGTGCGGCTCACGACCTACCTACCGATCCAATTTTTCTCTCGAATGGTAACCGGGGATAGGATACATCACGATCTCGGAAATTAATTCGAGTTAGTCACCCGAACCAGCTCACAAACCATACGGAGCGGGAAGCGCGATGTTTAAACCATACGGAGCGCGACGTCAAAGTGACTATCTTAAAAATGGCCTGAGGGAAAAATATTCCCTCGGGACATTTTTCGGGTGTATTTTGCTGAGTGCACACTTATGAAAATGTACACTTAGCAAAAAGATTCTGTCCATAACTTCCTTGTTCCTGCGTTGTCGTTCCTGTCCATATCGTTCGTTTTTTTGCGTGCACGTGACTGCGAATATACAAAATGATCACATTCCTTACAATAAATGTCAGTAGGAAAAGCAATACTATTTGTGCCGAGCTGCTGGTTCGGGCCAGGTTGTTGGTTCGAGACTGGCCGCGGGATCGGGGCAGCGTGCTGGCTGAGGCCGGATTGCTGGCTTGGGTTGTCGGTTTACGAAGTCTTAATTAATAAATTATAGTTTGACATGGGAGTATTTTGGGTTGCTAATGATGAATCTGTGTACAAAAATCATGAATTAAAAATGGCGGATCCAATATGACAGAACAAATAATAAAATGATACTTGATTGAGATTGTTCACGCACGAACGTAAAAGCGCCGGTTGCGCTCCAAAATTACTCGACACCTGGGTTCGAGTCTCGCACACCTCGAGATGCCCGGGGTCGAGATTAACGCGACCGTGATATTTAAGCTGTAAACCCCAATTGTCGCCTCTCGGTACCACGCCGAAACTTGACCGGGGCTCTCTTCACTTCGGCCGCAATGACGAACGAGAGTACACGCGGTTCACAGTCGGTCAATTTATTGCGTCTCGATCCGAGTCGTATTTCGCACCGCGACTCAACCCGGTCGAATACGTGAACGCGAATATTACACTTGTGTCTCGTCGAGCAAAAAGTGAGCAACTAAATAAAGTGTTACGAATCAGCCAAACCATTATCAGTGTCCGATTTAAATTATTTTCCCTGAGCGATCCCAGCCAACTTCGCATCCCGTCGAACAATTATTTTCTCTCTCAAGTGTTTGAATAGCGAAGGTTCAAACAGAGATGGAACTTGTTACTCGGATGTTCCGGGGTCGCTGATCATGATCCGATCTCAACATTTGAAAATGCAAAATGGCGGACCAAAATGCTAAAAGTTCCTTGATTGATTCTCACGTATTTTGCTTTTCATTTATTAATTAGCATAAATGGGGCATTCCACCCCGCTTCGACCAGGAGTTGACCTCGACCTCTCCGATTTGGCTCATTATTTTTTATAGGTGTACTTGGACCCTCAACTGCACAATAAGATTACAAATTTTTTATTGCCATTTTTGTTTGTTTAATAAATGTTTAAAGTGACATATAACCCCATAATCAAAAAGTCTGATAAAATTCTGAAAAATACTTTGTTCAAAAACAAAAATATCTAGCTTATAGCCAAAGTGGGGAAAATTCTTCTTCTTACAGTTGCAAACGCAAAAACTCCTCTACGTTGTATCTATTAAATTAATTAGATAATTATAAACTAAACAAAATCATATTATCACCTTAAGGTGATAATATGATTAGTCGCCTATGTAGGAATTGCCAACAAGCTTAGTACTGGCTTAGTACCGCTGCCGGAACTGCCAATGTTTGCAACCAACTCCAGGCCAGTATGTCGTCTTATTTAAATCTGTACCGGGTCAACAACGTCTAGTTCATGCAGGACCGAATCTTGGCACCAACTTCGAACCATTACTGTATACTAGATATGGCCCAGTGCGAATAGTCAATGTCGAGCCAGTTTCGGTAATAACTATATCCCAGTGCCGTCTTGAATGTTGGTCCAATACTGACTGAAAATACTAGTTCAATGCTGGCGACAAGCGACGGATCAGTGTTAATAGTCAATCTGGCCTAGAATTCTACCGAAACAGAATTATTGTTGGGTCAATATCGGATCCGATGAGGGCGCCACGGTCGCGTAAACAGAGTAGACGTGTGTCATAATCGCTCCGCAATTTACCTTAAATTACGCGTGAATAAGACTCGGTGGAGGGTGCGGACTGTGTCCACTGTAAAGTTGAACTAGTGCGCTTCACCCAGGTGTAATTCTTTCCGAGATCTCAGGTGCATAACGGCAAAGGATTGTGTGCGAACTTTTCGGTGCGAGAGTGATTTCCGCAGGCGGCGTGGCACCGGCGACAACCGCCGCACGAGACTGACCACGGATTCTGTCGACGTAAACACACCACAGTGCGAGTGAGACAGTGAACAGCTCAGCTGTCGATACAAACACGATGTCGACAGAACGGAGCGAGAAAAACAACACCGTCGCAGACTTATCTGTCACACAATTCTCGGCAATGCTAAAAGGCTGGAAAGACGACATACTAAGGGATCTCACAAATGATTTATCCGAAAAAATCAAAGAAGCAGTTAAGGAGGAGATCGGCCCGATAAAACAAGAATTACAAAACTGTTCAAGACAGTACCAAGAGATGAAACAAGAATGCGCGGATCTGAAGCAGAAACTGCTAAGCCAAAGGACGTTCAACGAGTTTCAAAACGAGAAAAACAATATTGTAATCGCAGGGATGGACGCCAGCGGGACAATACAACAAATAGAAGATTCCGTTCAAAATCTAATTCGTGGCAAACTGGGGGTCGAGTGTGTAGGCGCAGATATCAACTACACGAAGAAGCTGGGAACTCCGGGAGAAGGAAGACCGACGCCAGTGCTCATGGCCTTAACCACGTACAGGAAAAAACAAGAGATTTTAAAAAATTCGTATCGGCTAAAGGGCTCAAACATTTTCATATCAAACGACTACGACAAAACAACCCAGGAAAAACGCAAAAAGCTCATGCCGATACAAAAAGAACTAAAACAGCAGGGTTGCAGTACACGTCTTATCAACGGAAATATCCTGATAAACTCGAAAATCCACACCTTAGAGGAGGCCGAAGCGTATCTAAATACCACAAGAACGTCGAAAAAACGCGGACGTGACGGTGACAGCTCAGGTACGGGAGCACTCGAACTCTCGGAGGATACCGAGACAGCACACAAAAACGACAAGTCAACGGCTAAGAAAATGAGGGAGGAAAAGGGAAAAATCGAGGAATATTTTTTTCGAAACATCCCATGCACGACGAAAAACGATCCGGCGCTGCGTACCCAACACGTCGCACGAGCCACAGCACAAAAGTCTACAAACAGCGGCTAAGGAGGAAAAGATCGGAGCAACTACAAGACTAATTTACTGGAACACCACGGGATACAACAACCTACTATAAATCGAACAGCGGCAACGGAACCTCCTTCAATCATGTGAAATAATCGGAATTACGGAAACATGGCTCGAGCGCGAAATAGAAGAAGGTCCACTCTTCCTACAGGAGTACAACATCATCCAAAGCGTGGCAGTTCGCGACCACGACTCAGGAAGAGGAAGCGGCGGTCTACATTTATACCTACATAAAAATATAAAAATTGTAAAAGTCCTTGAAAGGAGCGACATGTGGATATTTGTAAAGGTAAACATAGATAAAAAAGAAATTATAATAGGGCTAGTCTACTTGCGCCCAAGCCTTAATACTGAAATAACATTAGATATTTACGAGGAGTCAGTGCGGGAAATATCGAGGGAAAATCCAGAAGCGGCAATCATTATCGGAGGTGATTTTAACGCGAAGATAGGTGTGTTGAATAATGTTGACGAGATGGTATTAGAGAGCACAGAATTAGAAGCAAATCGCTCGACTTTAGATAAAAAAATTAATCGTAGAGGAAAACTCCTAACAACAACAATGGAAGCCGAAGGTTTCATTGTACTAAACGGAAGAACGAGTAACGACTCCCCGGCGCAGTACACATTCCTTGGGCCGATGGGCGCGAGCACCATCGACCTTGTCTGGGTAAACTCTTTGGGTATCGATATAATTAAAGATAGTGAAGCAATTCATCATGTAGAGAGAACAAACCACCTAATGTATCTAGTAAAAACAAATTTGGGTAAGAAATCAAAAAAAGAAAAAAGCATTCAAATGGAAATAGTAAAACGAGACAAATACAATTGGAACCAGGAAAATAGCGACTACTTCGGGCAGCTCGTTAGTTCCTCAAAGAACTTACAAAATTTCGACGAAGATGTAAACAGGGCGAGTGCGAACCTAGAAGCAACAATAAAAGTAGCAGCAGTACTCACGGAAATGTGCCAAATTCAAATAACTGGTAATGATAATAAGGGATTAAGTAAAAAACCGTGGTCGGATGCTGAATGTAGTCAGAAAAAGAAAAATGTAAGAACAACGTATAAAGCAGCTAGAGCGGCGAAATTTGTAGATTCTGAAAAACTAGATGTATACTTAGAGGCAAAAAAGTGCTATTACACACATTAAATTACAAGAAGCGGAATTACTACGAGGAGGAAACTAGAGCGCTCTCAAACGTCAAAAACACTCAAGAATTTTGGAAAACCATAAACAAATACAAAAAGCGTATATACCAAAGATGCCCAATCACAATGCGAGAATGGGTAAATTTCTACAATGCAAACTTCGGATATAGAGACACGGAGATAATTGAAATACATTTAGAAGTAACACACCCATACTTAGATTTACCAATTGTGATGAGTGAGCTCAAAGGACGTATAGCGAGGTTAAAAAATTCGAAAGCGCCGGGACCAGATAGCATACCAAATGAATTTTACAAAGGGCTAACAGATGATGGAATTCGCTATATGTTGGAATTATTCAATCGCATTTTGGAGTCAGGGACGATCCCTGCAAATTGGTGCCGTGTAATGACAATAGTTCTACACAAAAAAGGAAACACAACGCATCCTAGCAATTACAGAAACATTTCACTATTTAACAATATCGCAAAAATATTCACCCAAATATTGGCTGGTCGGTTGCAAAAATGGGTAGAATCTGAAAGGTTACTACCCGACAGCCAATGCGGCTTCAGAAGTAGCCGTACTTGCACGGACAACCTATTTTGCCTATATACTGCTATTCAAACAACTTTTAGCCACGAGGGGCGTTACCTTTTCGCAATATTCGTAGATTTTCGTCAGGCTTTTGACTCAGTGATACATAGCAAGTTATGGAGAAAATTAATCCATCTGGGATTGAACAGCAAATTACTGAGGGCAATAAAAAACATGTACGAAAAACTGTCAATGCAATACAGCATCAACGGACAACAGTCTGAACCACTCCAAATTCAAAAAGGAACACCCCAAGGAGAGTCGCTCAGCCCAATTCTATTCCTGCTATTCATCAGCGATATTGAATCCTACTTTAGAAAAAGTGGTGTCTCAGGAGTAGGATTGGGAGGAAGCTTGGAGATACTCATGTTAGCCTTTGCAGATGACATCGTTATATTGGCCGAGTCCCCGATAGACGCGCAGAAAAAACTGAATATACTGAGAAAATACTGCGAAGAAAATTTACTGCAGGTAAACATAGGCAAAACAAAGATGATGGCCATCCACAAAAGTCCGAGGCAGAAACAGTTCAGCAATTGTTTTTTCGGAGAGTCAGGAATAGAAATTGCAAAGGAATACACGTACCTAGGAATTACCATCACAAGTTCCGGTGTTTTCAGAGAAGCAGCACGCGAACGCATAGCAAAAGCAAACGTAGCAATAGGTATGTCAAGACACACCTTATTTAAAGCTAAAACGAGATCACTAAATGCGGCAGAAAAAATTTTCGAAGCAATAGTGTCGACCACATTATTATACGGCTCGGAAATATGGGCGGATAGGTACACGGACCTCATATAGACGGTGCAAGTTTAGTATATTGTGCAACAAGGGTCGAAAGTTGGCAATTGCGGCGAGTGTGAGGTTTGCTGCCTGAGCGAAGCGAGGGCTGCAATCACACGAGTCGCAATTGCCAATTCGACCCGTGTTGCGCATCATACTTTTTGTAACGAGTGCACGAATCTGCAGCACTTGGAATGGCAGTCGCGCGAGACGAACACTGAAAAGTGAGGTTGTGATTCAAGGGACGAAAGTGAATGACAGAAACTCCCAAGGGACGAAAGTGAACGAAATGCGAACTGCGCATGCGTGACTCTGTCATTTCACCACAGGTTCGCGACTGACAGGGAAACGGCCACTTTCGGCTCGCAAGACTGCCATGGAAAGTGCCGCGATTCGTGCACGTGTTACAAAAAAATATTTTAAAAGCATTCTGGGCTGGCCCCGAAACACCCCGAACTACATAGTAAGACTTGAAGTGAACAGAGTAAAGCTGGTAGCAGAAGTACTAAAAAAGAAAATAAACTGGTAGATAAAACTCTTAGAAATGTCGGACGACAGATTACCAAAAAAATGTTACGGCAAACTAATAAAACTAAACAAAATACCAAAATTCAAAAACGACGCAAACTGGATCACAAAACTAGAGCATGACTTGGAAGATCTAGGTTACAAGTATGTGTTCGACAGCCAAAACCCGATCATTATAAAAAGAGAGCGCGAAAACTGTCTACGAACGCTAAACCGAAAACTGAAAAACGAGGATATTGAGTGCGCCGAAAGATCATCATATTGTTACGTCAAATATTCGGTTGCTTTTACACAGTCAAACATTTACACGCGTGTGAGCGCTTCGGCTTGAGGTTCCCGTACTCTGGTCAGTGAGAACCGAAGCTCTCCCTTTACCACGCCTGATGGTGAACACCGAAGACGCAACCCCGTTTTTGAGTCCTAACCTTGCGGTAAATTACTCGGGACAGGGGTACGAACGTTAATCGGTTACTAGTGATAAAATTGTAGTGTGTAGGGTTTGTGCGTTTTTCAAATTTGTGGGAATCAAGGGTGATATCTCTAATAATGTAGAAAATCTCGCTACAGAAATAAATAAATGTACTTACTGTAGTTCAGAAGTTCTTGTAGATCGAAACTGCAATGTCGCTGACGTCGGGGTTGACCAAAAGGATCGATGAAGGGGCGTTGTCAAAAAAAATATTCAAATGTAGATCTCTTTCGTTTCAAATAGAATAATCGTTTGGGTTTTTATTCAAAAAATTAATTAAGGCACTTTGGAAAAAGTAAATGGCTGTTCGATATTCCCATTACAAAAATTGGCACGCGATATTTGGTATAAAATGAATAATTATAATAATAATAGGAACAAAAACTTTACTTAATAGCTCAATCCAGATTCTTGAAATAAAATTATAATACTTTGGTAAAATCCAAAGAAAACACCCCAGAACGAAATCCTCGAAGGGAAATATTCGAACCGAGAAAAAATGATTAAGTTAGCGTCTGGATTTAACGTTCGGTAGAGTCAGTAGAAAGTAAAAAGAAATATTTTCTAAGTCCAAAGTCATAAAACTCAAATATTTTCTAAGTCCAACGTCTTAAAAGTCAAATATTTTCTAAGTCCACCGTCTTAAAACGCAAACATTTTCTAAGTCCAACGTCTTAAAACGCAAATATTTTCTAAGTCCAAAGTCTACAGAAAAGAATAATTTCCAAGTCCGAAGACTGCAAAAATGTTCCGAGTCTATCTCCTTATTTCTTTCTTCACTACGAAAATTATGAGTCTACATTTAAACAGAGTAACGTTACTAGGGATTAAGCTGGCGAAGAGAAGAGCCGTCGAAACTCGCAGATTATAGCTGCCACTATTCACTTTACACTGGATGAAACGATGATTGAATGCCTTTTGTCGCGAAGAAATGCTCCTTATATAGGTCGCTAATGCGCACTAACCATCTCACCGATATGGGGTGGGAGTCCTTCAAAAGTACAGGTAGACCTAATACATCTTTAGTTTCACAGGGGAAAAACACGTACTCTGATTGTTATAAAATTCCCTCTGGTGTTCACGTGTGTTTATGCTGGGACGAGTCGGGCTCATCGCATTTCTATCCTTGTTACTCCATATTTCTTATTATCAAATTGCTCCGTTAATAAAAGGCGAATTTCGGCAATTTCTCGACGTCATCTATACGTTCGTAAAATAATACAGAAGTTCGCTTTTTCCGGAGTTATATATATCTATTATGCATTGAGATATGAGATTTATTAAGTTTCTTGTGTCTCTTTTCTACACCTTCGACTGGTCATCCTGCCTCTAACTAGCAACATAATGCATTGGTGTGCGCCTTGTACGCGATATCGCTTGCATCAGCTGCACCGTTCGCCTGGTATAGGGCGCGGTTTCTTTTATTCTTTATGCGGGCGTACGTGCCGTTCTTCATGCATTTTTCCTTTAGTTTCTTCTTGGTTCTAATTTGGTGATTTGAATTATTTTTCCTACAAGGATTATCATGTACAATTTCAGGAATAATCAATTATTGATTGGGATTTTTCAACATTATATTAGTGAGTTATGCAAGAATAAAAGCGCGTATTTCTCCGTTAGTTCGGGCTCTCACTCGTTAGGAATTCGTCCGATATTATATCTTATTTTGCTATATTTTCATACTGGTCCCTTGTCGTGGCGATGTGATTCTTTAAGTATTATAATTCAAGCAGCTTAGGTTGGAACGTCTATATTTTCCATCTCTAATAATAGCAATGTGCAAATTATTGGTTCTCTTATTTCTTAACTCCGTAAATTAATAATTACAAGAGTCATTCCTTCAGTTCAAACAATCTTGGTAAGACTTTACAGTTTTACCGTGTACCTATTTAATGAAATTAACATGATTTAATTGTTCTTTCTGCATTATCAAATGAGTACCCTCGAATAATCGCAAAATCATGTATTTAATGTAAATAGTTAAATTTAATTAAAAGATTTTTATCCTACGACCAATTTTTGAAATCTGGTATAAAACACATATTTAATATTTAATTTAATTTATTGTGTACTCGAAAATGTGAGCGAGGCAGAGATTAGGTTTTCTGACATTCCTTCAAAAAGCATTGGGCGTTGGCGCCCCGTCTCGTCTTAGCGGCATGCGGTAATACGCGCGTACCCCGAGATCCGTAGTTGATGCGAACTGTCGCACAATAGGCTCGCGCGGAGCGATTGATGATTCATTTTTTTCCACGCTGTTACCACTTGAAAACATCTCACCACTACTGTAGTAGCTGGCGAGCATGCTTCTAGCAACACGTAGCCGTCTCCGAGGGGCAGCATAACAGTAAGGCCCGACATTGACCTTGCCTTGCATTTCTCCTCATCGATCGATAAAACGGCGCTTCCCGCTCCATATATGCTCTATATCGATGGACGTATCGTATTTCCTTCTCTCGTTTTCGCCACTTGTATTCTATTCTCGGGATCTTTTAAACTTTTATTTTGACTGAGTTATTAACGAATTGTTTAATTTTTCTTTTATGTTCATAGTTACGTCAGGACGTAACAATATACAAAAACTTACAAACATATTATAGATAGCAGCAAGTATTTATACATGGATGTACACATTAGAAAACTAGGATTGATAGGTCAAGTGAGAGTGGCGAGCGAGCAAAAATCAATACTATGTTGGAAAGGAACCGCTTTTAATTTCGACCCGGAATGTATATGCCAATCATGTAATAAGAAACACCCGGATTCTCTAGAGCACTTTTTACTGGACTGCCCAGCCTACGACGGTTTTAGAATACAATATTTAAGAAAGGACAAAACGATGACTGACATTTTAAGCATAAATTCAAGAGCGGAGCTGGACAATCTATTTTATTTCTTGATAAATAGTTTTAAACTACGAGCGTACATTTTGTGTATCTAGCCAGGACATTATCGCATATATATGTTTTTACTGTTAGTTATAAGCAAGCGAAAAGTGAGGAGAGCGGGCAGAAAATATGTTAAGACTGTAAGCCCCCTTGTATCAGTGGATGACTTCCACGAGAAATACAATAAACATACATACATACATATCGGATCCAATGCTTAATGCCAACACTGGATCGATACTGTCTAATAGTAGTCAGTCAGTACTCTTGGTCGAAGTCGGGCGTGCTCCGATATACATATTGGGTCGACACCAACTTTAGTTGTACCCCAACACTAATTTGAATATTGGTCAAATACTGACTGCTACTGCCGGTTTAAGGACGGCGATGAACTCTGGACCAGTGTTAATAGTAGTTGTGGCCGAGTACTGAACTAGAACCAAATCATTGCTTGGCCGGGGTCAGGATGATCATATCGGCCCAACTTTTCGTGCCAACTTCGGGCAGATAGCGACTACAGATTCCGGAAATTTTGGTATGGATGTCAAATAATATAAACATTATGTTGTGTTACGAATGTTTATGCCGTGTAAACAAACAACGTTGATATGCACTACTTATATAAACTAGATACTTATATCTAGATAGTATAAGGTGGATATAAGCTAGATTGAGTACAAGGTTAGGTAATATAAAAATATTTGAAGCACACAGCACAGCTATTTCTCACTTTTCTTCGCTTCTCTTTCTATCTTGCCGCCCTCGCGATCGCAAGCACCCGATAGGTATCGGCAGGTCATAAACAATATGTTTATGTCATCTGCCCCTCAGAGCTTCTCTTTCAAAACATCTGGAAAGGACTAACATAAGAAATAAATATATTGTAACGGCCGTGGGTAATGATAAATAAAAAGAACAATAATTTATTAATTCACGGCAGATCCGGTCGTACGTCTGTTCGCGATGCGATCTCAACCGAGACTGTCTGTTTTTTCTGTCACTGTCGTCAAGTCGACCGGTATTATAACGTACCGTTCGTTAAACTACTCCCCTCCCCTTTGAGTTGCCGTCCCGGCAACACCCTAAAAGACTGAGATGTGGATGCCATGATACACCCAGTTCTACTCGCGACCCAACTACACTGTCCCGGCATTGGCCCTAGTCCCGAGGGAAAACCATGGCTGAAAAACCTGGGAAGGACAGTGTTTACAAATTTGCATCTCCTGTATTTGAATGAATTTAAATTAATGTTTCTGTCACGCATTAGTCCAAAGTCTGTCTTTAATACAATAAATAAAAATCTCACTGCAAATTGATGTTGTTCTTTCTTTTCTTGTAGAAGTGTTGTTTGGAGTCTTTCGAATTGATCTTGAATTCCTTGAGGATGGTGGTAAAGGAAGGAGGATTCTTGGGAGTCCAAGGAAACCTGTGACAGAAAAATAAATCTGCGAATATATCTGCGAATTTATCTGTTTAACATGAAACATTTTTATATTTCTTTATCATAATCGGAGAAATAGCAACCAGCAATATCCGATAATCAATGTGTTACTAAGGAAAGATTTTTTATAAAATTTCGGTCACTGCTCGCGAATAATAGAGTATGCATCATTCTATTACCCAAGTGTTGCCGAATCGACGAAGAAACCAGGTATATGTCCCGGGATGTTCTAAAGTAACCAATGAGCGAGATTATGATCAGTACTCACGATCATTTTCAGATCACTCTAGCCCCTAGCCAGCGAAACGTGAGCGGGAAGTCCCAAACTCCAACCAAGCCCAGTTGGAAATTTAGCTGTATCCCTCTAGATTCACCGGAAACCCTTAACAGGACGCCCTTCTACACTTTACCCGGTGAAACAAAGAAGCGTCCAAGGCTCCAGCCAAGCAATCAAAACACTTTCCTCCATTGATGATCTCTGATCTGTCACCCCTAAAGATCCTAATCCTCGAAAGGGGCTAATCGATCAATATGAACAATTTTGAGTTCTCCTCGTGGAGGTTTTTGAATTCTGTAAACTATGTCATTAATTCTAGTTTTAACAATAAAAGGTAAAATCCAATCTCGTTGTAACTTGGGCACTTTCCTTTGACTTTATGGGGGTAATAAAGTCAAACCTGTTGTCCGGGTTTAAAAGAAAGCATATGTGACTGTACGTCAAATCTCGATTTCATTTTGTCGCTTTTAATAAGAAATCATTTTCGAATTTGTTCGTGAATAGAGTTTAACTTCTGTTTCAGTTCGTCAACGAATTCTGGAAGATTTCTCGATTTTGTAGAATCGTTATTTTTAGGATTTCCTCGAAGAAGTTCTGGAGGAAGTTTGAGTTCCTTACCAAGAAGAGTCATGGCCTGCGAAAATTCAGTGGTTTCGTGCTTTGAAGATCGATATGCTAGTAGGAAAAGGGGAATCCATTTATCCGAATCTTTCTGATTTTCCGTAACAAATTTGGAAAGCTATTGCAGAATGGTTCTGTTTAGTCTCTCAACTAGGCCGTTGGATTGAGGGTGTAAAAGAGTTGTTCTCGTCTTCTTGATTCCTAATAAGATCATTGTTTCCTTGAAAAGATTCGACTCAAAGTTTCTGCCTTGATCAGAATGAATTTCAAGGGGAATGCCAAAACGAGAGAAAACTTCGCAAACAAGGTTTTCAGCTACTGTTTTGACTTGGAAATTGGGAAGAGGCCATCTGGTGAAATAATCAGTTAATACTAAGATGAATTTATTGCCCGAAGAGGATTTTGGGAAACGTCCTAGAATATCGACAGCAATTCTTTCGAATGGACTTCCAACGTTGTAGATTTGTAGTTCTCGTTTATTTTTTGAATTGCGACCTTTTTTTGCGAAACAGATAGTACATTTCTTGCACCAATTTTCCACATCTGATTTGCAAGAGGACCAATAAAATTGTTGGAGAATATTTACAAGAGTTTTATTAATACCGAAATGACCTCCGGAGGGGGAATTGTGAGCTTCAGATAGAATTTTTGGAACTATATTTTTCGGGACAATCAATTGCCATACGAAGTACGAGAAATTAGGAGATTCCCAACGTCGAAAGATGAGATTAACTTTTAAGATGATTGAATCCCAATGTAAAAGATACATTTTGAAGGAAAGACCGAGATGAGAAATATCAGAAATATCATTTTGGTCGGATATTTCTTTGTTTGAAGTCAATAATTGATCGAAGAATTTTGTCTTCCCTTTGGAGTTTATACCAATCGATCTCGTCATTCATAATACAAATTGTTCGACGAACGGATTTTTCAAACTCAATCTTTTTTTGTTCCAGTCTGTTGCATTGTTTACAAGTTTCGTCACATGGTCGTCTCGACAAGGCGTCTGCATTGCCGTGATTACGACCAGCACGATGATGAATCTCAAAGTCGTATTTGAAAACTGTTTCTAGCCATCGAGCAACTTGACCTTCTGGGTTCTTGAAAGATAACAACCATTGTAGAGCGGCATGGTCAGATCGGATGGTAAACTTCCTTCCTAACAAAAAATGATGAAAGTCATCCACAGCTCGAACTACGGCTAATAGTTCTTTATGTGTGACGCAATAATTTTTTTCTGCATTATTTAAAGTTTTTCTGTAATAAGAGATGACTTTTTGCTCGCCAAAAAGAACTTGAGAAAGGATTGCGCCAATTCTAGTATTTGAAGCATCCGTGTCGAGGATATATTCGTCTTCTATAGTTGGATAAGCTAGAATAGGAGGAGAAATCAAGGATTTCTTTAAAATATCGAAAGTGTTTTGGGCTTCCTCGCTCCAAACGAATCGAGATTTTTCTTCTGTTAAACGATGAAGAGGTCTAGCAATCATGGCAATACTTTTGACGAATTTTCGATAATAAGAACAAATTCCGAGGAAACTTCTCATGTCTTTCTTATTTTTGGGTACTGGCCAGTTGACTATAGATGAAATTTTCTCAGGGCATGTTTTAATTCCTGAACTTGTTACGATATGGGCGAGATAGTTTACTTCTTTCTGATTGAAAATGCATTTCTTTGGATTAGCTTTCAAGTTAGCTTTTTGCAGTCGATTAAAAACTTGTTCTAGATGTTTCAAGTGTTGATTAAAGTTTTTACTGAAAATGATAATGTCATCTAAATAGACTAAGCAATTTTTTCCAGGTAAGTCCTTGTAGAACTATATTCATCAGACTAATGAAAGTAGCAGGAGCATTACAAAGACCGAAAGGAAGAACTTTGAATTGCCAGAATACATATCCCAACATGAAAGCCGTTTTTTCTCTATCTGCTGGATCAAGTTCAACTTGCCAATACCCACTCTTAAGGTCGATGACTGAAAACCATTCAGCACCGCCGACAGCTTCGAGGATTTCATCAATCCTGGGGATCGGGTATGAATCTTTTTTGGTTATACTGTTGAGTTGTCGGTAGTCTATGCAGAATCTTATCAATTTGTCACTTTTTGGAATAAACACAGGACACGAAGCGAAGGGACCATAGCTAGGTTCAATAACTCCCTGATCTTTCATTTCTTTGGTTAGTCTGAATGCTTCTTCTCTAAAATGAATAGGAATGCGACGTGGAGCAGACTTAAAGGGTTTTGCATTACCAATATCAATTTTGGATTTGATATAGTTGCACAGGCCAAGGTCGTATGCATTTTTTGCAAAGACATGCGAAAACGAAAGTAGAAGTTTTTCAAATAAATGTTTTTCACCTTCATTTAAAAGTTTTGATGATTTTTCCAACAGGGGACTTTATGTTCCGGTATTTCGTTCAAAATCTCTTTAACAGAATTCGCACAGCGACAGGAACTGTGCGTTCTTTACTTTTAATATTGAATTTTGTGTGAATTGTTTCTTCAAATTCTTTAAGTAGATCCGACTTTTCCAAAAAGTCTACACCTAATAAACAATCTTCTTTAATGTCAGCAAAAACAATCTCTAATTCTACAGAATAATCTCCGACTTGTACCAAGGCTTTTTGAATTGCTGAGTAGCGAAATTCTTCCCGGGATACCGTTAGAATCTTTAAACGCCGGGATACCTTTTTTAAGGAATGAATCGTGTTCGTGCATATAGCAGCATTCACGATTCCGATCTCCGATGCAGTATCTAATACCATCACATACGATTTTTCAGCGATGTTACCAGCGAAAGACAGACGTAAATCTGACTTCGGAGCAGAAGAAACTGTCCGAACTTCGACGGTTCTCATCTGAGTCGATCCGACCCCCAGCGAATCGACTCTCTTTAGTTTTCCGGATTTTTTCTCGGATTACTTCCCGAAGTGGAGGGTTGATTCTCACAGAATCGTTGAAGGTGTCTTTTCTATCCACACTTTCAGCATTCGGGTGGATCGCGTGGGGCGAAGTTTTGAGGAGGACCTCTCGCGTTGACGTTATCCGTCTAATTCGAGGGAGGATATGGATTGCGAGATCGCGAATCGTATGGATGCGTGAAATTGTCGTTGATTCGAGCCGCGTTTGGTCTAGAAAAACGATCGCTATCTCGAGGGATGATTGGAAATGAATGAGATTCCATAAGATTCACAGCGTGAATCTCTTCAGCTCTTTTCAGAGCATGATTGATCGATGAAATGTTCTCTAGACGGAGAGTTTTCCGAACACTGAAATTAAGGATTCCCGTCATGAATTGAACGCGCGCGATCTTGTCTTTCGATTCGGTGTTCAATTCCGGGTGGGCCAGATGAGTCAGCATCTCCATCTCATTCGCAAATGTCACAAGACTCTCGTCGATTTTTTGTTTCCTCTTATTTAGCTCGCTCATCGCCAAATGATCGGACTGAGAGATTCCGTAACTCACCTCGAGGACATGTTTGAGCTTGTCAAACTGAGATGCTTCCTCTGTGCTGAGGGTGTCCAGGATTCCTCTCGCTGCTCCACGGAGTGAGGAGGCGAGAACGAGAGCTTTTTCTCCGTAAGAATATTTGTTATATGTCGCAATCATCTCGAACTGTTTGAAAAATTGTTCCCACGATCTCAAAACATGGAACGTGTCCACTCTCAAGTTCGAGCGATTTTCATGAATGATGTTATTGAGGGGAACAACGTTCGACATGGTCGGAGCGCTAGAAATTACACGAGGGTGCGGAAGCCACTCTATGTCACGCGGAACCTCGTGAATTTGAGCGGCAATCGAGAGAGAGGGAATAGCAGAGGCAAAGTGGTAGTGATAGAAAAAGGAGGGGGAACATTATCTTTGTTGTTCTTGATCTCGGCCAGAATGATTCTCGCAGTTTCGCGGACGGCGATCGAAGCTGTCTCCTGCGCTATTATTTGCGCCACTTCTTTTGCCGATGTCACGGCGGCTTCTTTCGCTGCAGCGATCGATGCGGCTTGGATTTCGTAGAGGGCATTTTCGAGCTGCCTCTGATTCCGTTGCCTCTCTCGCTCGATTTCCTCCCTCAAGATGGAGGTCTCGTCCAGTTCGCCGTCTCCTCGATCTTCTGAGGTCACACGTCGTTCAGTCCGTCGAGTATTCATGTCCAGTATTCACTTTTTTATAATCCAGCAGAAAATGTCATCCCACTTCTGACACCAATGTAACGGCCGTGGATAATGATAACTCGTTGGATAATAAAAAGAACGATAGTTTATTCATTCACGGCAGATCCGGTCGTACGGCTGTTCGCGATGCGATCTCAACCGAGACTGTTTGTTTTTTCTGTCACTGTCGTCAAGTCGACCGGTCGTCAAGTGCATTGTCCAGAGAGTCGCGCGTCGTCCAAACCCCAACATATAGACGTTGGCAACTATTATAACGCACCATTCGTTACAATATGATTACTAAAATGGATATATCAGCTAAGGCAAATCACTTTGTAAGGATGAGTTCTCGCTCGCTGGCATTTTTAGTTGCGCTCGTTTTCATTAAAAATATAATTGCCTTCAATCGAAGATCAAACTTGGCCTAAGCTTGGCCCGACAACTGCCTGATTAGGTCCAGTCTTGGCACAACTCTGGTGTCCAAGACTTTTGCAAGTCGGCACTTCTACATGAACTTTATGGTAAATATATGAAACGTGATACCGAAGAATTCTTTGGCATCTACGGGCATCAAAATATGGAGATTTTACGCTAAACAACTTTTTACGCCAAGGGCAAGACCGGGTTAAAATACATTTCTTCCGAGTCGGCCATTGCTGCCCGATTTCCTCCGAGTCTCCGTCCTACTCCACGGCTCCGATCGCCACAGCCCCGATCACAATGGTCCCGACCACTACGGTTACCACGCCCCGCCCTGCCAAGCTCGATTTCGGCGGCGCCTGCCATCACCGGGTCTTGCGCACGATCATCTGCGTAGAAAAAAATATTATGATTAAAAATATACACTATAATAATAATAAAATGTTAGACATTGATCGAGAGTGCTGTGCGTCTCACGCATTCAAACTACGTACGCGCTACGCGAGCGCCGCGAGACGTGCGACACCAGTGCCAAAGACGTTACGGACGTGACGTAAGACGACGCGCATGAGGGCGGACGAGTTCACGCGCGAGAACGGGGAGGACGGAAGTGGAGAGACAGAGAGGAGAACGAAGAGAGAGACGTAAGAGTACGCACGAGGTCGAGATCGATAACGAGGTACGCGAAGAGAGAATCGAGCGAGAACGGCGAGTACATGAGTGAATGCAGTTGCGACAGCCCCTAGAACGGGCCCAGTGAGTAAAACCAAGCTACAGACGAATATATTGTTGCGCTCGTGGGCCAATGAGAAAACGTTGAATAAAAAATAGGAACGATCGTTTATTCGTAATATCGATTGCACATTTGTCCAAGTCGAAGTGTCAACCAAGAATGTTTGTTTATTGTGTCGTAGTCGTCGAGTCGATCCGTCGTCAAGAGCGTTGTCAAGTGTGTCGCGCTCGGTCAAACCCCAATATATATACTGTAACGCTTCAAATCCAGCGTTACAAGAATGCCTCTCATGTTTCGGCTCTTCCCGGGACTCTCGCGAGATTCTCGCTCGTCGTCACAATCTACGACTTGCTTGCGCTGCGGCTAATATTTCGCGAGCATCGAGCTGCTTTTCTGCGATGCATGCCGCTGCCATTCAGATACCGGGATGAGGCGTCGCAGTGGATGACCACTGATCTCCAACCGAAACCTGGAACATCCAAAGATACATTTATGAAATCTATAAAATTTATAAAAAACCCAAGCAAGACTGAGATAGTCCTCTTCACACGAAGGCGAGGTTTCATACCGAAGGCCCCTTATATCCTTGGGACTGAGCTCCAATACTCCTCGGAAGTACGCTACCTTGGCGTCACTTTGGACAGTAAGCTCAGTTGGAAAAGCCACATCGCCAAACAGGCCTCGAAAGCCACAGCCACTTTCTGGGCCTGCAGGCGTATCTTTGGGCAAACATGGGGCATCACACCGGGAATGGTCAAGTGGATATACACGGCAATCCTGGTTCCCCAACTCACATATGCTTCCTTGGTCTGGCGGCCCGCATTGTAGAAGGCGGCTAACAGGAAGACACTGGACAAGATCCACAGACTTGTTGGGCTAGGAATAACGGAGGCAATTAGAACGACCCCGACCTTCGCCATGGGGGCCTTCCTAGATATGGCGCCCTCTCACATCATAGCAGAGGCTAACGCTAGGAATGCTGCGTTACACCTACACTTCGGTAGTAAGTGGAGGGGTGCCCCGTCATATGATCCGCGTCATAATATCTTGCGTCATAATATCTTGGATATAAGATCCAACGTCGAAATATCTGCGGGGAAAGAAATCCATTGTCAGAATATCCGTAAAAAAAAATCTCCGGCGTCAAATTATCTGTACTGAAAATATCTAACGTCAAAATATCCGTCAAAAATGATCTGTTGGATTTGTTTGAATGCGTTGTTGCCTGATTTCCTGTTTAATCTGGATCATATGATGAACAGCGGCGGGCCTGTAAATGTAATTGCGTGAATTGTTGTGTGTGAGTTGGTGTTATGATTTCTTCGGAGTCGTCATGATTGAGTGGTTCCTCGCGATAGTGATATCGGCCCTTCGGTGTTCATCGACAGGTAGGTATTGTGATTACGCATGTGTGCGAATTCAGTCGACTTTCGGCCAACTGTTTTGGAATATTTAGTGTTTCGGGGACGCCGAGAGCTAACGCGTGTTTCAATGTTGTGAAGTTTTCTGTCTGTATTTAATTTAACGGAATAATGCCGTTGCATTTTGTGTTGAGCCAGAAAGGAAAGTCGCTCCTTGTTCATGATGGTTTCGTTTATTCTGTCCATTACGAGGGTAAAAAAGCAATATCTTGGCGGTGTGTGAATTACAAGGATCTTCACTGCCCCGGCCGTATATGGACAACATCGAAAGTAGCATCAGGTAACGAACGTGCAATCTTTGTCAATACGTTGTTGATAATACTTATTACTTAATTTATCAATAATAATAAATATAATTATTTGCTGGTTATTCATATTGCTTTTATTCGCTGTGAAAATTCTTTGTAATAATGAATAATGCATCATGATGAATCTGTAATTATTGATTAAATTCATTAATGTATTAATTGTTAAGTACGGAGTAATAGTAAGTGTGTCTGTGTGTACGTGCCTGCGTGCGTGTGTGCGTGCCTGTGTGCGTGTGTGCGTGCCTGTGTGCGTGTGAGCGCGTGCGCCTGTATGCGTGTGTGCGTGCCTGTGTTCGTGTGAGCGTGTGCGCCTGTGTGCGTGTAAGCGTGTGCGCCTGTATGCGTGTGTGCGTGCGTGTGCGTGAGTTGTTGAGTGCGGAGTAATAATTGCTCATTTAACTGATTATCATTTTTTTGAGTTTTTTTATCGATTATTGTCAGTTTTATTTTTTATTCCAATGAAAATGGGTAATAATAATAATCAGTATTGTTGATCTTTGATTTTGTTTTCGGTTTTAAGGTGAAGTTGTCGACGTCACTGACCATAATCACACGCCCAATCCTGATGAAGTTAAAGTACGGAAAGCCGTAGCAAAAATGAAGGAGAGAGCTGCCACTACTGGAGAATCTACGTCTGCAATCGTCGCTGCCTCTACCTCGGATGTTTCGGCGAGCGTCGCCGCAAATCTGCCTAGTATGGCAGCGTTGTCTCGAGCTGTACAGAGAGCTCGCGAACGTAATAATCCGCAGTTGCCTAATCCGCCCAGCCTTGAAGAGCTTGTACTGACGGAGCCGTATACTCGAACAACGAAGGGAGAAATGTTTCTGTTACACGATAGTGGCGTGGGTGTTAGGAAACGATTTTTGATCTTTGCAACGGCAAGAAATTTAGAATTTTTGATGGCTTGCGACGTTTGGTATGCCGATGGAACATTCGCATCTGTTCCCGCGATTTTTGAGCAGCTTTATACTATTCATGGGATGCAAAGTAATAGGGTATTGCCTCTGGTGTTTATTCTGGCTGCTGATAAATCACGAAAGACTTATAAAGCTGCGTTGGCGCACTTGAAAAGCGTTCAGAATCAGTTGCGGCCTTCTAGGATTATGATTGACTTTGAAAGTGCTTTTATGCGCGCTTTTCGTGAGGTCTTCACAGGAACTGTTATCAGTGGATGTCATTTCCATTTTGGCCAATGCGTTTGGCGTAAAATACAAGAGCTCGGCTTGCAGGCTGTCTATGGTTCGAACTCGGTGTTCGCTATGAATGTAAGAAAACTGATAGCCTTAGCTTTCGTTCCAGTGGCTGATGTTATTGCCGCGTTTGAAGCTCTCGCACAATTAAAGTACTATGTTGAACATGACGATGAATTAGGCGGTCTTGTCGAATACTTTGAGCGTACATGGATTGGTTTGCCACATCGCGGCGGAAGACGAAAAGATCCACTTTTCGCGATTGAAATGTGGAATTGCTATTCCCGGGTGATTAACGGAGAGCCGCGAACAAACAATGCGGTTGAAGGATGGCACCGAGCCTTTAACGAGCGTGTTCGCGTTAATCACGCGCAGATTGGGAAATTCGTTGAGGTGCTGAAAGTCGAGCAGAGCCAAGTCGAGATCCTTATGGACCAGATTGATAGTGGTCGAGATGTTTCGAACCCGAGAAAGAGGAAATATGTAGAATACGATGGGCGATTGTTGAATGTTGTCGGGAAGTACGACTCCTCGAATGTGTTGAAGTACTTGCGCTGTGTCGCACTCACTGTCACGTTGTAGAGGGCATTGTAAGTGCATTATCATAGAAATGTTTTTTTTTTTCGATGGATATGTAATTATCTTTAATATTTGTCGAAGAAAGTTGTAACATTCGGCGAGTGTGCAATTTTTCAATAAATAATTGATGGCTCCGATTCTTAATTCTTTGATCTCTCCGCTGTGTTGTGTTGTCTGAACTGTGGGAATTTTTATTGTGGTTATTTTGTCGTTCGGTTTTTTTTTAGGTATTTTGTCGTGGATTTTTTGACGCGGTTATTTTGTCTTTGTGGTTATTTTGTCGTTAGGATTTTTTTTTGTTGGAAATTCTGTCGTGGATTTTTTGACGCGGTTATTTTGTCTTTGGGTCTAATGTCGCGGAGCCAGTGGAGGAAGGCAGAGGCGGGTCATGCATCACTGCTTCAGCGCCATGGCGACCTTGAAGGGATCCTGGCGCAGGGCGGAGTGTTGTGACCGCTTGTACCACTTCGACCACAACTACCAAGTCCTCTATCCCAGCAGGCAGGAATAGATGGAGGATCAAAACAGTCTCCTGTCTCCTGAAGGACTCGTCTGGTACACAGATGGATCCAAAACAGAAACAGGAGCAGGGGCGGGAATCTGGACCCAAGACAAGGCTATCCTTGACGCTGGGACACAGCCTCGGTGCTCCAAGCGGAGGTGTACGCTATCTGGACCTGCGCGAGGCTAATTCTGAACATGGGATACAGTGGCAAGCATACATCCATCAATAATATAAAAAAATCTCGCCGCCGCCGCCGCCGCCGTGTAGGATAATCGAGGGGGGGGGGTCAGCTTCACCAAACCGCACGGTGAAGGTGACCTGGGAAGGGACTTCGGATGATTTATTCTGAGTCCTTGAAGAGGCCTTTGGGCCTGAATTTTTCTAAGTCCCTGAAGGCCCCCTATTTTGGGTAAGTATAGTCGGTAAGTATTGAAATTTTGTCATACAGAAAGGGCGTGACGGGGGGGGGGGGGAGCGCGCACAGCGCGGGGGGGGGGGGGGGGGCTTCGCCCCCCCCCCTGGGTTGACCCCTCTAGTATATATATTGTTACGTCAATGAAACGACGTATTAGAAAATCAGCAGGATTTATTCAGATATCGCGGTCGAGTAATTCGGTCGACCCGTCCGTTCGCTGTGAGCTGTCAACCGAGACTGTTTGTTCGTCGTTGTCAACGTTCGTTCGTTGTCATGCCGGTTGTCAAGTGAGCCGCGCTCGGTCCAAAATCCCAACTCGACACTAAGCGGCGACGTTCGTTACACTACTCCCCTCCCTTTTGAGTTGCCGTCCCGGCAACTCTCTAATTGTACTGAGATGTGGTTGCCATGGTCCATCCAGAGCTACTCGCGACCTAACTACACTGTCCTGACATTCGTCCTAGTCCCGAGGGAACCCATGGCTAAAAAACCTGGGAAGGACAGTATGTACAACATTTTAAATCTGCCTACGGAATTGAAATTGATTTATCTGTCTCTGTCTCGCATCTGTCAATAGTCGTCCCTTAAATAATGAAAATCAACTTGGAAATCTTCGTAATTCTTTCTTCTCTTGTCTTCTGAGAAGCAGAGCTCCTTTGGTGTCCTTTGAATCGTTGTTGTTCCTGAAGGATGGTAGGAGGAAGCAAGGATTCTCGGGAAAACCAAGGGAATCTATGACAGAAAAATACATCTGCGCAAATATCTGAACAATTAAAAAAAAAATTTATAGTTAAATCATTTTGAGAAAATAACGACCCGGAATATCCGACGTAATGACTTTTGGAAAGCCTTCATCAATTGAGCTCTATCGGTCACTACTTCATGAACAATGCAGTGTGCATCCCTATATCGCCCTAGTGAACCGACCATAAATATCGAGAATCGTTCCCGGGAGTCCAAAAATGATCCACTAGCAAACATTATGATCGGTAATTCAAGAAGTTAAAAGATCATTTCCGGTCCGCAGCCAGAGGAATCCCGACCAAGTGACCCCAACGAATAACCAGGCCAAGTTAATTGTTGAATACCCACTACACAAAAAGACTGTTCGGAAACCCTTCACAGAACACCGTGGTACAGTATTACCTTTACCGAGGACGAGTGCACCACGCTCCAGCCAGCAATCTACTCTCCAGCATTAACGTCTCTGAACTGGCACCGCTATTTAATTTTCGAAATTTGCTAATCTATCGATATGAACAATTAGAAATTTTCCGCGAGGAAGTTTCTGAATTCTATAAACTACGTCGTTGATCTTAGTTTTAACTAAATATGGACCTAGCCAATCTCTTTGTAAGTTGGGGCACTTTCCTTTGACTCTACGGGGGTGGAAGAGCCAAACTTTATCATGGATCGCGTTTAGTCTTTCTTTCAATTCTCCAACGAATTCGGGCGAGTTACTGGACTCTGACAATTTGTTTTGCGGGCTACCACGAAGAAGCTCTAATGGTAGCTTCAGTTCTCTTCCCATGAGTTCCATTGGCGGTGAAAATTCGGTAATTTCGTGTTTTGAAGACCGATAGAATAACAAGAAAAGGGGTACCCATTTGTCCCAATCTTTCTGATTTTCCGAGACAAATTTGGATAAATATTGGAGAATCGTCCTGTTTAATCGTTCGACCAAGCCATTAGACTGAGGATGCAATGAGGTAGTTCTAGTTTTCTTGATTCCTAGTATCCTCATAGTTTCCTGAAAAATGTTAGATTCAAAATTTCTACCTTGATCTGAATGAATTTGTAGAGGTATGCCAAAGCGAGAGAATACCTCGAAAACTAAAGTCTCTGCTACTGTCTTAGCTTTAAAATTTGGACGAGGGAATGCTTCAGGCCATCTAGTGAAATAATCGGTGACAACTAGCAAATATTTATTGCCGGAAGAAGATTAAGGTAAAGGTCCGAGAATGTCGATCGCAATTCTCTCGAACGGATTTCCAACGTTGTAGATTTGGAGTTGTCCCTTCTGTTTAGAATGAGGTTCCTTTTTTGCGAAACAAACTTTACACTTTTTGCACCATTCTTCGACATCTGGTTTACACGTTGCCCAGTAATATTGTTGGCGAATTTTGGCTAAAGTTTTGTAGACGCCGAAGTGTCCGCCGCAAGGAGAATTATGAGCTTCCGAAAGAATTCGATGAATCATTTCCTTTGATACGACTAATCGCCAAACGAAGTAAGACCTATCCAGTGCTTCCCATCGCCGGAATAGAAGATTATCTTTCAACTTTTACGAATCCCAATGTAAGAGATAAATTTTGAATGAGAAATCGTGGTGGGAGTTTTCAGACCAATCTGGTCGGATATTTCATTCTTTAGACTGAATTATTGTTTTAAGAACTGTATCTGCTCATTGAGAATTATGCCAATCTGTTACGTCATCGATCAGACAAATAGTACTACAAACCGATTTTTCTATTTCCAATTGTTGTTGTTCCATCTTGCAGCACTGTTTGCAATCCTCGTCGCAGGATCGTCTTGACAGAGCATCCGCATTTCCGTGTAAACGACCCTGGCGATGTTCAATATCGACATCATAAATGAATAAGGTCTCTAACCATCTTGCAACCTGTCCTTCGGGATTCTTAAAAGTCAGTAACCATTGAAGTGCTGAATGATCAGTTCTAATAATGAAACGTCTACCAACCAAGTAGTGGCGAAAATTATCTATCGCCTTTACTATTGCTAAAAGTTCCCTACGAGTTACACAGTAATTCCTCTCTGCTTTATTGAGTGTTTTACTAAAGTAAGCTATAACTTTTTCTTCTCCTTGCTGAATTTGAGAAATAACTGCTCCGATATCGGTATTAGAAGCGTCGGTATCGAGGATGAAATCACCGGTAACGTTCGGGAAAGCCAAAATAGGGGAAGAGACCAACGCCTTTTTAAGCGTGTCAAAAGAGACCTGAGCCTCCTGATTCCATTCGAAAACAGTCTTTTCTTCCGTTAAGCGATGAAGTGGTCTAACAATTGTGGCAAAATCCTTGACAAATTTCCTGTAGTAAGAAGCTAATGCTGTGAAACTCTTAACTTCTTTCTTATTAGTGGGAATTGGCCAATTTACAATCGTAGCTGTTTGTTCTGGGGAAGTTTTAATACCTGCGCCTGATAAAATATGACCTAAGTAGTAGACTTCTTTTTGATTGAAAATACACTTTTTCGAATTTGCCTTTAAGTTTGCTTCTCTAAGGCGGTTGAGTACTAGTTCAATGTTCTTTAAATGTTCTTCGAAGGTTTTGCTGTAGATCACTATCCTTTCAAAAATAATTAAAAGAGTAGCCATACCTTGTAAAAAAAAATCACAATAAAAAATTTCCTTTAAAAAATAATAAAACAAATGCAATATATTAGCCAAGTAAAATTTACCATGAGTAGATCATCAGTGGATCATTCGGTACAAAAAACTTGGCATGCCAGTGACATCGTGTGTCATTAAAAACTTGACGTGTCTCTAGCATGCCAAGTTTTTTGAACCGAATGAAATTTACCATGAGTAGATCATCAGTGGATCATTCGGTACAAAAAACTTCTCATGCTAGAGACACGTCAAGTTTTTAATGACACACCAAGTCACTGGCATGCCAAGTTTTTTGTACCGAATGATCCACTGATGATCTACTCATGGTACATTTTACTTGGCTAATATATTGCATTTGTTTTATTTTTTTTTAAAGGAAATTTTTTATTGTGAATTTTTTTTACAAGGTATGGCTACTCTTTTAATTATTTTTTAAAAGAAATTTTTATTGTGTATTTTTTTACAAGGGATATTGCATTTGTGTTATTATTTTTGAAAGGAAATTTTTTTATTGCGAAATATTTTTTGCGAGAGATGACTACTCTTTTAATACTTGGCGTACAATTTTTGTTTCGAAGAAACATTTTTTGGTTTATTTCATATCTTTTTGAAAGCGATCTTCAATGCGACGACAGGGCTCTTTGCGAATGGTCAGGTCGCACTTCTTGCAACTGACATTGTTCACTATTATGCTTTGCCGCTCCGTCAGTGGACAAACCATTTTTACCATGTCCAACCTCTGCATTCTTTATTTCCACAAGACACCAAACAGTTAGTGCTCTATCATGGATGAGTACTGGAAATACTGCTGCATGTTACAGACTGCTGAATGCTATGCGCAACAGGCATCGAGCATTCCATTTGACTTACTGTATAGCTTCCAAAAAGCAATACAGGATTTGCCATACAGCAATTCGATTTGTTATTGTGACTGAACAAGCCTAACGCGTTCTAAAAATACTAAGAAAAATTACCCCAACGTGACAATTGGTAATACAAAGTCCAAAACATAACCTCAAAACATCGATTTTTTACCAAGAAGTTAACGTATATTCCATATTTTAATTTTGTTGTTTTAAAAAGACACCTTCGCGGTAAGATGCTAGATTATTATTATATAAATCATTACACTCGATACTAAATATTAAAGTAATAATCACGCACGATCTCACTTTCTGTCACACGATGGGAACGAGCTGGTTCGCGCACACGATTTTTTCATGCTCATCACGATCTCTCATGACTTTGAGGTTGTCGCTGCTGTGTGCGCGCCTTTTCCTTCACACGTCACGCGTAAAATATCGAAATGAAAAAAATTACCAAATATCAGCACTTCGTGTACTGATTTTTTGCGTCAGGTCTCATAAAAAAGAGAAAAAAGAATTAAAAATATTGGCGCTGATACATTTAGCGTCTGCGACGTGTTGTCTGACATAATATCGAATCAGACATCGTCGGACAAATTCGTGTCGACGTGTGAGTTCCGACTTCACACGTATATGCACACGTATATGCGGTCGAGCCAAAATGAATATTTGCCAGATATCAGCATTTCGTGAACCGATTTTATTGCGTCCGGTCTCATAAAAAAGAAAAAAATAACAAATATTTACATTCATACATTTAGCGTCCGCGACATGTTGTCTGACATAATATCGAATCAGACATCATCGGACAAAATCGTGCCGATGTGTGAGTGCGGACAGGGAAACGAAAACTTTTTGACAGAATCGAAATCGTAAGTGGCCAGATATTAGCGTTGTGGGCACCGATTTTATAGAAAGAGAGCTCATTGGAAAGAAAAAAATAAATAAAAAATATTGAACCTGACACATTTGGCGTCCGCGACGTGTTAACTGAGATAATTCCAGTTAAAAGTTCGTAGCAGACGAAAAAGAACGAACGTGCTGTAAAGTAAGAGTAGCGCTAGCGTCTCGTCGTGAGAGTGTCGTGAGGCGGCATTATAGATTTCTTTTAATACTTGGCGTCGAGACGCTACCGCGTCTCTTGATATCGTCCAAGTAAACTAAACAAATTTTCCAGGTTAATCCTTGTAAAACCTTATTCATTAACCGAATGAAAGTAGCCGGAACGTTACAAAGTCCGAAGGGAAGTACCTTAAATTGCCAAAATTCACATCCTAACATAAATGCTGTTTTTTTATCTGATGGCTCAAGTTGCATTTGCCAGTATCCACTTTTTAAATCGATCGTTAAAAACCATTCTGCACCTCCTACAGCATCAAGGATTTCATCAATGCGAGGAATAGGATAGGAATCTTTTTTGGTCAGGCTATTCAGCATCCTATAGTCTATACAAAATCTACTTGAACCATCTTTTTTTGCTATAAAAACGGGACGGGAGATGAAAGGACCGTAACTTGGTTCAATAATGTCTTGTTCCTTCATTTCTTCTACAAGTTTAAACGCCATGTCTCGATAATGAATGGGAATTCGACGGGAAGGTAATTTGAAAGGTTTCGCGTTCCCAATATCAATTTTGTGTTTGATATAAGTGCACAAGCCAACATCGTTAGCATCTTTTGCAAAGGTGTTCGAGAAAGAAATGAAAAGTTCATCGAATAACGCTTTTTCAGAATCATTTAAAATCTTAGAGAACTTTTCAAATAAGGAATTAAGATGTTCTGAGATTTTTTAATTCTGTTTGGATTGTGTTGGTGCATCTGGAAGAAACTATTTTTTCTTTGTTGCTAATGTTAAATTTCGTGTGAATTATATCCTCAAATGCTCGTAACGGTCCTGATTTATGTAAAAAATCTAAACCTAACAAGCAATCTTCTTTAATATTAGCGAAGACGACTTCTGATTCCACCGAGAAATCTCCTACTGAAACATTAGCTTTTCGAATCGCTGCGTATTTAAGTTCTTCTCGTGAAACTGTAAGAATTTTCAGTCGGTTCGGAACCTTTTTAAGGGAATGTATCGTATTGGCGAACGTGACAGCGTTCACGATTGTGATCTCCGATGCGATATCTAATACCATCACACACGATTTTCCAGCAATCTTTCCTTCGAAGGAAAGATACAGGTTATGTTCACGCGCCGAGGCTGCGCAAACTTCTACTCGTCTAATTTGAGCCGATTCATCCCCCTGTGAATCGACTACTTCTAATTTTCCTTATTCTCTCTCTGTCTCTTCAGGTAGTCGGCGGAGGGACGGTTTTGGCACACACTTTGAATGTGGCCTTTCTTCCCGCACTTCCAGCAATCGATCGAAAATTGCGAGTCACGAAATCTTTCTGGTGGTCTGTTAAATCTGGGAGGTTCGTTAGAATTCGAGAATTTGTTGTCGAATTCGTTTTGTCGGACGTTGGAAGTCGCGCTAGGGAATTTGGTTTTTACCGATTCGAGCACCGCATCAATTTACTTAGCCCGGTCTAGCGCGTCTTTGATAGTCGAAATTTTTTCGAGTTTAATCGTCTTTTTCACGTTGTAATTTAAGAGACCCGAAACAAAAGCTCTACACACGATTTTCTCTATTGTCTCTACGTTGGCCTCGGGATACGCCAATCTAACCAGCCGGTTGATATCTGTGGCGAATGTCGCGAATTCCTCGTTGTATTTCTGTTTTCGAGCCTCTAATTCATTGCAGTATCTCTCGCTGCAATTTTTGGTCCCAAAGCTAAAGTCGAGAGCAGCTTTGAACTTGAAAAAGTCGTCGCTATCCTCGTTGCTAAGACCGTCCAGGACTGCACGAGCAGCTCCGCGAAGTGATGAGAGCAAGAGGATTGTTTTTTGGGTATTTGTGTGTCGGTAGTATTTCGAAATTTTTTCGAACTGTTTGTAAAACTGATCCCATGATCCGAAACCGTCAAACAGATCGTAGTTCAGACGAAGATTAGTCGAGTTTGAGGTGGAAGTCGAGGATGCGACAATTTCATTCGGTTGGTCGCGATGTTGTCGCGGGATCTCGTGAATGACAGCGCGTGTCGTAGACGAACTGTTATTCAGAGGAGCGGGAGGGACAGGAAAGTTAAGAGGAATATTGGGAGGCACATTATCTTTGGGTCTCAGTTCGGCGAAGATGATGCGCGGCGACTCCTGAGCAGCCTCCCTCGCCGCGATCTGTGTCGCTTCTCCCATCGCCTCCCGGATTACTTCCCGAACCGATGTCGCAGCTGCTTCTCGCGCTGTCTCGATCGTTGTCTCCCTGAGTCGCTCCATGTTCTCCGCGATGCGACAACTATTTTCCTCCATAGCCTGTAAGATCTCTTCTCGGAGAGTGTTGATGCCGTCCGGCTCGCCGTGATCGATCGGGTGACGTGTGGTCTCGGCCGGCGCTGTCCGAATCCGCCTCCTTGTATTCATTATCGTTGCACTATCAGTGGTAATCCCACTTCTGACACCAATGTTACGTCATGGAAACGACGTATTAGAAAATCAGCAGGATTTATTCGGATATCGCGGTCTAGTAATTCGGTCGACACGTCCGTTCGCTGTGAGCTGTCAACCAAGACTGTTTGTTCGTCGTTGTCAACGTTCGTTCATTGTCATGCCGGTTGTCAAGTGAGCCGCGCTCGGTCCAAAACCCTAACTCGACACTAAGCGGCGACGTTCGTTACAGTATATACGTAGAGACAGTTGGGCGGCGATCGGATCCCTCCACCACGTGGTGAAGAGGTCCGGTTTGGTACTCGACTGCTACACGCTGTTGTCGCAGGTTGCCTGCCGCAATAAAGTAAAAGTTCTATGGATGTCGGGCCATGCAGGCATCCAGGGAAACGAGGAGGCGAATACACTTGCTAGGGCCGGAGCCACGGTTACTGAACCTGCAAGAATTTGCCATGGATTACATCAAGACCCTGTCGAAAAGGTAGAGGAGAAGGGTAGAGGAACGGTTCGCGGATCTCTGGCTACGGACAGAAGGCATGGGGCACTCGAGGGCCATCTTTAAAGGACCCTCGGGTAAGTTAGGCTCTATATTGATAGACCTGGACAGATATCAGCTTAGAGCTGTAGTGGGCCTTGTCACTGGACATTGGCGCACAGGTAGACATCTCAGATGTCTGGGGCTGAGTGATGAACCACTCTGTCTGAAATGTGAGGAGGAGGAAGAAACACCCCTTCACGTGATCACGAGATCCATGGCGCTGGAGGACATTCGTAACGATATACTTGGGCCGCCCGTACTCGAATCACTGGATCTAGAGGAGATGGGGGTGCGCTTTGCAAAGGAGGCCCGCCTAATCAACAATCCTACATAATCAGATACCCTCCCGTGAATGGGAACGAGCACAATGGTCCGTTTAGGACTGAGCGCTCGGTAAACCATTTCAATTCAATCTCGGCCAGTCTCGGAAACAATATAATGGACAAGAACATTCAAAAACCTAAACTGTATGTCAAGACAATTTTTTTCAGTAACGGGTATTTTTTAAAGCGCAGGGAATGTTGGGAAATACGAATCAAAATAATCGATATTTATTATTGGGTCGATATGAGATTGAAAATCTGAAAAAATGTGATGCCTTTCAGAACATCCTAAAGGACATTGAAAAAAATTATGAACATTTTTTGTTTACCCTCGGTAGAAAAGTGGTCCCAGTTGGTATGGATCGCCCCGTATAGAGAAACTGAAATAATTTAAAAATCATAATTTACCAGCAGGCAGGTTCTGCGCATTGTGCAGGAGGTCGAGCCGCTGATGGGGCGTCATGGCGGCGTGAATTAAAAATTCACGTGCCGTGAATCTGTTATTGGAAGGAAGTAAGGAATGAAGTGTGGAATGAGTAGAGAGGAGAAACGTAAAAACCTAGACAGCATACGTGTAGGCATCAAATAAAAAAAGAATACTTCAGTTCCTGTAAATTGTGAGACATTCGACAGCAGTTTTCAATATGCCTTTAGGATTATTAATTACCTATGACGAATTTAATCAAAGAAACAGTAATTATGTCGGTAAATTTCGAATTTGTTGCAAGAAAAACGTCGCCACGAAAAAAAGTAATGCTTTTTTTGCAGAATTATCTCAATTTGTTGCACATATGGGCAACCGTGGACCAAGGTATGACTACAAATTTGGCGCAGATCTGTCCAGTCGTTCACATTTTGTGACCGTTTGAATTTTTTTTTAAATCTCTTTCCCGCGCTGGCTCGAACAAATTACGAGATACTGCGTTCTAATTTCACCTCCACATCGACTACCATGAAAGAAACCTTAAGTATAAATTTCAGGCAAATCGGTCGAGCGGTTCAAATTTTATAACAATTTGCAAATTGCTTCTTCAGTATGTCAATGAATCTTCCTCTGTGAGGAAGCTAAAACTGATCAATATACTTTCGTACCGCTGAAGGGGTTATAAATGAAATATAGTAAAAATGTAGACGTTCCCGTGTCGAGGAGCCGCTGGCGGTCGGCGATATCCTCGTCGGCCCTAACCCACGCGTGGTGCTGGGGCCTCCTGCCAGTTTGCCCTGTTTCTTCCCAACGCATGAATTTCCGCAGTTCGTCGCCGATGGTGCGTTTGGTGTACTCTACATAATGGGAGAGACCGGGGACGAAAGTAAGTAGGGTCAGTTATAATAGTGGTCCTGCAGCGCTACGGGTGATCGTACACATGTGTGACGGCGCAGACTACATTATCGATATCGATTCGGAATCGTGAATCGAAACTTTTGGTTGAGGTTGTCGTCACGGTATTACCTTGAGGGGAAGTTGGTGTATATTTAGTTACCGACATTTCTCGTGTAAAAAGTATACGTGGATTTAGCTGATGTAATCGAAATTTCGCGGATTCTGGAATGCATAGACTCTTAAAAAGGACATAGCACAACGAAAGTCCTGGATTCCTGAAGCCGCCTTTCGAGCGTTCCGATTCGGTGGCTTCGATATATCGATTCGGACTGTCGTGCCCACTGCGCAGTCACGCGCGTGTTTTGAATGGCTGTATTGGCCACAAGGAAAGACGAGGAGTGCGAGCGAAATAGGCACGTTGTTGCTCGTAGGCGATAAACTTAGAGCGGTAAATATGAAGTAACAGAACGCCCGTTCGTAGCGAGCCGTGGGATGTGTAAATAACAGGAGCGCAAGCGAAGCGAGCGCGTTGTTGCTGCTGTAAAGAAATCGCTTCGAAGAATCGGCGTACTATCTTATAGCAAAGGCACTGTTGACGTTTCGAGCGACTATATTGGTTTTGAGACTTCAGAAATATACGATTTTCGTACATTTTCTCTTAGTTTTTGACCAAAATTCGCACTGACGCCGATACACTTATACTCACATAACATCTGTCTCAAATTTCAACTGCGTACGTAGCGGTTTAACGACGCATAGTGTGTTCTATGAAATAGCACTTTTGATACGAGAAATGTCTGTAACCAGATCTACTTCAGCTTACCCTCACGGAAACAAAATTAGCTGACACAACTAAGAAATTAGTTGGAACAACCAATGGATTATTCTAATTCCCTTATAACTCGGCTTAGTTATGACAGACAAAAAGAATTGGTTGCGCGAACCAAGTTGCGTTGGTAGATGCGCTGTTCGTTACGGCAACCAATCGAATGGTTAACACAACTATTCGAATAGGCAGAAGCACAAGTACCCAATTACTTGTCTATACGAATCGCGTCATTGCTTTTCGAAATCGAACTGCACTACTTGTACTATTCTTATGACAAATTAACGCGAATCTCCCCGCAAACGACACAATTAAAGCTTTAATACTAGCGTCTTTAGGTTATGCACAAGTACGTGTCGCGCCTCTCACGGAACAGTCGTGGCTTTAATAGTATCGTCTTTTGGTTATGTAGGACAAATCGTGAATAATTGCCACAACCATTCCAAGTGGTTTTGGCAATAAATGTGTAAGCTGTCGCAACTAATCGCAAAATACGGAGTTACAGCAATATGAATGATTGGCTGGCACAACCGAACTTTTTTTCCGTGCTTAAAGGGTTATCCGAATTCTGAAAAGAAAATCGTATGAACATACCCAACGACACCCACAGCCCCGCGTGGTTTCCTCCTAACCTCTTCTCCGCATGGCGGATGAAACTCTCTGCGACATTGTTGGTTCGAATCGGCGTGCCGTGAACCGAAACAACGTCACAGAGAGGGGTCCACTGAGTCCGCAAATAGTGAGTAAAATTGTTCAGGGCTTCGTGAGGTCCGATGGCCAATGGATCGGCTATTTCCGTAATTGTTCGGCACCCCTCAGCAAACAGGTTGCTAGGAAGCAGCGGCAGCGCCCACGAGAAATATAAAATTTGTTTGGGGGGATCCGGCATGTTCAGCCTCTTCCACTGCCTGCCGCCTGTGTAGAAATAAGTTGCTACAAAACTTGTATACGATACTCGTGCCAGAAACTGTTTCTGATCTCGTATGATTACAACACTCGCCTTTCGCTCGTGCTGCAAACTCTCACTCATCGCGAAAAAGTTTCATCGCACTAGTATCGTAATGTACTATTTTCACAACGCCACCTCTACGAGGAATATTATTTATTCATGTTGGTTTCCTCACTGAAGAAGCTGTGTCAATTCTAAATAGTGTTAAACAGGATTTCGAAGTAATCGATTATTTAAAACATCGATTATGAAAATAATGAAAGTAATCGGCAAACATCGCCCATCCCTAGTATTAAACTTACTCGGCAGTAATGGAACAAGCATCCGTTTATGCGGATGCGCGGGAAGTTTGCCCCGAGGCTCTGGATCGCTGCTCGCTCGAATCGGTCCAGACGCCTCGCAGGTTTTCCCGCATGGCCGGGCACAGATTTAACAAAAACTGCCAAATCGCATTATAGAGGACGTTCGTCCTCCGCTCGCAGAGCACAAAAACTGCAGCGTATCTCTGCAGTAAACATATTCAAACAAAAATGTTACGCCAAGTATTAAAAGTGTAAACATCCCTTGCGAACAAAAAATGTAATAATAAAAAAAATCCTTGCAAGAATATTAAATCTAAAGAAATATATGTAAAGAAATACGACGTCGAGTATACTCGCCCGTCATATCTCTTTAGAGGGTTTGAATGTGCCGCCGAGAGAGGCGAGTGAGTGGGGAGCGACACGACCGCGTGCCGCGCGACCGAGCAGGAGTGAGAGAGGGACAACCGGCTGTAAATGTCGTTTCTGTATTAACAGGTAACGGCATAATAAGAATAAGGACCGTAGAATAATAATGTGAAATTCTTTAAAACAAAACCTCCTGTCGATTCCAAAAAAAACCTTGTAAAACTGTAAAATAAAGAAAACACCGTATTAACAGGCAACCACATGTCAGCTCCTAACCTCCAAGGACCCCGGAATAAAAGGGGGGCATTATATATATTAGCCAAGTAAAATTCAGGAATAGATAATTGGCTATAAAAAAACTTGGCATGTCAGTGACTGATGTGCGTTTTTTCAAAACATGAGTACCTAACGATATACCCACCTTGTCCGCCGCCCGAATGAATATGATCCATAATTGGCTCATTGCCGGGGCTCTCGGTACCACCTAAGTAAAAATTAACAGGTCTCGACAACGAACTTTATAATAGAGGAAAGAACAGAGGAGAACATTAAGGTAAATGACCATGTTTGTGACCCTGCCTCCGTTTGTGACCACGATGGCTATTTTTGACTATCGCAAAGGTAATTTACGTCGAGTTTCAGCCAATTTATCGCCAAATAAAATAGTTACTTTATCGTTTTTTTCTGCAATAAATACATTTTGTAATTAATTATTTAATAATACAGTGTCAATTTATCGCCAAATAAGAAAAAAATGTTATCGTTTTTTTCTGCAATAAATAAATTTTGTAATTAATTATTTAGTAATAAAGTGTCAGAAACCCGGTACACACGGGGGTCAGGAATTACGACATGTGTATTGGAAACCCGGGATACGCGATGGTCCCAACGTACGACATAGGTGATTCTGCAGGGTCAGGTACCCCGGCAGTAGACAAGCATTGTTTCAGCAATTTTTTTATTAATTTTCTCAACATTTTGATTTTGTAGGCAAAATGTGGAAGACTTCTCAGTTTAACAATATCACGCACCTGTAAATAACAGAAAATCGACACCACTGCTCTCAAAGTGTCACAAACTGGGCCGTTTACCTTAAAAATGGAATGGATGGATGGAATGCACTCACAGAAAATGTGCCATCTATGTGGAGGGAATGAGCAGTGCTCAGGCGCTCCAACATATCATTATGGGCAAGGATCACAGCGGATGCACCACCAGCTGTGACGTTGCCCTTGTAAATTGTTTGCGTTGGAGGATACGCGTCGAGGACGTCACCCAACTCGGCTACTGTCAGCGGCACAGCAGGGAGCAGTTCGCTGCGAACGCGTTTTATGAGACTACGTACCGCCGGGACAGAACAGCGTTGGGCTACTGCAGGCATGCTGTAGACGACAATAGTACATTACAATACTAGTGCGATCAAACTTTTTCGCGACGAGTGTAAGTTTACAGCACGAGCCGAAGGCGAGTGTTGTAATTACACGAAATCAGAAAAAGTTTCTTGCACGAGTATCGTATACAATTTTATGCCACTAGTGCGTGAAGTAAGCACTTCACGCACGCTGTGGTATAAAGAATTTCATTTGACATTGCCCCAGAAATATGAGAAAATGTGGGTGGGGTGGCCACCTGAACTGGGCAGTGTTTTAAGTACATAGTATTTTATAAGTATAAATATGTATTTTAAATATTTAAATGCTTTTCTGTTATTTTAAATACTTTTAAGTACGAGATGATTGGCAGCAATGGCTGCTAGATAAAGTCGTGTCGAGAGGTGGCTGTGCATTTAAAGAGAGATTATTGTGAGGAAAATGAAGTTAGAGACACGGAAGTGTGTGAGCTGTTTCGGGAAAAAGCAGTGACCTAACAGTGATAATAAGTAAGAACGGGGGAATAAGGAGAAAAACGTTAGAAAGGAATATGGAAAAAGCGAAAGCGAGAGGTTAGGATGGAGGCGAGGAAGATGAGCAAGGCACCTGTGAGGGTTCAGGCGATAACGACACAGGTTTTATTATAGAAATATTAAACTCTTTATTTATTGTTACAAAGGAAAAGTATGGCGGAGAAAATAGTGCGACTAGCGGCGTCGAACGTCAGCGTCAAAGTAAGTCGAAAGGAAGTCCCGATGCGAAGCGGCAAGCTGAGCCTGTGGCGACAAGCCACTCCATTGGTTGGGACGATCCAACGGCGGAAGAGCGTCTTGTTGTCGCTGATGTGTGGACGCGGCGAAAGCCGTGCGGCATCCACACACCGATCGTAGTCAGCGTCGCCGAGGGGAGCCAAGCGGAACTACTACAAACCACGAACCCGACAGTCGATAACGAGAAAAAGAGAGGCAGACCTTTGGGTTCGATAGGTGTAAAAGGCACATCTACGACAAGTTTCGATCGTTTTACAATGAGGCATCAAGCTGAGAAAGGTGCAGCACAATGGACTTGAAGAAGAAGCAGAGGAAGATCCGGATGGGAACCTTAATATTACGTAATAAGAGAGGACGGAGATGGAGGTGCACCCCGACGAGGGAACAACCGACATGTTTTGCAGAGGCGCGGAGCAAATCGAGGCAGGCCTGGACGGAGAAGTTGGACAAGGAAGAGGGACGCAAGACTGATAACCCTGGCTAATGATTTCAAGCCCAGGCGCAAACTCGCGTGTACGCCAAAACAAAGGTGAGCGAGCGCAGGAAGAAGAGGAGTGGCGATAGGAAATGAGACAAATCCTGAGGAGGAACTTTGAAGAAGCACTGGTTAACTATCAAACTGAGATGTTTGTGAAATAGTCGAGACGGGAAATCCAGTGTCCAAATCAGGAAGTATTGATAGACGCATTACGAAAGAAGAACGTCAGTCTGAATCAAGACACTCAGAATCTGAGAGTAAACGGAAACAACAAGATGTATAAAAAAACAAGCAGCAGCGACAAAGAGACGAGACTAGAGCAGCAGGAAAGAAGCCTAGAAGGTTAGTAGAGTAAAGTAGTAGAGGGCGCGAAAGATAGCTGGGACAGATTGAGTGATGTGAACCTGTAGCGTGGCCGTCACGCAACCGTCATAGAATCGTAATATTACGTATTGGCGTATTTTGCCCAGCTCTGATGGACACTCACCATCGTCCCGGCAAAAATATTTATACATACAGCTCACTGGCTTCTCCTAGGATCGCCTCAGGTTCCAGCAGTACATCCTGTGCAATGTTTTTATTGCCTGTTTAAACAGACAGTCATCTTTATAATTCGGGTCCACCGCGTGGTTATGGACGTCGATGCCTTCAGGCGGTCCGCCCTCCGGCACGAAAACCATCGCGGAACATACGGTTTCCGAAGTCCTTGCCATGCATCGGTAATATTTCTGGGGGCAATTGGAGTACCGAGAATCCAAATGGAACGGCTCGTCCCCAAGAAAAAAAATTCTGCTTCCGAGCCGTTGTCCCGGAAGTTCCTCCATCTGCACCGCCATCTGCGCAGGAAACGTTTATCATTTTCTAAAATCATAAAAATCAAAAAAGTAAAAATAACCGCCATAAGAGAATCGAAAAACGAAATAATCTGCGCTGTTGGAACATTTTTCGGATAGACAGGTGAAACCGTACAGCTGACAATCGGCAAAAAAACAGAGTATGACGCAATTTTTACAAAATCAAAAAAGTAAAAATTACCGACATTACAGAATCGAAAATCTGCATAGGTAAATCTGCATTTTTATGATGGGCAAGTAAAACCGTACAGCTGACAGCAAAAAAAGTAAATTATAATGCAATTTTTTCAAAATTATTAAGATAAAAAAAGTACAAATTACGGCCATTAGAGAATCGAAAAACGAAATAATCTGCCCTGGAGATTTTTTTTACCTTCGGGTTACATACTTATTGCTGACACAAGTATGCAATTTCCATTTGCAGAATTCTTCAGGCTCATAAAAATGAATAAATGGATATATCGCGTTTCGCTTTAAGGACATGTGAAACATATACCACGTGACACGTGAGTGCGAGAGAGGTAGCTGCTAGCGAAAATTTGTCGTAATTATCGGCAATTCCTTCGGAAGTGCGTTTCGCTCATTTATTACTCCCATATCGTAATCGGAATACACGTATCGTGTGTGATTTCATTATCATATTAGCATGAATTCGTCGCTTTTCTCAGTTTTTGTCGACATTTCTTTTTTTAAATTGAATTTTTCATTACAGATTCCTCTGCCGGTAATTGATCTGTAATTTTTTTCGAAAATCAAAATTCAGCCTAATTCATATACGAGGTTCACATTATTGGCGTCTGTATTTCAATTTTCGCGTCGTTCCATTCATAATTCGCGAAAAAACGCAGTTCCGAAATTTTGAGGTGCGCATTCGAGTTTTTCACATGCCCTTGAGGCATTCTCTTTGTTATTGAGTTTTCTTTCGAACGAAATAACAGAAATCCAGGTTCAAACGATATAAATAAAAATTCAATTTAAGTGAAGTGACGAAATTTCGGAATAAGTGAGAAATGTTTTTCGTGTTTTGCTCGCCGAATTTTTTATTTTTCGAACAAATAACGGTGCTTTTCGGCTCAGCACGAAATTTCCCATCGTAGAGGGTTCTTGAAAGTTTGCGAAATCGAACATTTTTTTTTGTTGTGTTTTTGAGATGCCCAAGGGAAAAGGAAAATTTACACAAGGGCAAATTTTCCCAAGGGAAAAATAAAAAATTCGATGAGAGAAACGCGAAAAATGATGCTTCCCTTCTTTTCGAAATGTCGTCACTTCACTAAAATCGAGATAACTTCTTTTTGATCGACCGAACCCGAATTTTCTTCATTTGTTCGAGAGAAAACTCTACAACGAAGACTTCTGAATTGTTTACAGAATTTTAATGCCGAGCCCTCAAAAATGCGATGAAGCCGAATTTTGAAGCCGAGCCCTTAAAAAGGATCGCATCTTGGTCCGTGACGAGATGCAGCTGACGTATAAAAAAAATTGCACATTGCTTCCTCATTAATTTCCCATTTTCACGAAGCCACCTCTACGACCAAGCCTTTATTTATTCCTCATAGAGGAAGCTTTGTGAAAATGAGAAATTAATGAGGAAGCAATGTGGAAAGTTCTACTGTGCAACTTTTGTTTATCAAGTTTTACTTGGAAAATCTAAGTACGCCGATGTGCTTTTTGAAAATTTCAAAATGCTATAAAAACTGTATGCTTGGATTATTTTGTAACAAAGCACAGCAATTGCAGGGTCGGTGATACTTCACTTGGTTGCAAAAGTTCATATAGATCCGTCGTGCCGTTCGTGAGACATGGTCAATTGAATTTACGTACTTACGGAATTTAGAAACAAAAAATTGTAGAAAAAGAAAAAGAATCGATGTTGTATATGACTATAAAACACCGTTACAAACACAGTTACGTTACATTTTAATTAGGTACAGAGTTTCGTCTTACTTTCTTAACTTTTCCGGAAGTTAAAGCGAAAATCTCTATTTTTTCGAAAATTCAAAATAGCGTTAAATCCGAACGACTTTACCGATCATCACCAAATTTCGTACGTAGTCGGGCTGTATGTTATTTTCTGACTGTACAACATTTCGGGTGATTTGTTGAGATACTATGTGATTTATAGCAAAATCTATTCTCTTCGAAAAATTCAAAATTCTATAAAATCGGAACCGCTTTACCGATTACGCTGAAATTCAATACCAAACATCATTTTACGTGTCTCCAATTATAAAAAAAACTATTTAGCTAAATTGGCGAACTTTTACGAAAGTTAGAGCGATCACATTTTTTTGAAAAATAAAAAGTTCCATAAAATCTGTATGCATTGATACATTTAATGAAAAATAACGTCAGTTATAGAGGAGTCAATAGTCTAGTTGCGTGCCAAATTTTAGCTCGATCCATCGTCCCATTCGTGAGTAATGCACACGCACGCACGCACGCACGCACACACACATACAGACATATTTTTTAGACCACTTTTCTCGACGTTTTAGGTGATTCTGAGTATGTTAACATGAAAATCTCGAAAAAAAATGTTCACGAAAACAAAGCTTCCTCTATGAGGAAGCAAAAATGACTTACCATCGACCGTGTCTTCCCTTTCAACGCGCAGCTATTAAAGCGTCAGTCGTGCCAAAAAACTATATACAAAAAAAATGTAAAGGTTGGTCGACGCGACTGCGAATTGCTCATATCACACTTTCGATTATTCGATGAAAAGTTCGAGATTATCAAAGCTTGTCGAAAGCTTCGATATTCTACAGAAAAAAAACAATTTCGTCAGTGCTGTGTGAGATGTTCGATGAAAAAAAAGAAAAAAAAAACAATCAGCGTTTTGTACCAAAAGTAGATAGTAAATGCATTTACATTTTATTGTAAATATGGGAAAGACTTGCAGTCTTTCCCATATTTACTTTGATGGATCTTTGATGGACTTGTTGGTCAAGGCAGGTGCCTTGTATAGGGTTGAGATTTGGGGGGTGGAAAAGAAGGGAGGGTATAAAAATGGGTGAAAATGCATTGCGGAAAGGGGGTTCTTCTTCGTAAAGAACCTCTGGGCCTTAGGCCCCCAAGAATAGAGAGAATGCAGGGCCGAATGGTGAAGATGATGTTGGGAATTGCGAGGAATCCGCCTGATTATACCTGAACGTTGGAGGCGGGGAGACGTCGTGTGGAAGTGGATCCGCGAAGGAGAGCAGGAAATTACGTAGCGTATATTTTGGAGATGGGGGAAGAAAGGTGGCCGAGGATATGTCTAAGGGAGGAAATGAGAGGAAACCTGAATGGTGAGCCGTCGAGATTGGGAGCAGAATTTTCGGAAGCGATGAAGACTGTCGGGAATGGAAGAGTCGTGAAGGGAATCTGAGAAGGGAATGTGGAGAGAAGAATTCTTGAGAAATGGTTGGAGGAAGGACTGGAAAGGAAAAGGGAACAGGATACGCAAAGAGACTGGGCGAAGCTCGATAGGTAGACATTTAACAGAATGTACAAGACGATAAAGCAGGATACAGAGAGAGCGAAATACTGGAATGATAGAGGGGTGAGGGGAGATCTGAAAGAGGAATGGGCTAGAATGAGATGTGGGAATGTGGAGAAAGCAGGAAAGAAAGGGTGGAAAAGTTGGGTATGTGGAGTATGCGGTAAAGAGGATGAAAACTGCACTCAGAAAAAGGTTTAGTATAGTCAAAGAAAATGAGTATGAATCAACCAAATCCTGAAGTTACGGGTGGCGGACTAAATATACCTTTCAAATGACTGTAAGATTTGGTTGAATTACAAAAATATATTTGCTTATTTCAAATGTTTTCGTTGTTCTCAAACCTAATTATATTTTCTTGACGGCGTATATATTAATGAAACATTAAAAATAATTATTGAAAAAGTATTTTTCGGCTTGAGAATTACTTTTCAAGACATGGGTAGTCGTTTCTGTCGATGAAAATTTTTCCTGCCTAACCGGGATTTGAACCTTATTACCCTACCTACCTAACTTCCTAACAACGCTTACGCTACCGACTGTGCTAACGAGGACTTCACATTTCAGAATATCCAAATCTCACATATAAGTTGCGGAATCAAATTGTGCACAATTTGATTCCGTAACCTATTAACAATTATGCGACACCAAGAGCGCGCAGCATTTTCTCCGGGTTTCGCGGTGTGAACATCAAACATTTTTCACATGCGAAACGGACGTCGACCTCAACGCGAGGCTCGACTTGTCCCACGTTTATCCTGCACGATAGATATCGAATAGAGACAGTATAACATTCTTGACAGCGAATTGCATGTGATGCAGTAACATTGGCGAATACAAAGGAAACATGGATTTACCTCAAAATAACTTTAATTCAATCATTTGTTTCAATTAACTTCTTCAACTGTAGAATCAACCATCATTCGCTTTATGCGTAACAATTAATTCAATTGAAAAATGTAGTTTGTTGGATAATTCAATGAGCAAATATGAAGTTCCAATAAAAGTGGATTACATGTATGAACTCCGATATAGTCAATCTAACCTGTTATGTGATCAGGTGGATATTGTAATTTTTACATGATAATGTAGTTGTTTCAATTAAACTGCCTTTGTCACTTGAAACGAATCGTATTTCATACGAATAAAATTAGGTTACTTCAAGCAAAATTGCCTAAAATAAATATACATAGTTGGTATTACCAAACGTTTTTCTGAGTGTGGGAGCACATTTGGACGTGTGAAGAAGGAAAAATAAAGGAAAATGGGTAGATGAGGTTAATAAATGGAAGGGACAAAGAGTGGGGAAAGAACTGGTGCAATGGACGGAAGACATTAAAAGGGGAGGTAAGGCCAGAATTATGTGAGTATGTGAGGGAATTCAAGGCAATAGGGAAAGCAAGAGAAGTGAAGGGTTAAGGATGAGCAGGTAAAGGAGAGAAGCTCGTCAGGGAAAGCGTGAGTCGGGTGTCAGTGCATAGCAGGATTGGCAAAAAAAGCAGAGAGGAGTGCTGAAATCGGAGGCAGGAATTTATTTTTTATTTTCATTTTAATTATAGTATAGTGAAACGTTTTTAGAACGTGGGTGAGGGTGGAGTAGATGTGCTAGACCCGAGATCGGGAGGTTTTAGAATATCTTACAATTTTGTTTGTAAACAAAAATCTCAGTATGCGTCACGAGGTACACAGGCGTGGCGATTAACGTCCTACGCTTTACCTTCGAGACGGATATTTCTCCTCATTGGTTCTTGCATGAAATGACGACTCGATATTGAAAAATAAAGCAGCAATGATTTTAATATTACTTTATTTTGATGCTGAGAAAAAACCAAGATTTTAATTTTGAGAGGCACTATAGGCCTTGCGAAAATGTGGAATCTAGAAGAAACCTAAGATCATACGAGAAAACCGATGCCCTCGTATGGAGCATGCACAGCTCAAGGCTAAAGAGATATGTCCGAGAGAGTGAGTTTATTCGGGATACACGTGAAAGAATGGAATATTTTGACAACGTAGCTTTTATCGTGCTCTAGGCTCAAGGTGGGAGTCCGCGTGCTCTGATGGAGCTGCTCAGGTGGGCTTGTGTCTGTGTGGGAGGGAATGCGTGTGTATGAGAAGAATGCGTTGGTCTGGCTTACGAGGCGCGACACTTTTGGCGTCGCGAGTATTTACGCTTTTTCTAACCCTGTACCCGAACGTCGAGCGCGTTGCTCTCGGTGCACTGCGCGAAATATGCCTACGTAACCGTCGAGACGACCAACAATACTGAACGCGCTCTTTCCTCTCTCACTCCCATGGCTTATTTCTATTACACGTCCTAGGCCACGTGCCGCGCAATGCGCAGAGCTGCCGAACATGTATTAACGAATTCTTCGATATCGCTGGCGCGATGAATATAACGTAATTGGTCAGAACTTGTATAAATATGGAAAATTGCGAGGGCACCGCAGGTGTCTTTCGAGAGGGTCGACGCAATGGCGAGGCTCACGGAATTAGACCCGCGGGTTCACTGCATTGACGGGTCGATGCAATATCGAGAGGTTTAATGAGTAATTTCTTATGTCACTAAAGTTCGCAACGTTGGCGCAACGCAACGGTCTCAGCTGTCAAACGAAAATTCCCTATGGGTAACCTCCAAATATTAAAAATGATGCAATTTAATTTTGAGAGGGAATGCAATGCTGGTTTTGCTTCCATAAATTATGTTAAAAATTCCCGAACGCATTTGCCAAGTCCCAGATGTCTACGACCCTCGGACAACTTTTCCCAAGCAAAAAACGATGCGCCTGGCGATCACGTGTTACGTTCGAACCTGCTTAATTATTTTTCGGGGAAGAATGCAATGCCCGTTTTGCTTTTATAAATATTGGTACGTATTCTTGAAGATATTTGCCAAGTCCCAGGTGTCTACGACACTCGGACAACTTTTCCCAAGCAAACAACGATGGGCCTGGCGATCACCCGGGATGTTTGAACCTGCTTAATTATTTTTCGGGGGAGAATGCAATGCCCGTTTTCTTTTATAAATATTGATCAAATCTCCCGAAAATATCTGCCAAGTCCCAGGTGTCTGCGACCCTCGGACAACTTTTCCCAGGTAAAAATCGATGCGCCTGGCGATCTCTCGCCCTTAATTATTTTTTGGGGGAGAATGCAATGCTCATTTTGTTTCTATAAATATTAGTACGTACTCTTGAAGATATTTGCCAAGTCCCAGGTGTCTGTGACCCTCGGACAACTTTTCCCAGGTAAAAATCGATGCGCCTGGCCATCTCTCGCCCTTAATTATTTTTTGGGGGAGAATGCAATGCCCATTTTGTTTCTATAAATATTAGTTCGTACTCTTGAAGATATTTGCCAAGTCCCAGGGGTCTACGACCCTCGGACAACTTTTCCCAGATAAAAATCGATGCGCCTGGCGATCTCTCGCCCTTCATTATTTTTCGGGGGAGAATGCAATGCCCGTTTTGGTTCTATAAATATTGGTACGTATTCTTGAAGATATTTGCCAAGTCCCAGGTGTCTACGACCCTCGGACAATTTTTCCCAGGCAAAAAACGATGCGCCTGGCTGTCACGCGTAACGTTCGAATCGCCTTAATTCTTTTTCGGGGGAGAATGCAATGCCCGTTTTGATTCTATAAATGTTGTTACGTATTCCCGAAGATATCTGCCATGCCTCGGGTGTCTACGACCCTCGGACAACTTTTCCCAGGTAAAAATCGATGCGCCTAGCGATCTCTCGTCCTTCCCTATAGGGAACCTCCAAATATTAAAAACGATGCAATTTAATTTTGAGAGGGAATGCAATGCTGGTTTTGGATCCATAAATTATGTTAAAAATTCCCGAACGCATTTGCCAAGTCCCAGATGTCTACGACCCTCGGACAACTTTTCCCAAGCAAACAACGATGCGCCTGGCGATCACGCGGGATGTTTGAATATGCTTAATTAATTTTCGGAGGAGAATGCAATGCCCGTTTTGCTTTTATAAATATTGATAAATTCTCCCGAAAATATCTGCCAAGCCCCAGGAGTCTACGACCCTCGGACAACTTTTCCCAGGTAAAAATCGATGCGCCTGGCGATCTCTCGTCCTTCCCTATGGGTAACCTCCAAATATTAAAAACGACGCAATTTAATTTTGAGAGGGAATGCAATGCTGGTTTTGCTTCCATAAATTATGTTAAAAATTCCCGAACGTATTTGCCAAGTCCCAGGTGTCTACGACCCTCGGACAACTTTTCCCAAGCAAACAACGATGGGCCTGGCGATCACCCGGGATGTTTGAACCTGCTTAATTATTTTTCGGGGGAGAATGCAATGCCCGTTTTGCTTTTATAAATATTGATCAAATCTCCCGAAAATATCTGCCAAGCCCCAGGTGTCTGCGACCCTCGGACAACTTTTCCCAGGTAAAAATCGATGCGCCTGGCGATCTCTCGCCCTTCATTATTTTTTGGGGGAGAATGCAATGCTCATTCTGTTTCTATAAATATTAGTACGTACTCTTGAAGATATTTTCCAAGTCCCAGGTGTCTGCGACCCTCGGACAACTTTTCCCAGGTAAAAATCGATGCGCCTGGCGATCTCTCGCCCTTAATTATTTTTTGGGGGAGAATGCAATGCCCATTTTGTTTCTATAAATATTAGTTCGTACTCTTGAAGATATTTGCCAAGTCCCAGGGGTCTACGACCCTCGGACAACTTTTCCCAGGTAAAAATCGATGCGCCTGGCGATCTCTCGCCCTTAATTATTTTTCGGGGGAGAATGCAATGCCCGTTTTGGTTCTATAAATATCGGTACGTATTCTTGAAGATATTTGCCAAGTCCCAGGTGTCCACGACCCTCGGACAACTTTTCCCAGGCAAAAAACGATGCGCCTGGCTGTCACGCGTAACGTTCGATCGCCTTAATTCTTTTTCGGGGGAGAATGCAATGCCCGTTTTGATTCTATAAATATTGTTACGTATTCCCGAAGATATTTGCCATGCCTCGGGTGTCTACGACCCTCGGACAACTTTTCCCAGGTAAAAATCAATGCGCCTGGCGATCTCTCGTCCTTCTCTATGGGGAACCTCCAAATATTAAAAACGATGCAATTTAATTTTGAGAGGGAATGCAATGCTGGTTTTGGATCCATAAATTATGTTAAAAATTCCCGAACGCATTTGCCAAGTCCCAGATGTCTACGACCCTCGGACAACTTTTCCCAAGCAAACAACGATGCGCCTGGCGATGACGCGGGATGTTTGAATCTGCTTAATTAATTTTCGGGGGAGAATGCAATGCCCGTTTTGCTTTTATAAATATTGATAAATTCTCCCGAAAATATCTGCCAAGCCCCAGGAGTCTACGACCCTCGGACAACTTTTCCTAGGTAAAAATCGATGCGCCTGGCGATCTCTCGTCCTTCCCTATGGGTAACCTCCAAATATTAAAAACGATGCAATTTAATTTTGAGAGGGAATGCAATGCTGGTTTTGCTTCCATAAATTATGTTAAAAATTCCCGAACGTATTTGCCAAGTCCCAGGTGTCTACGACCCTCTGACAACTTTTCCCAAGCAAACAACGATGCGCCTGGCGATCACGCGGGATGTTTGAACCTGCTTAATTATTTTTCGGGGGAGAATGCAATGCCCGTTTTGCTTTTATAAATATTGGTACGTATTCTTGAAGATATTTGCCAAGTCCCAGGTGTCTACGACCCTCGGACAACTTTTCCCAAGCAAACGACGATGGGCCTGGCGATCACCCGGGATGTTTGAACCTGCTTAATTCTTTTTCGGGGAAGAATGCAATGCCCGTTTTGGTTTTCTAAATATTGATGAAATCTCCTGAAAATATCTGCCAAGTCCCAGGTGTCTGCGACCCTCAGACAACTTTTCCCAGGTAAAAATCTATGCGCCTGGCGATCTCTCGTCCTTAATTGTTCTTCGGGGGAGAATGCAATGCCCGTTTTGGTTCTATAAATATTAGTATGTACTCTTGAAGATGTTTGCCAAGTCCCAGATGTCTACGACCCTCGGACAACTTTTCCCAGGCAAACAACGATGGGCCTGGCAATCACGCGGGATGCTCGAACCTGCTTAATTATTTTTCGGGGGAGATCGCAATGCTCATTTTGGTTTTATAGATTGAAACGGTTCGCGATTTCTATAAAATTAAATGATAGAAATCGCGATTTAGGATACTCGAAATCCAAAATTCCGAGTGTTTTCCCCTATCGGGAAGCGACAGGGATCATGTGCTGGACCTGAGGAGAATTTTATTGTGTTTTGGAGCGTTCTCAGTAGTCAATGGGCTCGATCTTCGAAATAAGAAAATTAATTCCCTCCGATCTTCGAGTCCGGTTGAATTTGTCATCACCGAACAAGGATATTTTGAGTAAGGAAAAGGTAGACAGATCACGGTAGACATTTTACAGTTGTAATTAAGTGAACTGGGTGTTCTCAAGGAAGTATTTACAAAAACTTAATTACAATAAACAAAGGACGTCTACCGTACAGGTATCGAAGCAGTATCGAGGCCTGTACGCTACATGGAACGGATGAGCCTGGGCTATGCTCAGAGATAGCGTTCAATAAAATCAATCCGAGATATTCATTGGAATCCTTTGTGAAATCTCAATATTAACCATAGATCTTAACACAGAGAATTCAATAAACGATAAGATGTTGAATATAACCTTTATTTATTTCATTCAGTATTTTCTGCTAGATTGAACGAATGATATTGATTTTTTAAATCTTAATTACTGTTCTAGCATATTAGGTACATTTCTTACAAGCGTTAAATATCTTTAATGTATAGAAAATCTTAGAGATAAAGAGAGAGAGAGAGTGGGGGTCGGCGAAATTACAAACACACTCAACATCTTTTCAACTAACGTTTTTATTTACAATGACCTCTGATGCTATGGGTCAGATGTTTGCCCTATTTCGATTCATGTTGTGATATTTACACCATGCCTCGTTAAAGAGGGAACTGAGTTTGTTTAGGTTTTCTAGTTCTTAGTGTAAAATTGTAGAATATAAGAACTCAATATTTCTGAAGATATTTGTGTTTGGTGTAAGTTTATATTGCTACATAGCCGAAATCTCTTCTTGTTTAAAATTCTTTGTTAATAGATGAATTGTTGTTTTTCATGTGTACATTTACAAAAAGTCCACGCAGGTTAAATTATTTTTACTCTGCGGTAAACCGTGCACGTTCATTAACTTGAATTTATATTGCGGCAATAGGGGCGCGCATATTAACTTTAATTTACATTGCGGAAATAGGGGCACGCATATTAACTTTAATTTACATTGCGGTAAAAGATTCACGCATTTTTACTTGAATTTACGCTGCGGCAAAAGGTGCACGCATTTTTAATTGAATTTAGACTGCGGCAATAATTGCACGCATTTTTACTTGAATTTACGCTGCGGCAAAAGATGCACGCATTTTTACTTGAATTTACACTGCGGCAAAAGGAGCACGCAGATTAACTTGAATTTACCCAGCGGCAAAGGTGCACGCAGCTAAACATGAATGTACAAAGCGGCAAAGATGCACGCAGCTTAACTTGTATTTACACAGCGGAAAAGGTGCACGCAGCTTTACTTGAATTTACACAGCGGCAAACGTGCACCCAGCTCATCTTGAATTTACACGGGAGTTACGAAATATGTCGTGTCCAGTTCAATAACATGTTAAGAACAGGAAAGAAATTTTCCATACTTATATATAATTTACGAATTGATTTCCCTCAGTTCCCCCTTGCAAGTCTTTACAAAATGCAGATTCCTTAATTAAGAGACACGGTAGTATCTCGAGACAAGTACATTTTCGTCTACGATACCGACCGAACCGGCACGATCCATGATCCTTTCACAGGAAACGTCGTGTTTTTAACCGCGTGTCAACCCAATCACATCGTCACATATACACATTTTAATAGAATTAACATCCGTGAAACTGTCGTTAAAAATATAATACAACTTATCACAGATTAGTCGATGCCTAAATTATCAAGAGATGCGATAGTGTTTTAACATCCAGGTTTACCTTTACCTGTCAATCAAATGAGACACAATCACGAAACACAAAAACATTCTTTACAGAACAACGCGAGCTTATTCGCGATATATTTAAACCATTCGTATATTTATATCCCTCTATGTTGGCTACCAACGCAGTCGAGAAAAAAGACTCGTGGTACAAAGAATATCGATCGAGAACAGTGGGGATAAAGAAAGCGATCGCCGAACTCTAGCTCTCGCCGCATCGATAAGATTGGGCATGATGGTGGGGAGAGCATGAGGACCGGAAAAACAAAGCACGAGCGGTCACAAGCGCTGGACCAGTTAAGACGTGCCAACGAGTTTAACATACTGCCAAAAAATCGAAAGTGTAAAGAAAGTGTATAGAGGACCCTCATTAAATCTGACGTGTAAACGACAATAACATTCGTGTGGGGTTTTTTATGCCAACGGCTTTTTCCCCACACTTCGAGCCAATAAACAGTGATTGTGTGGCTAAATCGAGCATTTTTTAATTATCCTTGTGACATCCTATCCATCTACATTGAAATTCACCCGTGTATTTAACGTGCCGCCCCTGCCTCTCGGCCTGCAACACGGCCCCCACGGGCGTGTTGCAGGCCGAGATACGCTCGGCCAACGCACCGCCCCGGCGTCGCAAGGGCCGGCCATAAGCCAGTCACGAGCGTTCCGGAGCGGCTACCAATTCCCCACCCGGCGGCTTAGACCGGGCGGGCCCCTTGGGTAGGAGGGGAGCACTACCCACACTCCTTACGGCCTCGGACGGGACCGTGCCCGAGTTGAAACGCAACTCACACGCCGGGTGCCGCGATAGACGCGGCGCCCTAGTCCAGCATGCGGACTCTTAAACCTCTGCCCCCGCGAGTCCAACCCACGGCCGGGGCGATGGCAGCGCGAGCCGCCACCGTGGCCCCCCGGCCCCCGCGGTACCAGCCATCGTGGCTGGTGGGACGTTCGTGGGCCAATTTGCCCACTACTAGTTCGGGCTCTAAACCAGCCACGGCACTGGTGGGCCAGCTCGGGTTCGCGGGTGCGCCGTACCCGAAGGGGCCGTGGCCTGTCGGCCACCGGCAACCCCCCCCCTGCATAAAGCCGCCCGCTAATTCACGGCGGCGGCGATTGACTGGGCCCTCAACTCGAAGGCCCAACCCGCGAAGCTCCGGAAGGCCTCGTATGCCTCGGGGGAGTCGACAACCCCTTGGCAAAGCCAGGCACCCCGCCCCCCCCCCCCCCGTCCTGCCAGACGCCCATCGCCTGCAAATCTCGGCGTTCGGCGTATAGCCGACACTCCGCCAGGACGTGGAGGGAGGTCTCGTCCCCCTCTCCACAGCGGCAAACTGCGGTCTCCGAAAGAGCCCTCCTCAGGAGATACTCATTCAGAGACCCATGCCCTGTCAGGAGAAACCCTGCGGCGAGGCCGAAGCCGACCGACCGCAGGAGCCTCGCGGGAACCACAGGGTCGGGGTCGAAGCGGCGGGTGACCCCACCCCTCGTACCCCTCTCCCAGCGCTGACCCCACTCGTGCCACAAGTGATCCCGGACTAGCCGGGACCGCGTTGCGGCGTCCTCCTCGATGTTCGCCAGGGGAATCTCCCACGAGATAGGCAGGGACTTCCTAATGAAGTACCCCGCCTCGGCCTTCTTGGCCTCAAGATCCCACGGGAGCTCCCCCATCAGCACTGTCATCGCATCCGTCGAGACGGTGCGACACACCGACAGCGCTGCTAGGAGGACCGAGCGCTGCGCCCTGTTGAGAGCGGTGCGCGAGGTCGACCTTGCCCGCACGAAACCGCCCCAGACGGAGGCACCATACATCGCACATGGGAGGAACAGGCCCCGATACAAGACCGTAATGGCCCTGCGTCGGAGGCCCCAGTCCCGCCGCATGACGCAACGCAGCTCACACACTAGGGAGCCGGTCTTCTCCCTCAGGTCGTCAAGGTGAGGCCCAAAATTGAGACGCTCACCGACACGAACCCCGAGGTACTTGACCGACTCCCGGTACGGCACGGCACCACCGTCCAGGGCGACTCTGGGGTGCCTGCTGCCCGAGAACTTGCCGCGGAGCAGCATGCAGACGGTCTTGTCCCTGGAGACTTCGTCCGCCGCCCCAGCACCCCACTCCTCGACCATTCTGAGGGACTCAGACGCCTGTGTCTCGAGACTCCGACGCGAGTCCCCAGACGTGATCAGGAGGGTATCGTCGGCATACGCGACAACCTCACGCCCCTCACGTTGAAGGTTGCGGAGGAGACTGTCCAGGGCCAAGTTCCAGAACATCGGTCCGGACATCGAACCCTGGGGGCAGCCCCTCTGCACCTCAACCTCAACACGGTCGAAGCGGGAAGCCATGAACGCACGCCGGTCGCGGAAGAAACTCCGCCAGATGCCCATTTTTGGGCATCCAGCGTCCCGCAAGATCCCAAGGACCGTGGCCCAGCTCAGATGGTCGAAGGCCCCCTTGAAATCCACAAATGTGCCTAAGACATACTTGTGGGGGGACTCTTCGACAATCCTCATCGCCAAATGCCACGCATCCTCGGTCCTCCTCCCTGCCCTAAAGCCGAACTGCCTCTCCGAAAAGGCATGGATGTCCCGGCTTTCCAGCCGTCGCACCAACACCTTCTCCAGCAGCTTGCCCAGAGCCGAGAGGAGGCTGATCGGTCTATAAGACCTGGCCTCATCCAACGGCTTCCCGGGGCCCTTAAGAATGGCCACGACGCGGGCGCTTTTCCACTGGGGCGGGAACACCCCAGCTTCCAAGCAGCCGTTGTACATGGCCACCAGCACTGAGAGCCCACTGGCGGAGGACGCCAGCGCGCGGACCATGGCGGGTGTTATCCCGTCGGGGCCCGGCGCGGCTCGCGGCCTCATGAGTCTGAGGGCGAGACGAACCACGAGCTCCGTCACTGGGGCGGGGGGCCCGGGCGCCGCGCCGGGCGCCTCAATCACCTCGGGACCCCTGTCGGGGGCCCGCGGGAAGAAGCGACACAGCCTCGCCTCCCATGAGGTGGCGAGCTGCTCCCCCACACGGATCCCACCAATGTCGGTGGGACCGCGACGTCCCCGGCAGATCCGGTAGACGTCACCCCAGACTCTCGCCAGTTCTCCTCCTTCTTCTCGAGGAGGAGCCGCTTGTATTCCCGGTCCGCCCTGCGGTAGGCCCGCCGGAGAACAGCGAGCTCCTCCCCCGGGGCGTCGCGAGACCTGGCGCGCTGCCAGGATTTCCGAGCCCGCCTGGCAAGTCGCCTCGCCAGAACGAGGACCCGGCACCACCACCGACTTTTCCGGCGCTGTTGTACCGTGGCCGGCCCCAGCGTCGCGTCGTTCACGCCATGCACCATGGCCGTAACGCTCTCCGCCAGGGCGACAGGATCAGCGCCATCCAACGCCTCTCGGACGAGGTCGTCTGCGGCAGCCCCAAGGGCCGCCCGGTATGCCGTCCAGTCCACGTCGACGGTCCGCCACCTGTGAACAGGCAGGGGAGCGTCGGTCAAACCATCCCTCCGGAGAAGGGAAACCACGATGGCATTGTGGTCCGACTGCACCAGATCTGGCTGGATTTCCCAGCTCGTCCGGTACAGCCGTTCCACACCCCTCCCCAGAGTGACGTCGATGTCCGACCTCCCCCCGGGCCCGTCGAACGTGAACTCGCGGCTCGGCTCGTTCAGGACCTCCAAGTCGCAAGCGACTATGAAGGCCTCGAACTCGCAGCCCCGAACGGCATTCTGAGCACCCCTTATTCGGTTCTTGGTGTGCCACAGGCGCGACACGGCGTTCGCATCCGTGCCCACCAACACAGGGGCCCCCGGCAACTGGGTAAAAACCCACTCCATATACTGGAGGTAGTCGCCGAGAGGCTCTCCGTGCCGGCAGTACACGGACGAGAGGTAGACCCTCCCGAAATCGCCGCGTACGTACACCGTGGCTCCCCAGTCACCGGCAGCCACCGAGACCACCGTCGCAACCAAGCGAGCGTTGGACAGAACGACGGCCGATTTTCCGTCGCCGCCCCGGAAGACCCGCATCCACGCCGGGAGGCCCGCAATGAACCCCCCGGTTCGCAGATACGGCTCCTGCAACAGAGCAGCGTCGAATCGGCCCTCCACCAATGCCTGCCCGACCTCGGCCATCACAGCCCGGGATCGCTGGCAGTTGACCTGAAGGATTCGGAGCCGCTGGGCATCCTCACCCCCCAGGCCCCCGACACCGCACGCAGGGGGAGCCGGCCTAGCCATCGGTAACAACGGGTTCGACCGGCCCCTTCACCTCGCGACGTGGCTCCCTCAACCTCGCCTGCGCAAGCGCCGCGCGGTAGAGGGGGCACACCCCGTCGTAGGCCCCGTGGCCTGCATCGAGGCCCGCCGCGCTGCAGTTCGTGCAGCGGGCGGCCTCGTCCTTCTTGGGGCAGTCGGCGGCCGAATGCCCGTCGCCCGAGCACCAGCCACAGACACGAGCCCGCTTCGGGCAGAACCCGGCCGTGTGGCCGAAGCCCAGGCACCGGTAGCACCGGTCGGCCTCGGCGTAGTCCCTGAAGGTGCACGAATGCCACCCCAGGAACACACGCCCCGACCGCCCCAACTTCTCGGCGACCTCCGCCGCCACCTCGAGGACCCAGTGGGAGCCCGAGGCACCGTCGCCCTTCGCGGCCAGCTTCCGGACGAGCCTCACGCCCCCCGGAAGCTCGCCTCATCGGCCTGGGGCACGTTCTGCGACCTCAGGCTGGCCACCAAGTCCTCCTCCTTCATGTCGGCAGGGACCCCGAAGATAATAATCTTCTGCTGGGGCCCCTCCGGCTGCGCGACGGTGAGGCCGCAGTCTTTCAAGGCCTGGCTAGACCTGAAGAACTCGAGGTCTTCGCCAGTCCTCGTCTCGACGACGACCCCCCCTCGAACGGCCTGCACGCCGCGCACACCGACATTGGCCCTGGCGGGGTTCACCAGCGTCATAAGACGCTGCTTCACCTCCGCCGCGGGCACGTCGCCCTCTGCCGACCGGATGAGCACGGCGTGCGTGGCCACCCTCTTCTTTCTCCTCCGAAGTGGCGGCGGTGGCTGCACCGCCCCGCTGGGCTGACCTGCGACGCCCACTCTCCTCTCTCCCCCTCCCCTTCCTCCGCGTCACGTCCGTGAATCCGCCCCGCAGGCTATCAGCCGGCGGGGGGGGGGGGGGTCCCCTGCGTGTCGACGGCGGAGGGCGGGATCGGCGCAACACTCGACTCAGCAGCCGAGGTCGCCGCGGACGAGTCCGAGCCCGCCGCTCTCTTCTTCTGTTTCTTCTTCTTTTTTGGCGTCTTCCGCGTCCGCGAGCCACCGACCACGGACTCGTCGGTTGTCTCCGCGGAAGACGCACTCCTCGGGGTGTCGAGCTTGCGCTTCAGGGATACCCCCGAAGCGAAAGACAGCTCCTCCATCACCTCGATGTCCGACAAAAGATCGGACACCCCTCGGTCGGTAGCCGAAAGGAGGGAGGACCTCCCCGACTCGGTCGACGCCGACCTCCTCCCCGCCGACCTCATCGGCTTCGCGATCGGCCTCGCAGGCTGCGGCGGCATCTCTGTTGCCGATGTTGTCGCAACAACATCGGCTGCGGCAACCGCAGGTGCCGCGGATGCCGCCGCACTCGTCGTCACAGGCGCCCCCGCGCGCGTCGTCTCCGTCGCCTGCGTCGTCACTACGGCCGACGTCGCCGAATCCGACGACGCCGACGACGACATTTTCCCCCCCTTCCCCTGCTTTTTTGGCGGCATCGCCGCCAAAAAGCGAGTGGGGGGTGCGCCGGCGGCCGGTCGACCCCCCCAAAAAAGATTTGGGCCGAAAAATCAAAAACCGACCCTGCAATCGGCAAACGCGTCCCCCGTGTGCCAATTGGCCCCGGGGTGCGTGCTTAGCGCAACATTTTAAAAATGCCCCGATTTCGCCCGGATTTCTTTCTGGGCTGATCGGGGAGCTCGCACTAGGCTAAAATCAACAAGCCGCTAATTAGTCGCACCAAAAGTCCACCGTATAGGGCGATTCCCATACAGACAACAACGGCCCCTATCCATCTACAAAAAAAAAAAAAAAAAAGAAGAAAATGTCGTGACGACTTCGCGTTGTAGGAGTTTCTCTATATTATAAAAAGATTTCTCCGCCGCCTCCGCCGCCGCCACAGACGCCGTCTCAAGAATCGCGGCTGACCGGGTGGGGGGGGGGGGGGGGGGGGGTTGGCGGCGGGAAGGGCTGGCAGTGAGCTGGGGCGGCTGAAAAGGGGCCCTTGGGCCTGAATGTTTCTAAGTCCCTCAAGGGGCTTGGGCCGGAATTTTTCGAAGTCCCTCGAAGATGACCAGAACGTGGGAGACCGGCTATCTACCCGCTCCGGATTGATACATTCCTACCGCCTTTACTCTGTCGACTCGAAGTCATCCGCGAGCCGTACGCAACCATGCGTCTAAAGTTAGTTGGCATTCTTGCATAGCATATATTTGTACGTTGCTTCTTCGTCGGTCAAATACTCTGTCTCATCTCGCTCACACAACCGAACGCATTTCAGATGCGTCCAGTGCTTACAATCCTCACACTGAACGGACCACTCATGCGATTCGGCGGCGCATAGATAACACACATGGCGCATCGAGTGCGACATTTTCAACAATTTTCGAGAAACTTGAGCGCTAAAGAGAGCGGGATCGAAGTTATCATTCCCCATCGATCAACCGCTCGCAATGCAATCTAAATAGTACATCACGTACGCTCCACAATTGAACCCGTCTTTCTGCAGAGGTCGCTTTTCGGTCGCATTAATAATTGTCCACTCTATAGTGCACAAGTTGTTCGTCTCGTACGTTTTGCAGTTCCTGCACTCATTGAGATATGTTTGAAACTCTCTCATTTCTCTTTTGCTGTCGTTCCCTTTCATGCTGAGCGGATCGAGGACTTGCAGCGTTCGGTTATCTACATCGAGGACTAAAAGCCGCCAATGCAGTTTCCACGTGTACGGGAAGAGGATGACGCCTTTGAGTGGTACATCGATGTGATACATCGTCCACTTAGAGCCCCTCTTGATTTTGTTGCCTTTTGAGTCGGCGCCAAACAAATACAACGTTGTCCCTGTAGGTACATACGTTACGTCTCTCCATTCTCCGGTGCTCAGCTTACCAATGGCGAAGCAGTCAATTGTCGACCCGTGGATGTAACGGGGTTCTTTCAACGATAAATAATCCTCAGAGCACAAGTTCATACACGCACTTCCGAGAATACGCGCAGTATCTTTACACCAGTATTGTCCAATGTAAAAGAAGAGCGTGGATTTCTTTATCGTAATCTTCTTCTGTCCTTCGTTCTTCTTATTACTCGCCTTGTTTCTTTTCTGTTTCCCTTTCACTGATCCCTGCTCTTCCTTTTCCAAAGCGTCGGCTGGAACATCTATTTCCTGCATGTAGTACTCAGGATCGGGGAAGAGAGCATTTTGGAGTGCGCTCAGATTGACCGAGTTGGTGCTCGATACAGTACATTGCGAGCTGACAAGCTCGCTAATCACTGACGTATGCTCCAGTAATTCCGACGAAACACAACGTACGGATTGATTCTGAGAAAACGATGCCAACGGTGTTGAGAAATCCGCAGCCAGTTTCCTTTCCTTTACGGGCCGCGTGGCATCCGTCATAATCTCGGGATCGTGAGGACGCTTCATTCCTGCTTTTGAAAATTCTCTGGATACTTCTGGGCAGCCGTGTTTCTCCCGTCTTGGTGCATTAGCCGACGGAATCGTGGAAAGATTCGATTCCTTACAGCATCGCTCGATGTTCGATGCGGTCAGATGAGTCGGACCACGTCTTTTTGTTTTTTTCTTGTCGACCCACTGCTCCTTGGCCAGATGGTTTCCGGGACCACGCAGCAGATTTAGCTTCTGTTTTACAATCGGCCGTTCTCTCTGTAAAATTTCTTGAACGTCCGACCTGCAGCACGTTCGGCTCTTATAGTTTCGCGTTATTTCTACGAATTCGCCGATGCCGAGATTTTTTTGACACTTCAAGACATCGTGTTTGAGTATCCTGAAGTGCCCTTCGATTGGGGCATTGCTCAACTTTCGAGTACCCGGTATCACTTTGGACAAGAGCAGGCCCGACCATACAGGTGCATAGGGCATACACGTTTTGGTCACATATTTCGCAATCTCTGGAGCATAATACGGATTCTTATCGACGTCGGAATCTTCAACGGTGTCAGACGACTCCTCGATGCTTATTAGTTTGCTGTAGTAACGGCGGTAAAAGGGCGACTCAGCGAAAATCGCACCATGTTCCTCACCATCTTCGATCAGATCCAACTCTTCTTCCTCATCCTGTTCAGCGACGTCTTCAATGTCAGCATAATCTTTGTCGTTGTTTGATTCGTGTACGCTCATTTTGAGCAATTTTTTCAGTGCTTCTTCAGCCTCGGATCGGGATTGGGACCGTAGAACAACCACGAAGTTCTCGTATCCTTCGTCGAGGTCGCTTAAGGTCTCGCATTGAAGCAGAATACCCATAGCATCCAAGACGATCGACTTGATATCCGCATGTTTGCTGAAATTGTTGGCCATCGCTCTTGAAACTCGGTGCTGGAAGTGGGCGCAGCAGTTTTGAATGATAATTAAGTCAGAAGGCAGACTCCCTTTACCAGTAGCGACGTTGCATGCCATTTTCAGATGCGGGCCGATTGCCATTCCGGTCCATTCTTTGAGAACTGAATTAATCAAAGCCCAGCTCCAATCCAAGACAACCAATCGAAACAATGCCCACTTCAGTTTTTCTAAGTGAACGTAGATCTTGAATTTTGCCAACAGAAGGCTGATCGACGCGACGTCCTGTTAACACGTGACCATTTCGAGCAACGGAATTTGTATACCCGGGTTTACCTTAATAGTATCAGTGGCTGTATTTCGAGTCTTTTTGCCTTGCTTCTTCAGAACATTCATCGTGTAATAAAAAATGCGTTTATATGAACTCGGCTCGCACTTTCTTGCATTCAAATTGTCGTCAGGCTTGCGGACAAGAGACCCCGTTGAATCGAAATAGACAATCTTGTCGGTTTTCGAAACTGCATTGAGTTGCTCTCGCGAATACAGGTGGACGTGAAAGGGTTCACCCACACGACGGATGTACGGGTCAGCTACCGTTTGTCTTCTTTGTACCTTTGCAGCATGTCCGAGATATTCGTTGACGTAATGTACCTCTTTTTCGCATTCTTCACCTCTGCTTTGAGCTGACGGTACACCGGGAGATTTCTCATTTTTCCGTAGTCTCCTTCGCGGATTTGATTCATGTCTGTATTTTTTATCACTTCGTCGTAATATTCTGTTGGTTTGGTGTGATCCATTACGCGCTTGACTTCATTCCGTTCTTCACCTCGCAGCTGCTCCATCATCGGTAGACCGCCGTGTACAATGTCGCCGTTATGTTCCGTGGCGTACGCCGAGATCGTTGCCACAGCCTGCGAAAAACGACCCACGATTTTCGCTCAACTGAAACTCCCAAGTTCCACAGTTGGCGCGCCTGATGCTCCGACTCCGATTCGAGTTTCCGTGGTAACCGCCAACTCGGCCGCTGGTCAACGGTGTTTTTGAATAACAAGCAATCGTGGAGTTAGAATACCGCGCCGTGGAGAACACGATGGAGCACAGAAAACGCAGCGCCGATTTTTCTCATCTGCTCGAGGCGTTCTGTAAGTCACGTCTTCTATTATGTTCGAATAATCTGTTGATCGTCTCGCGACTCGCGAGAGAAACTATAAAATACCGACACTCACGGGAACGCCGAGCCGGCGCGTCGCATGGTTTTCGCTACATCTCAAGAATATCCCGAGTCTTTGCTCTTGAGGACACGACGAATTGCCCAATTTCGTGAATTGCCCAAACGCGTTGTCGACCCTCCCGCTGCAAAATATGCAACACTCTTGTTCTATACTCTCGGCTTCGCATTCGTTGTTAGTGTGTAATAAGTTCGTGTACGTCCAAGTTCCGGGTTAAGCGAGCTTGACAACAGCAATAGACGAATGTTTACGGCATTCGTGTGAGGAACGCGGATTTTCGGTGGGCCGGCCTGAAAGAATTAAGTAAAAAAATTAGTATTGTGACTGAAAGACATCGATATTCGTCGATTTTTCACTACGGCTCCGTCGCCATGCGAGTCGAGGACTCGGTCAAGTCTTCCTAGCAACGAAAACGTGTCGTTCCTGTGCTCAATGCTCGATGCTCGCGGAGTGCTCAAACGGAATTTGTGACGCGGGATCTGCAGTCCGCGACAAAATTCGTCGCTCTTCGAGGACGACGCCGCCTGAACGCCGCCGCGTTTTATGTTGTATTTTGTGTCTTGGCTCTTGTCGCTGGATCACTCAGAGGGACTGACAATATTTCGGTTCATCTTGCCACTCGATCATGGCTCCGTAGTTGTCTGACTCAGATCTAATTTGGGTTGCAGACTGAAGTACAGGGTTATTGCTGTGCTCATGATGCTTGGGGTTTCCACTGCTGGTGAGAGTCCAGCAAGATGTTTGTAGAGTGGCTTTTTTATTTTGTATTCAAGCATTTCAACATTAGCTAAACATCTCATCAGTCGAACAGTTTATTCTTCAACAATGAAGAATCGGTCTCTAGGCGACCAGCTACATCGATTCAGAATCCTCTGAAACGGATTTCTAGCGTGGTCTGAAAATTACATTTCTTTTTTTCGATAGGGAAATCTCGCGTCTCGTCGCGCTCAACTTTGAACCGAGAGGAGCCGGCCGCTCGGCTGCTCAGACTACAAACACTGAACCGGTCAAAAATCGGTCTCCAGGCGACTAGCTAGATCGATTCAGAATCCTCTGAAACGGATTTCTAGCGTGGTCTGTAATGACATTTTTTTTATCCCCGTGGGGGTGGACACGGGGTTGATTTTTGAAAATCGGTCTCTAGGCGACCAGCTACATCGATTCAGAATGCGCTGTAACAGATTTCTAGCGTGGTCTGAAAATTACTTTTTTTTTATTGCGAAATCTCGCGTCTCGTCGCGCTCGACTATGAACCGAGAGGAGCCGGCCGCTCGGCTGCTCAGATTACAAACACTGAACCGGTATGTAACTAAAGTTCGCAACGTTGGCGCAACGGAACGGTCTCACCTGTCAAACGAAAATTTCTTGTGGATAACCTCACAATATTTAATACGTGTTTGATGGCGTGTAATTTCTGTTTAAGGGAAAATGCGGAGCTACTTTTGCTTCTATAATTATCGGAATATATTTCCGAAGATATTTGTTAAGCGCCAAATGTCTCCGTCCCACGGACAACTTTTCCCAAGTAAAAAACGATGCGCCTGGCTACCTATGCTGACGTTCGATGGCGTGTAATTTCTGTTTAAGGGAAAATGCGGAGCTACTTTTGCTTCTATAATTATCGGAACATATTTCCGAAGATATTTGTCAAGCGCCAAGTGTCTCCGTCCCACGGACAACTTTTCCCAAGTAAAAAACGATGCGCCTGGCTACCTATGCTGACGTTCGATGGCGTGTAATTTCTGTTTAAGGGAAAATGCGGAGCTACTTTTGCTTCTATAATTATCGAAATATATTTTCGAAGATATTTGTCAAGCGCCAAGTGTCTCCGTCCCACGGACAACTTTTCCTAAGTAAAAATCGATGCGCCTGGCTACCTATGCTGACGTTCGATGGCGTGTAATTTCTGTTTAAGGGAAAATGCGGAGCTACTTTTGCTTCTATAATTATCGAAATATATTTCCGAAGATATTTGTCAAGCGCCAAGTGTCTCCGTCCCACGGACAACTTTTCCCAAGTAAAAAACGATGCGCCTGGCTACCTATGCTGACGTTCGATGGCGTGTAATTTCTGTTTAAGGGAAAATGCGGAGCTACTTTTGCTTCTATAATTATCGAAATATATTTCCGAAGATATTTGTCAAGCGCCAAGTGTCTCCTTCCCACGGACAACTTTTCCTAAGTAAAAATCGATGCGCCTGGCTACCTATGCTGACGTTCGATGGCGTGTAATTTCTGTTTAAGGGAAAATGCGGAGCTACTTTTGCTTCTATAATTATCGAAATATATTTCCGAAGATATTTGTCAAGCGCCAAGTGTCTCCGTCCCACGGACAACTTTTCCCAAGTAAAAAACGATGCGCCTGGCTACCTATGCTGACGTTCGATGGCGTGTAATTTCTGTTTAAGGGAAAATGCGGAGCTACTTTTGCTTCTATAATTATCGAAATATATTTTCGAAGATATTTGTCACGCGCCAAGTGTCTCCGTCCCACGGACAACTTTTCCCAAGTAAAAAACGATGAGCCTGGCTACCTATGCTGACGTTCGACGGCGTATAATTTCTGTTTAAGGGAAAATGCGGAGCTACTTTTGCTTCTATAATTATCGGAATATATTTCCGAAGATATTTGTCAAACGCCAAGTATCTCCGTCCCACGGACAACTTTTCCCAAGTAAAAAACGATGCGCCTGGCTACCTATGCTGACGTTCGATGGCGTGTAATTTCTGTTTAAGGGAAAATGCGGAGCTACTTTTGCTTCTATAATTATCGAAATATATTTTCGAAGATATTTGTCAAGCGCCAAGTGTCTCCGTCCCACGGACAACTTTTCCCAAGTAAAAAACGATGCGCCTGGCTACCTATGCTGACGTTCGATGGCGTGTAATTTCTGTTTAAGGGAAAATGCGGAGCTACTTTTGCTTCTATAATTATCGAAATATATTTTCGATGATATTTGTCAAGCGCCAAGTGTCTCCGTCCCTCGGATAACTTTTCCCAGGTAAATAATGATGGGCCTGGCGGTAGCCGATAACGTATGCCGATGTTCGATGTAGTGTAATTTCTATTAAGTGGAAAATGCGAAGCTACTTTTCATTCTACAATTATCGGACCATCTTTCTGAATATATCTGCTAAGCGCCAAGCGTCGCCGTTCCACGGACAAATTTTCCCAGGTAAAACCCTTGCAAATTGCTTCCTCAGTATTTTACACTTTTGACGATGCTACCTCTATGAGGAAGTATGTTGATCAATTTTGGCTTTCTCATAGAGGAAGCACCGTCAAAAGTGTAAAATACTGAGGATGCAATTTGCAAGGTTCTACTTTGCAGTTTTTTTCGGCTGTTTTTCAAAATTAAATGAAAATGTAAGATTTTAACCACCGAACCGATTTGTCTCAAATTTGTACCCAACCCTTGGTTCATGATAGTCAATGTGTGGACCAAATTAGAACCTGGTGCCTTGTAATCTGCATGATCCAGCGAGAGATCGAAATTTTTCAAAATATTCAAAATGGCATAAAATTTGAAGGGCTTTACAGATCCGCTTCAAATTTGTACTCAAAACGTGGTCCATGGTTGTCCATATGTGAACCAAACTTGAGAAAACTCTGCAAACATTTTGATCCCATTTTTTTTTCGTGCCGGCTTCTTTTGTTTTTCATGCAGCAAAATCGAAATTTACCGACTTAATGGCAGTTTCCTTGACGAAATTCATCGTTAATAATCAATGAACGTAATGTCATGTTCGAAATTGCAACAGGATGTCTCATAATTTACAGGAGCTAAAGTATTTACAGACATTTGAAAAAATAATGAAAAAGGCAATAACATGAGAACTGCTATACCGATTTTCGCCAAATTTGATACAGATCATAGTTTGATGGTGTTCTACTGACGTACAAAAGTTCATCCCGATATCTCTTAATTTACGGAAGTTATAGCGCGAAAACGATTTTTGCCAAATTTTCGAAATGCTGTAAATTCTGAATTTCTTAACCGATTTGCGTCAACTACAATCCCATACTGTATTCTATGATACTCAACGTGCGTGCCAAATTTGGAGAACATTCTTCAAAAATGACGGCAGTTACCGTGTAAACAAAAAATGTGCACACACTCGCACGCACACACACACACACACACACACAATAAAAAATTCGATTTTTTTTCAATTTTTTTATTATTAATTTTTTGATGGCTAATAAGCCATTCTATAATAATTTCTATAATAATAGAAATAAATCAGAGGTAATAATACTGGTATGTTTGTTGGGGGTGTTGGGGGGGGGGTGGGTGGAACGGCTGCTGGGGGGGTGGGTGCAACGGCTGCTGGGGGGGTGGGTGGAACGGCTGCTGTGGGGGTGAAACGGTTGCTGGGGCGGGTGGAGCGGTTGCTGCGGAGGCTGGAAAACTTGTTGAGGGGGGGGGGGTACGACGACAAATAATCGGTGGCGCAGACATCGCCACCATTACCGGTGGCCTCGTGTATGGAGCCTGATCCCCGCCGTAAAATCGGCTTCTGTAGCTATAAACAAACGTTACAATGTTACGTACCAGCGCTCGTGAAGCGCGCGCCGGTCGTCACAAACTCCCCGCGTGAAGCGCGGGGGTATATTTATTTTTGTCGTGGGCTGCTTCGCTCCGTCCCGTACGGGCCCGGTTTCTCGATACCTGTGAAAGGGTTTTCGGGTTTCTAAAGTAATTAAAGAATTGTTAGAGAAAACACAGGATTAACCATATATATTAAAAATGAGGAAATAATGATTATTGTTACACGACAATAATGTCTCGGAATTATCATTCATCCATCCACACACACATACTCACGCTTACAGTAGTTGATAATATCCCGGCGGGGTTCTTACACTTAACTATACGGTACAGTGCTCGAACACGAGCCGTCGGTTCACTATTGTCTCTAAATGGTCCTTGTCGTTGTTGTGGTTTTATTGTTGAACGGAACTGTTGTATTTAAATGGTTTAAATGTTGCAAATTATTATTGTCAATAATAGTTAATTCTTATTCTACACGCGCAGATTTACAATCACTACGGAACACACTCGCGAGGGCACTTCCTCGATCCTTCGGCGTACTATCTTTGTAGCAGTACCGAGGGTTACGCGACGGAGATTTACTGACCTACGTGATACACTACGCGCGGAGCTCTAGACCGATCTAACCCTGATCGAAGCTGTCTAGAGACTGTCCGCCCCGATCTCGCGAGGATCCTCGGATTCTCGGTCGGCCGGGAGGAGACAAATTCCGCGGAATCAGCTCTTGCGGCTGACGCATCGCCTGAGTGCAGCCGCGGCGCGAAATCATACCGCGGTATAAAATCACACCGCGGATGAGCCCAGCGACGCGCTGCCGCTTTTGTTCCGAGAATCTTTATTTTGCTGTTTATACGGAATCTGATTCCCTCGCGACCATCCGAAGACTCGCGAGTCCTCGGAGAGCGAGAGGGGCCAGTCCGATCAGCGAAATGTCCGGTGGAAAATTCCGGACACGCACGACGATCGCGATCGCCGGCGCGCCGAAACTCGACACCTCATCATCGCCGCGTCGCAACACGGAGAAATATTGTAGCGCGGGGAATTTCGCAGCGCATCACCCGAGTGCAGCCGCGGTGTGTAATCACACCCCGGTGACAGCTCAGCGGTGCGCTGTTGCTATGGCGCGTTACGTGCCGCACTTCTCCGAGACGCATCTCGAAAAAGTACGGGACGTAACAACAATATTGTTATTATTTTTTTTATAAAACAATATTATTTTTTTCGAACGAGTCTGATTTTGTAGAACGAGCCTAAGACGATCCGGCTCCGGACCGTAAATCGCCAAAGTGGACTCCAAACTTTTTTCTTTTCAAAATACGGACTTTTAACCTATACCGTCGTTCTCAAGTCGTATATTCTATCCCCGAAAACACTGGTTATTAACATTTTTAATCGATTTTGAAAAAAAAGATTTTTCTGTCAGAAATCGTAGATCCGTCTCCGGACCGAAAATCCCCAAAATCGACCTCGGAAATTTTTATTTCAAAATATCACCTATAATAGGTTAATCAATTTTGCGTTGCTGCGCTCTTATAAAACTTTAAATGGTTACGGGTGCTGCCCTGCCTGTCCTCTTATCAAATTTTTCAAATTTGACACCATACAAATTTTGTTTATCACATACTTTCTTGGCAAATAATCACAGCTCTAATAGTTTGCTCACAATGCTTTCCGATACTCATGATCTTTTTAAAAAAGGGTCGCGAAAAAAAACTCACATTCTGTTTCGTTGTTCAATATTGCGCCCTCCTCTGCGCTTTCCTCGTCTCGTCTCCACTCTCCTGATATTTGTTTCGTTTCTTTCTCTTTCCTCTCCTTCGCTACCTCCTTCTCGCCGCTCTGTCCCGATGTTCTTTCCCTCCCGCTGCATCTCCTCTTTCGGCTTCGACATCTCCTTCGTTTCTTCCTCTGCTTTTCCACTCCCAATGTGCAGTTGCACACAACATTTTAAAAATAATTTCTCACGTTTTTCTCGTCGAATTTTCCATTGATCGGGCGAATAACGATGCTTTTCAGAATCAGCGGAACATTTTCCATCAGATAGGGGTTTCAAATTCTGGAAATCAAGACAAGAATCAACATATTTAAAAATAAATGATATTTATATTTTTACCGTAGCCTGTTTAGGCGGAACCATGCCCGCGGTGTCGCGAATTGTTTCATCAGACACTGCAACGCCTCGCCGAAATGGTAAATCGTACCATAAGCTCTCAACTGGAGGACTACGCAGACTTTCCCCACGCGAACGTAATCCACTATCTGACCGTCGGACGGCTGGTCGTTATAGAAGAATACATTCAAAATCTTCTGAATTTGTTGTGACTTTGTCACAATGTAACAATAACAATGTAATGTAAAAACAATACAATAAAACCATGTACACCAAATATTTTCATTGATCCAAATGTTATTTCAAGTAGGGGGAGGGGGTAGAATGGGATAAGCGAATAACGGCTTTGTGACGCTGACTAAAGTGTATGTTTATTGGTTTTCACCCCAAAATTCGATTCCAATCGTCAATTTTGAGCGTCGGCGGTCAAGCTAGTCCTCGAGGATAACGTCCGGTCTGGAGAACATCAAACTACGGTCACCCGGAGTATTTAAAATAATTTAAACCGGACTCCCGCAAGATCATTCTGACGAAGCTCGTGGCGCCATCTACCGAAACATTAGTAAACTAACTAGGGACATTTATTCTCGGGGCTCCCTTGTCTATGTAGTTCTAGATTTCGAGTTTGGTGAAATCGAGTTTGGTGAAAACAAATTTTGGTGAAAACGCGTTTGGTGAAACTGTTACCCTACCCGAAAGCCGAGAGATATCGAAATACTGAAGCCAGTCTAACTCGTGTCGTGATTGGTCGGTGATGGCTATGTCGCAGAGCCAAGTACAGATTGATATTATCGCTGGAAAGTCACGTATCACGCGCGTTTCAAATTACCGTATTGTTCTCAATATGGAATAGAATAATCCGGATTAGGTGTGTTCGTTAGTCAGATGGACATACCTAATCTACAAGAACATTAATTCATATAGAATTGTGTAAACATACAAATAAGTGCGTGCGAAGCGAGCACATTGTCGCTAGTGAATGTATATTTCGGGTTAGAAACACGTTATTGCACTCCTACACCTACAGACTGACATACAGACGGACAGACACCCACCCACCCACGTATACCCACTGACAACACACACATGCACCACTACACCTACTCACTTCCACATCTACAGACAGATACACCCATATACACACACACACGCGCGCACACGCACACGCACACACACACACATATTATTATTATTAACACAAATTACCACACAACGAACAAAAACAAATGCAAATACACAAATACATATTAAGCATTATAGCTACTTTGCTAGAGAGATTAGTTTATCTATCACTCTTAAGCAGTTTGGATGAGACTGGTTATATTGTAGTGTAATGTACTCTGCATTCGTTATTATGAACTTCTAACGGAAAAGCAGTTGTACGCCCTGAACAAAATCGCAAACGATCGGGAGTACGATTGACATACTTCTCTACATCAGAGGTGTCGATGGGAATATTGTGAATGTGATCCATGGCTACTAGATTTTTAATTGTAATCTCCAGGCCCACGATAATTAAGATCAAACAATGCTGAAATCTAAATAGCTTCAGTTAATCGAGAGGTGTGCGGGTGACATTTGAATGTGTTTGTGACTCTCTGTACCTCTCTGTTGACTCTCTGTACCGCCGATCCACGTACGCACACGAGAGTTCATTGGTTCCTAACACGCGGCTAAATGTGGCTATCAGCAGCTGCATACCATCCGGTCACTTGCGACACCTACGTGACTATTTACCAAAATTCTTCTCTTACGGCCCTTTTGATTACCTCTTCCCCATAGATGTCTCCTAAGGTTTTATTTTCTGAATAGATTATATTTCATTCCCATTTAATCTGATCTCTTATTAAATAGAACTAAAATAGACAACGAAGCAAAGTACACGAATGCAAAATAATACTCCACCGCAGTAAAACCACTCAATCACTTCGCAACTGTGTACGAGTTTCCAAATACAACAATACCATAAGACATTCACACATTACGATTACACAATACGTACTCTCATCAGTCACATATGTGATACAGGCAAAGAGTGAGCATACGCAATACAATACAAGATAATGTAATGTTTACTCCTATTGCATTGTATTCATTGAAGTCGTAGTTTATACTTCGATCGTGAACCATAGCTCCTACAGTGTCGTCGGCTAGCTTCCGCGTTCTCCAGCAAAAGCACACAATTCCACTACACACGAAGCATAACGGACGCATACTCTCGCTTCGAATAAGCGGGCAAGAGCATATAATTCGACTACACTTGAAGCATAGCAGAACTGTACTCTCGGCTGCAAAAGTGCAAGTATGTCTACGACACAGAATGCACGATTCAAAAGCGAATACTACGATGTTAACTCCAGTATACATGTACTATTTGAGAATATGTATCGTTTATACTATCAATAAAATGGCTATTTCAGTTTCTCTTACGTATTTAATAATATAAACTCTGCTAATTATTAATACAATGGAAGCACAGATTACACTTTAATCTCGTCAATCATTACCTGTACGTCGTCGTCAGCATCTGCGTTTCGGGTACAGCACACAATTCTACTGCCGGGGTAGCAGACGCATACTCTCGTTTCGAAAAGAGCGGGCAAATGCATGGATACGATGTGCAAACACGATTGCCGATTAAAAAGTTTATACTCTGATCCATTGTATATTATAATTGCATGATTAAAATCTACAAATTACCGAAATAATCTTAACTTATCATGAAATGTACTTGTAACATTACCAAAGGTGCAAAATAGATTCAATATAATGAAACTACTTTGCTTCCTCAATTAATTAGTAATGTTACCTTTATTTCCACATTTTCGGCGGTGCTTAAGACCCCGCGGTGGAGGCAGTTCGCCGGTCTCCTTTCTCTGCTTCCGACGACGCTTGCGGCGCAGATTTTTTTTCCGACTGCAAATATCATTTTGCTCGATATTTGTTAACGCTCGGCTTTCAGAGCAGCCGCCTTGGCTAAATAACAAAATTAAATTTAGTCGGGCTGCCGTGAAATAATATAGGACATTGTTAGGTTTTGTCAGGGCTTTTATAATAGGGATTTTATACTAGGGCCATGATACAACCTATAAAGGCTTCCCTAATAACGTTATGGGCTTGAAACGGGGCATCCAGATTGGTCCCCAGTAAGGAAGCCTCAATTGGGCTCCGATTTTTCGATTTAACCTAGTTCTGTAAAAATTAACTCAATGTAATTTTTTACCACGTCAGACGCTATCAAACAAATCTGTAAAGAGCTAAGTATATTGCACAAAATGGATACTTAATATTAGTATTTTAAATTAAAAAATGGTACAATCAAATGAACGGCATGCCCGAGTGAGGCAAGGCGCAGCGCAACAAACACTATATCCCAGTTCGAATACAATTTATGTAAACACATAAAAATATACTTTCAGCAATTAATATGCATCATTATAAAAAGGAAGGCAGAACATGTAATTAAAAGTGTAGGATTAAACGATTAAATAAGTATAAATTAATGTTCTTCGATTTAATTTCTTTGTTATTTTGGAAGGGAAGGCAGCCTTTATAGGGCCTAACAGAAAAAGCCATAGACGCCCCGTATTTTAAGGCGTGACCAGCCTGGTTAGGCTGGGCTCGGTTTTAAATACTTGGTCCCCAATAGAATTGAGACACACTAGAAAGGGCCAAGTAGTAGCCCAACTAATTATCTTCATGAGATCATGAACAAAGATCGGATCATGAATTAAATTTCTTTTACCATTGTCCACTGTTACGCCTGCCAACGTTCTCGGATTCGCGACGACGATCTCTTGAATATCATCTAAGAGATATAATGAACAATCGAAGTAAACTAAGCTATTAAAATAAATCCTTAAAATAAATAGTGATATTATATAAAACCGATAGGTCTTACCGCTGTCCATATCCCCAAAATCGTTGATAAACGCCCCGTTCAGCGTCGCTCGAGCTCCTTCCCACCCTTCGTAACTTGCGTCTGAATCTATACAGACAGCGATCCCACCAGAGACAGAGAGGCAAAGACAGACACGGACAGATATATAGCAGGAGACAGAGGCAGACATATAGAGACAGGCAGAGGCAGACATATAGAGACAGGCAGAGACAGACATATAGAGACAGGCAGAGGCAGACATATAGAGACAGGCAGAGACAGACATATAGAGACAGGCAGAGACAGACAAACAAAGTCAGACAGACCGAGACAGACAAAAGCAATGTTACATACCGTCGGCGGAGTCTTCGACGTCGGCCGGCCGACGTGTCCCGGCGGCGGAAGTGCTCGCGACGGCAGGCAAAGTGCTCGCACTGGCGGCCGAAGTACTCGCGACAACGGCTCCAGCACTGGTGCTGGAGGCCAATGTACTCTCAACGGCGAGGGGGACGCTAGAATTAGCGGTGACAGCGGAAGCAGTGGTAGAGGCGGTGGCTCTTACAATCGCGCTGGCGGCGGCTCGATCTCTCGCGCTCAACCTCTCGCGAGCGTTGGCGGCGAGAAGGGAGACACCGTTGACAGCGAGAGAGACGCCAGAGCTAGCAGCAGCTGGAGCACTACCGCTGGACACCAACGTACTGTCAACGGCGAGAGGGGAGGCAGCGAGAGAGGCGGTGGCTCGAACAATCGCGCTGGGGGTGGCGGGAGGGTTCAGGGCAGGAGCGGAAATCTCGACATCTGTTTTAAAACCGTGAAGTAATTAAATGAATATATTGTAACGGAACGCCCTATACCCTGCGATAAATTCGCAGAGTACGTCACGGCCGACCGTTAGAAGCCGCGACTCAAACGATCAACGGCCTCGCAGATCACCCGCCGCGTCACTAACGGCCGAATTTCACTCCCGTAGTGGAGACAAGAATATATAAGCGGGACGCGAGACGCCCCGAGACTTCACTCCAAATCCAACTTTCCAACCAGAAAGACCTCCTAATTTCCATTACGAGTCTCAATATTGCTTTGACACTCGTAATTCCTCTGAGCATAGCCCAGGCTCCCGTAGTTTAGTCGATCTCGTGCCTCGTTATTGCTACGACGCCGAGATAATCCCTCTGAGCATAGCCCAGGCTCCGATTTGTCTTGACATTGCGTCAACACAAATTGTCCCGTAGTTATAGTCCATTCTCTGACTCGATATAACATCGACACAGGGAAATCTATCTCTTCAAGCCTCCACATAGCGTCGCCGCTTGAGTCACCTTTTTTTTCCGTTTCCGAAATATAAGCCTCGATATTGCATCGACACTCATATTTTTCCTCAAAAAACCCGAAATATTTATTTTGCTTCAGTATTGCACTGCCGCAAATAAATAATCCGTCACGAATACTAGCCTCGATATTGCATCGACACTAGTACTGTCTCTCCATTATAAATTCCAAGACAATTATCCGCTCTTTGCGCTCGTGCCTGAGCATCGCGCTCACACACGACCGCGTCTACCAAATCGCAACGAAATACGTAATCACCAACACAAACAAAAACACCCGATAATTAATACTTGATTCAACTAGACAAAACTGAAATAATTATTCGCAAGCAGTACCCGTACATATAAGACACGTGAACATTCGCGATCTCAGAAAAGAAAGCGCCGACCGCGTAATTATCCCTCGCGCCGAACAATAGCCAACGCGATCACACCCGTTAATCTGATTAGGACCGCGTACTCTCAGAAAACTCGCGGTAGACGATCGGCCGGTCAAGCGCGACGTTACGTATAAATTCGGGGAATCGTCTCGCGAGTCGAGCGAAATAATCGGGAATAATTCTCAACGCGTATATAACGTGATCGCCTCGATTATTTCGTATCCTCCTACACATTCTCCTCGACACCACGTATCCTTCAATCCATTGATAAAAATAACATCCGCTTAATGGCACGAAGCACATTTCGAGATAAAATAAAATCCTATGATGAGTAATTAAAATTACTCTGAGGATATTTACAGTAAAATCCCCGATTTAACAAGAAACGAAAATAATAACAATTCAAATCAATTGGCCTTGAGCAGTGCACGCTCCATACAAGGTACATCTAGTCCTTGTATGACCTTAAATTCACTTGTGTTATTTTCGTAAAACTACAGTGTCAAGTCAAATAATCGACCTCGATTATTTGCAGATCACCGATGATGATACACTGACTACGTCTCTGAGACGAGCAGTCGAACTGAGGTGACTTCAATAAAAACAAAAAGGAAAGAAATAATTTAATCTCCGGTCCAGTACATGATTTCCCTCCCTTCCTTCACCTAAATTCACGAATTTATATAATCAGAAAAGTCTGATTTGTTTCAATATATTAATCTAAAATATCACAGACAGAGATAGACAGACAGAGGCAGATAGACAGACAGAGGCAGATAGACAGAGACATACTATTGGCGGAGTCTTCGACGACGGCAACCTGACGCGTCTCGGCGGCAGAAGTGCTTGCGACGGCAGCTCGATCTTCCACGCTCGATCTCTCGCGAGCGTTGTCGGCGAGAGGGACACACCGTTGGCAGGGAGAGAGGCGCTACCGCTAGCAGCGGTTCGAGCACTCGCGTTGGAGGCCAACGTACTCGCAACGGCAAAAGTGGAGGCAGCGAGAGAGGCGGCGGCTCGAGCAATTGCGCTGGCGGTAGCGGGAGGGTTGGGGACAGGAGCGAAAATCTCGACATCTGTTTTAAAATCTCGAATTAATTAAATTAATATATATTTATTTTAAATAAGATAGACGAAGATGGTCAGAGATGGTCAGAGATGGTCAGAGATGGTCAGAGATGGTTAGGCAGAGATGGTCAGAGATGGTCAGACAGAGACAAACACATTGGCGGAGTCTTCGACGATGGCAACCTGACGCGTCACAGCGGCAGAAGTGCTCGCGACGACGGCTCGATCTTCCGCGCTCGATCTCTCGCGAGCGTTCGCGGCGATAGTGGAGGCACTGTTGGCAGCGAGAGAGGCGCTACCGCTAGCAGCGACTCGAGCACTTGCGCTGGCGGTGGCGGGAGGGCTGGGGAGATGAGCGGAAATCTCGACGTCTGTTTTAAAATCTCGAATTAATTAAATTAATATATATTTATTAAAAAGAAAATAGACAGAGATGGTCAGGCAGAGATGGTCAGGTAGAGAAGGTCAGATAGAGATGGTCAGGCAGAGATGGTCAGGCAGAGATGGTCAGATAGAGATGGTCAGACAGAGACAAACCAGTGGCGGAGTCTTCGACGACGGCAACTCGACGTGTCCCGACGGCCGAAGTGCTCACGACGGCGGCTCGATCTTCCGCGCTCGATCTCTCGCGAGCGTTCGCGGCGAGAGTGGAGGCACTGTTGGCAGCGAGAGAGGCTCTACCGCTAGCAGCGACTCGAGCACTTGCGCTGGCGGTGGCGGGAGGGTTGAGGAGAGGAGCAGAAGTCTCGACATCTGTTTTAAAATCCCGAATTAATTAAATTAATATATATTTATTAGAAATAAAATAGACAGAGATGGTCAGGCAGAGATGGTCAGGTAGAGAAGGTCAGATAGAGATGGTCAGGCAGAGATGGTCAGGCGGAGAAGGTCAGATAGAGATGGTCAGACAGAGACAAACCAGTGGCGGAGTCTTCGACGACGGCAACTCGACGTGTCCCGACGGCCGAAGTGCTCGCTACGGCGGCTCGATCTTCTGCGCTCGATCTCTCGCAAGCGTTCGCGGCGAGAGTGCAGGCACTGTTTGCAGCGAGAGAGGCGCTACCGCTAGCAGCGGTTCGAGCACTCGCGCTGGCGGTGGCGGGAGGGTTGGGGAGAGGAGCGGAAATCTCGACATCTGTTTTAAAATCTCGAATTAATTAAAATAATATACATTTATTTAAAATAAAATAGACAGAGATGGTCAGGCAGAGAAGGTCAGATAGAGATGGTCAGGCAGAGATGGTCAGGCAGAGAAGGTCAGATAGAGATGGTCAGGCGGAGATTGTCAGGCAGAGAAGGTCAGATAGAGATGGTCAGACAGAGACAAACCAGTGGCGGCGTCTTCGACGACGGCAACTCGACGTGTCCCGACGGCCGAAGTGCTCGCGACGGCGGCTCGATCTTCCGCGCTCGATCTCTCGCAAGCGTTCGCGGCGAGAGTGGAGGCACTGTTTGCAGCGAGAGAGGCGCCCGAGCTAGCAGTGGCTCGAGCACTCGCACTGGAGGCCAATGAACTTTCAACGACGGCAGGGGAGGCAGCGAGAGAGCCAGCGGCTCGATCTCTCGTGGGACTGTTCGTACCGGCGAACGAAACTGGAGAAGGATGGGGAATCTCGGGATCTATTATTATATATTAATATTAAATAACACGGACCGACAGCAGTGGACGTGCGGTCGGTGCATGGCTTCGGCGATCTCCCATGTTAAACCGCTCGACTCACGGTTGCTACTTGGATGGGTGACCGCTTAGCCATGCACTGATTTGCACGTCAACTGTTGAGCGGGAGGCAGTTTTTCTGAGTTTCTGATGTAATCTCATGCAACAGACACTCAGAAAAATATAGCCGCCTGTTTCAGCACAGGTTTTCCGCAGTTTGCCTGTGCCCTCGTGCAAATGCGATACAGTAGTGCATTAGGAAAGAGTGGCTGCAGGTAACACTCTGGGGGGGAACTCAATAAATGACACGGAGGGGAATACAAGGAATGAAAGGGGATCAAGGGGAGTGGGGAGAAAAGACGTAAAAACCTGAAGAAGGTATACGTAGGAATCAAATAAAAAAAATATATTAAATAACACGGACAGAGACAGACAGACGGATACGAGCGAGCTTGATACGGCAGGAGAATCAGATCGGTAGGAGAGGTGGCTTGCACCGGCGGAAGGATAGTATAGGTCTACGGGGCTGTTGTAGATATTTTTGTATTTATATTATTTCTTTCTTTCTTTATTTATTTATTTATTACGAGACAAGAACCTTTTCCTACATCAATGATTCGAAAATTATTCAAATATTTGTATGAATTATATTAAAAGCATTTTCGATGTGGTTTTTTGGGAACTAAATTTAGAAAAACGGTTAAATGTATAGTGTTAGTATTTTACAGTTATATTAATACTACTTTACAATACTTTACTTTACAATATTACAATTAATAGTACTTTACAGTTATATCAAGAGACGCGGTAGCGTCTCGACGCCAAGTATTAAAAGAAATCTATAATGCCGCCTCACGACGCTCTCACGACGAGACGCTAGCGCTACTCTTACTTTACAGCACGTTCGTTCTTTTTCGTCTGCTACGAACTTCTAACGGCAATTATCTCAGTCAACACGTCGCGGACGCCAAATGTGTCAGGTTCAATATTTTTTATTTATTTTTTTCTTTCCAATGAGCCCTCTTTCAATGAAATCGGTCCCCGCAACGCTAATATCTGGCCACTTACGATTTCGATTCTGTCAAAAAGTTTTCGTTTCTCTGTCCGCACTCACACATCGGCACGATTTTGTCCGATGATGTCTGATTCGATATTATGTCAGACAACATGTCGCGGACGCTAAATGTATGAATGTGAATATTTGTTATTTTTTTTTCTCTTTTTTATGAGACCTAACGCAATAAAATCGGTTCACGAAATGTTGATATCTGGCAAATATTCATTTTGGCTCGATCGCATATACGTGTGCATATACGTGTGAAGTTGGAACTCACACGTCGACACGAATTTGTCCGACGATGTCTGATTCGATATTATGTCAGGCAACACGTCGCAGACGCTAAATGTATCAGCGCCAATATTTTAAATTCTTTGTTCTCTTTTTTATGAGACCTGACGCAAGAAAATCGATTCACGAAGTGCTGATATCTGGTAATTTTTTTCATTTCGATATTTTACGCGTGACGTGTGAAGGAAAAGGTGCGCACACAGCGGCGACAACCTCAAAGTCGTGAGAGATCGCGATGAGCATGAAAAAATCGTCCGCGCGAACCGGCTCGTTCCCATCGTGTGACAGAAAGTGAGATCGTGCGTGATTATTACTTTAATATTTACTATCGAGTGTAATGATTTATAATAATAATCTCGCATCTTACCGCGAAGGTGTCTTTTCAAAACAACAAAATTAAAATATGGAATATACGTTAACCTCTTGGTAAAAAATCGACGTTTGGAGGTTATGTTTTGGACTTTGTTATTACAAATTGTCACGTTGGGGTAATTTTTTTAGTATTTTTAGAACGCGTTTGGCTTGCTCAATCACACAATAACGAATCCAATTGCTGTATGGCAAATCCTGTATTGCTTTTTGGAAGCTATACAGAAAGTCAAATGGAATGATGGATGCCTGTTGCGCACAACATTCATCAGTCTGTAACATGCAGCAGTATTTCCAGTACTCATCCATGATAGAGCACTAACTATTTGGTGTCTTGTAGAAATAAAGAATGCAGAGGTTGGACATGGTTAAATTGGTTTGTCCACTGACGGAGCAGCGAAGCATAATAGTGAACAATGTTAGTTGCAAGAAGTGCGACCTGACCATTCGCAAAGAGCCCTGTCGTCGCATTGAAGATCGCTTTCAAAAAGATATGTAATAAACCAAAAAATGTTTCTTCGAAACAAAAATTGTACGCCAAGTATTAAAAGAGTAGCCGTCTCTCACAAAAAAAACTCTCCCAAAAAAAAATCTCTCACCAAAAAAAACTCTCCCAAAAAAAATCTCTCACAAAAAAAAACTCTCCCAAAAAAACTCTCTCACAAAAAAAAACTCCCAAAAAATATCTTACAAAAATATTAACGAATCAATATATTAGCCAAGTAAAACTCCTCGGTAAAAAAAAAAAAAAACTTGGTGTACCAGCGTTTTGCTTCCGCACATAGTTCATTGAAATAAGGACGAGAAGTAAAATGCTGGTACACCAAGTTTTTTTTTTTTTTTTACCGAGGAGTTTTACTTGGCTAATATATTGATTCGTTAATATTTTTGTAAGATATTTTTTGGGAGTTTTTTTTGGTGAGAGAGTTTTTTTGGGAGAGTTTTTTTTTGTGAGAGATTTTTTTTGGGAGAGTTTTTTTTGGTGAGAGATTTTTTTTTGGGAGAGTTTTTTTTGTGAGAGATTAATATTAATAAAGTAAAGTAAAATAAAGTAAAGTAAAGTTATATTAATACATGTTTGATGCAATATCTTGAATTTTTTCAGAGCCTTTTACTCAAAATTATACAAGATATACAATATTGCACAGGTCATGTTGCAAAAATTCTTTATAGTCGGCCGTTCAGATTCTGGTACTCTTGTGTGACGTATTTTTCATGAGCGGAAGCGCGAACGCGAGAATCGTAAACATTACGAAGGGTAACGTCACCTTCGGCCGTCCACTCACGCTCGCGCATCCGCAAACCCGGTGGCGCCAGTTAATTTTTGTGTCACCGGAATTAACAAACCGGTATGCCCCGCGCGTCGAGTTGCGCAGGCTCGACGCGACCCAAAAAAAACTCGGAAGTTGGGAGCACAACTACCGGTCGGGAATAACATTAACAGAAGCGGTAACTTAGTTAACTTTTGAGGTCGCGAGAAGTTAACAAACGCAACTGGATGCACTCGCGAGAGCGGACGGTTGCGGAAATGTCCGGCCGCTCAGGCTGCTAGGTCGTGGTAGAGAGGGTCGAGGTAATGGCCCAATAAATAGCCTAACGCGAAAACATAATCAAACGCGAACTCTAATCATTGAGGGAAATTCCGTAAACCGGACAAATAATAATCTTCAATTATTATTATCGCGGCGAAAACTCGCGGAAAACGCGAAAAATCGTGATCGGTATCACGAGGATCGAACACCTAGCGAGAACGGCGATCGAAAATAATTCGATCGCCGAAGAAAAACAATCGAGAACGACTCACCAGCTGGTCCCGGGCGGCGACAACGACACGAGTGGTATCCAAGGGCGGAGCGGCGGGTGCACGGAACGCGGCGCACGGCTGCGCCGCACGGCATCACTGCGCGCGAACACTGCTCGTTCGAGATAGGGCTCGAACGAAAAATCACTCACTAGTTTTCGAATTTTCGAATTTTTCGAAATGGCGGGAACTGCATCGTCGCGATGCACGGAATACGATGCACCGAACTGCATTTAGTTGGCCGTAGAGACGGCGCGAGAACACAACGATTTCTCGTGAGAAATCGAGCACGAGATCGCGAACGCAAAATCACACGCGAGAACGGGCGTACGGGCGAGCGCGTCGCCCGAGTACCGTACGCGAGCGAGCGAGACAGGCAGAAAAACTGTCAACACGGGAGCGCGCGTTAATACCGCGAGACACCTCGGCGGTGGCCCGCGATCGACTGCCTAATATACGCGATCGCCTTGACCGCGCAATTATCATTATTTCCAGATTCCCTTGCCCGGGAGCTACTGCCCTCACTCTTATCGCCGAATAATCGTACGAAAGCGCATTTCTGCCGGTAACTCGTGACGTATCCGCGCGAGCGCTTCCCTCAACGCTTAGCGCGAGAGCGGGCGATTACGCAACTCTCAACGAAGGGCACGAGGGCTGCTCCGCCCTCTGCCCAAACACAAAAACTACCCGCTCTCCAGCGCAGTGCATTTTTCGCCTCTCAGGGCGCCGGATTTACACCGGACTCTCGCTGCACCGCGCGAACAGTCGTCGGTACGCTCTTCTCTGTTGGGATGCTCGGTTCGTTGAGCTCTCGTCCCCGCAACAGAGTCGAGCGACCGACCCGCAACTCCAACATATCGCGAAACTGACGGGATCGACAAACGAAGGGAACGTGGCGATACGAGGAGCGACAGCCACGGAACTTAACAATGCGATAAAAATGCTCGAATTCACCGGTACTTAAATCTTGTGACCGTGATTCTGAAAAATCACGTCACACTTGATAACCTGAAACAAAAGTTTTTTTAATTCTATTCTTTACAAATATGGTTATCGTTTGTCACTCTAATAATAAAATGTATGATTTTTTTTATTAAAGGGACGAACGATATCCATATTCGTAAAGAATAGAATTAAAAAAAACGTATTTTAGATGTCCAGGTGTGCCACAATCTGAACGCCCCACTAAAAAGAATTTTTGCGTCATAACATGCGCAATATTTTATATCTTGTCTAATTTTGAATAAAATGCTTTGAAAAAATTCTAGATGTTGTATCAACCATCCTCTCTTAGAAAAGACATGCACATCGAAAGTCGAAATACTGAAGCCGCCTTTCGAACGTTCCGACAGGTCGGCGGCGACCAATCGGAAATTTGAACTAACAGGACGCGCGCAGGGCATCCGTTCGTAGCGGGCCGTGCAACGTGAAAATAACAGGAGCGCGAGCGAAGCGAGCGCGTTGTTGCTGTAGCGGTTAAACGGTTGTTTAACCGTTTTTCCAAATTTAATTTCCAAAAAACCACCTCGAAGATGGATATACACACTAGAAGACCTCCTTAAGTAAAGAAGGATCGAAAAAGATTTACCATCGCTATCCGATGAACTCAAGATCCACGGCCGCCTTTCCGAACCTGCGGATGTCGAGGGTGAAACGTCCGCGCGCCGACTTTCGCTCTGGGCGTTTTGATCCAAGACAGAGTCCGGAGAGACGACCCGACGACTCCTTCGTCCCGGTCTCGCTCGTGGTTCCTCGGCCGGTTTATGGGCAGATTCATGAACCGGAGAGACGACGGCCCTCCCTCGTCGCGGTCTCGCTCGTGGTCTCTCTGCCGGCTCCTGGACAGATTCTAAAACGTAGAGAATCACAAAAAAATGTTAAATGCAACACCTTTATTTAAAAAAAATAACGGAATATACTTAAAACAATATTCACCTGGATACACATCCTGCGGATTTAACATATCCGCAGGATCGGGCAGCTCGTGATCCACATCGTTTGGGGCTGCCGGCCCGTGCTCCCCGTAAGCCTCCACTGCATGAGCTTCTCGTATTCGTCATTTATGACGTCAATTAATTTCACTGTAACAATGGTCGATAATGACAGACAGACAGAGACAGACAGACAGAGACAGACGGAGACAGACAGATGGAGACAGACGGACGGAGACAGACGGACGGACAGAGACAGACAGACGGACAGAGACAGACAGACGGACAGAGACACACAGACGGACAGAGACAGACAGACGGACAGAGACAGACAGACGGACAGAGACAGACAGACGGACAGAGACAGGCAGACGAACAGAGACAGACAGACGGACAGAGACAGACGGACAAAGACGCAACTTACACAAAAAGTTCCAAAATCTCGGATGCGAGCCACCGAGTTTGTATTCTATGTGGCGGTTGAAAGATTCCACCACATTATTTGTGCGGATCGGGGTGCCGTGTACCGAGATGACAGGGGCGAGTGGGACCCACTGTCGTCTCAGGTAATGTGTAAATTGGAGCAGCCTCTCATTGTCACGAACGGCCAACGGATCGGCCAAGGCTATAACGGCGAGACAGCCCTCCTCGAACCGATCCGCTGGCAACAATGCGAGTGCCCAGCTCCAGTGCAAGACTTGTTGCGGTGGGTTGGGCAATCGCAATGCCTTGAACTTTCTTGTGGTAGCCTACATAAAAAAGATGCAGAAAGGGGGTTTGTCAAAAATTCAAATTATTTTCCCATTTTCCTATAAAAACGTAATTTTGTCGCTAGGATGGCGAATTCGATAGGCACTTTTGTGCGTTTCTCAAAACGTGAATGCCTAAAAAGTATTATTACTAATATTTACGCGACAGTAGTGGAACCAGCAGCCGCGGATTCGAATGAGTGGGAACATTCCACGCAAACTCGAAACCGCGGCTGCTTCAAAATCTGTCCAGACGGCTTTCAACGACATTCGCAAACCCGGGGCGAGTTCGAGTATGCGACGCCAAATCGCGTCGTATAACGCTTTCGTCCGCTTTTCACAAAGGACGAAGGCGGCCGCATACCTCTACATAAAAGTATCTTGGTATTATAAAAAAGAGAACGCCACTAATAGGAACGTAAAAAAAATAACCAACCTTGTCGCCTTCGCGGATGAAAATGATCCAAAGCTGCGTCGCTTTTGGCCGCCGTGGAACAACCTATAGACAATTTGACAACAAAAATAGAAGAAAGTTAAGCTGAAGAATTCAGAAACTGAATATAAGAATTAATAGTCTCACCGAGAAAGTGCCATCTATATATAACGCCTGGGCCTTTTCAAGGTTTTCCAGCATTTCTCGGCTGGCCAAAAGCGTCGCTGAAGCCCCCCGCGCTCGGACCGTCCCTTGGTATATTTCCCGTGCCGGCTCGTACACTTCGAGGAGTGGGCCAAGCTCCTCCAAGGTCTCGGGAATCGGGGGCCGCAATTCCCCTTGAACGCGCTTTATGAAGCTCGAGAGAGCCGCACTCGAAGATCGTCGAGCTGCCTCCGGATACCTACATCGATACATTAACATCCAGACAGAAACGGACAGAGACAGACAGACAGAGACAGACAGACAGAGACAGACAGACAGAGACAGACAGACAGAGACAGACAGACAGAGACAGACAGACAGAGACAGACAGACAGAGACAGACAGACAGAGACAGACAGACAGAGACAGACAGACAGAGACAGACAGACAGAGACAGACAGACAGAGACAGACAGACAGAGACAGACAGACAGAGACAGACAGACAGAGACAGACAGACAGAGACAGACAGACAGAGACAGACAGACAGAGACAGACAGACAGAGACAGACAGACAGAGACAGACAGACAGAGACAGACAGACAGAGACAGACAGACAGAGACAGACAGACAGAGACAGACAGACAGAGACAGACAGACAGAGACAGACAGACAGAGACAGACAGACAGAGACAGACAGACAGAGACAGACAGACAGAGACAGACAGACAGAGACAGACAGACAGAGACAGACAGACAGAGACAGACAGACAGAGACAGACAGACAGAGACAGACAGACAGAGACAGACAGACAGAGACAGACAGACAGAGACAGACAGACAGAGACAGACAGACAGAGACAGACAGACAGAGACAGACAGACAGAGACAGACAGAGACAGACAGACAGACAGAGACAGACAGACAGAGACAGACAGACAGAGACAGACAGACAGACAGAGACAGACAGACAGAGACAGACAGACAGAGACAGACAGACAGAGACAGACAGACAGAGACAGACAGACAGAGACAGACAGACAGAGACAGACAGACAGAGACAGACAGACAGAGACAGACAGACAGAGACAGACAGACAGAGACAGACAGACAGAGACAGACAGACAGAGACAGACAGACAGAGACAGACAGACAGAGACAGACAGACAGAGACAGACAGACAGAGACAGACAGACAGAGACAGACAGACAGAGACAGACAGACAGAGACAGACAGACAGAGACAGACAGACAGAGACAGACAGACAGAGACAGACAGACAGAGACAGACAGACAGAGACAGACAGACAGAGACAGACAGACAGAGACAGACAGACAGAGACAGACAGACAGAGACAGACAGACAGAGACAGACAGACAGAGACAGACAGACAGAGACAGACAGACAGAGACAGACAGACAGAGACAGACAGACAGAGACAGACAGACAGAGACAGACAGACAGAGACAGACAGACAGAGACAGACAGACAGAGACAGACAGACAGAGACAGACAGACAGAGACAGACAGACAGAGACAGACAGACAGAGACAGACAGACAGAGACAGACAGACAGAGACAGACAGACAGAGACAGACAGACAGAGACAGACAGACAGAGACAGACAGACAGAGACAGACAGACAGAGACAGACAGACAGAGACAGACAGACAGAGACAGACAGACAGAGACAGACAGACAGAGACAGACAGACAGAGACAGACAGACAGAGACAGACAGACAGAGACAGACAGACAGAGACAGACAGACAGAGACAGACAGACAGAGACAGACAGACAGAGACAGACAGACAGAGACAGACAGACAGAGACAGACAGACAGAGACAGACAGACAGAGACAGACAGACAGAGACAGACAGACAGAGACAGACAGACAGAGACAGACAGACAGAGACAGACAGACAGAGACAGACAGACAGAGACAGACAGACAGAGACAGACAGACAGAGACAGACAGACAGAGACAGACAGACAGAGACAGACAGACAGAGACAGACAGACAGAGACAGACAGACAGAGACAGACAGACAGAGACAGACAGACAGAGACAGACAGACAGAGACAGACAGACAGAGACAGACAGACAGAGACAGACAGACAGAGACAGACAGACAGAGACAGACAGACAGAGACAGACAGACAGAGACAGACAGACAGAGACAGACAGACAGAGACAGACAGACAGAGACAGACAGACAGAGACAGACAGACAGAGACAGACAGACAGAGACAGACAGACAGACAGACAGAGACAGACAGACAGAGACAGACAGACAGAGACAGACAGACAGAGACAGACAGACAGAGACAGACAGACAGAGACAGACAGACAGAGACAGACAGACAGAGACAGACAGACAGAGACAGACAGACAGAGACAGACAGACAGAGACAGACAGACAGAGACAGACAGACAGAGACAGACAGAGACAGACAGACAGAGACAGACAGACAGAGACAGACAGACAGAGACAGACAGACAGAGACAGACAGACAGAGACAGACAGACAGAGACAGACAGAGACAGACAGAGACAGACATGCATAGGCAGTTAGACAGATACAGACAGACGGAGACAAACAGAGACCGACATGCATAGGCAGATAGACAGAGACAGACATGCATAGGCAGATAGACAGAGACAGACATGCACAGACAGACAGACAGACGGAGGCGGTACATTCTTAATTGCAGACTTACTGCCGACTTCCGCGACGGATGACCTCCGCCGGCTCAAGCGTGATATCGGCAGCTATATCACGCAAACTGAGTCTGAAGCGGAGGTCATCACGCAACTGATGATCGACTGCGTGGTTGTGTTGACCAATTTTCTCAATGTTCCCATTTTCGGCCTCAAAAATGGAAACACCACATGGTGGCTCTGAATTGCGACAGACGCAACGATAATATTTGTCGCGCTTATTCTTGTAACGACCATCCAGGTGATACGGTTCATTTTCCCCAAAAAACACCGATGACCTGCCGTGGCGTTGGCCGGGTAATTCCTCCATCTAAAAAAAGTTTTTATTCAAAGTCAGGAAAGCCAAAAAAGTTACCTCGATTTTAGCGAAATAACTAAAATACCGATTTTTGAAGGTCCGAATTTAAATTTCTGTGAAAAATGCAAACATAAAGATATCGCGTGCCGTTTTACGGCGTGATTCATTTTGGGATTTTCGCAACATCTTAAATTCGATCATAAAAATCGGAATTTTAATCACCACTAAAATCGAGGTTACTTTTTTTTTTGCTTTTCCGAACTTGGATTTTCTTCATTCGTTCGAAAGAAAACTCAGTAAGGAAGAGAATTCCGTAAAGCGTAACGCGATATCTTCATTTTTTTAAATTTTACACAACATTTTAAATTCGGACTCGAAAATCTGGAATTGTAGACATTTTTTTGGCATTCCCGAATTTGAATTTTCATCTTTCGTTAGAAAGGAACCTCAATAATAAAGACAATGCCGTACTGCAGAACGCGATATCTTCATTTTTCAAATGTTCACAACATTTTTTATTTGGTCTTAAAAATCAGAATTTTAGACACAACTAAAATCGAGATTACATTTTTTCAGCTTTTCCGAATTTGGATTTTCTTACCTGGTTCGAAAGGAAACTCAATAACGAAGAGAATGCTGTGAGGCGTAACGCGATACCTTCATTTTTGAAATTTTCGCATGATTTCAAATTCGGACCCTCGAAAATCTGAAATTTGTTCAATCCTTGCGATTTCGCAAAACGAACGTTTCGGTTTCGAGAAGCTCGAAAACCCTATCTGATGGCAAATTCCCAGGTTATTCCGAAAAGCGCCGTTGTTTCATCGGAGAATTAAAAAAATAACGAGAAAAACGCTGTAAATAATGTTTCACTGAAATCGGAATTTTAGTCACTTCGCTAAAGTCGAGATTGTATTTTTTCAGCTTTTCCGAATTTGGATCCTTGTTTGGATCGAAAGGAAACTCAATAACGAAGAGAATTCTGTAAGGCGTAACGCGATATCTTCATTTTTGAAATTTTCACAACATTTTAAAGTCGGACTCGATAACCTGAAACTTTAGATACCACTAAAATCGAGATTGCATTTCTTTGGCTTTTTCGAATTTGGATTTGGAGAAAAACTTGGGAAAAAAGAAATCATTTGATTTCTTCTTTAAACACTTACGGTGAACTGGTCCGCGTCTCCGCCCGCGTTGTCCTGTCGACGACGACCTGCCCACGATCCACAGTCGCCCTGTCTCGTCTTCGCACTCGTTTCACCTCACCAAATGCACCAAATCCGATCAGTTCGCACTCGTTTCACCTCACCAAATGCACCAAATCCGATCACTTCTCCAAAACGTCACTCGCCTTCGATTATCCGTGGTCGACTCGCCGGGAAGAGACGCGATCAATAAATTCGTTTTTCAGGAGACGATTATCAGGTGTTTAAAATTTCGGTCGCTGCCGCTGCCGCATCTGAGCGCTCAGCGCGTGCGTCGTCGCTGGGCGCACGGCGCATGCGCTGCGCTGTTGCCGAACGCCCGATTTGGGTGCTCGTGCACCCATTAAACGTGAAATTTTATGAATTTCACTATTTAAAATTCCCGGTTTCCCGGTTTTATGAGCAAAACTTATGGAAATCGAGTGTCACGACCGAAAATTCATATCTCGGTCAATTTAAACCCTAGAAAGCTGTTCTTGGACGCTAAACAAAGGGGAGAGTCTGCGTTACTCGAAAATAAATTGGCACTAAGAAGGGTCAGTAAATGGCGGCGCAACGAGCGTTGCAAAAGTGCACATTTTCTGAACATTTTTTGTTCGTTTGGTCCCGAGTATCAAAAATAAGACTGCGGTCCATTCGGCACGTCGTAAAGTGTCTTCGTGGTCTCTTCGGTGACCCGAATTACCTCGAGGTTGTTGTTTGCCCTCAGCTGCTGCGTTTCGCAATGAAAATTCGACAGTTGTGGTGAATTTCTCGGTCTTATGAGCGAAACTTATGGAAATCGAGTGTCATGACCGAAAATTCATATCTCGGTCAATTTAAACCCTAGAAAGCTGTTCTTGGGCGCTAAACAAAGGGGAGAGTCTACGCTACTCGAAAATAAATTGGCACTAAGAAGGGTCTGTAAATGGCGGCGCAACGAGCGTTGCAAAAGTGCACATTTTCTCAACATTTTTCTTTCAGTGGGGCCCGAGTATCAAAAACAGTTCTCGAAAACCAGGCCGGTAAATTCACAAAGCACGAGATCACCGCAGTTGCCTAGAACTTTGCGAATACCTCGGAATTAGTCTCTGGGTCGATTTCGATTTGAACGTCCAAGGATCTCTTTTTGAGACCGAGATCGGTTTAAACGGGGACAAAATATTCAACACCAGTTTGGACCAGTACTAGAAGCAGGTGAGTCGAAAAAAATATTCCGGTTGTCATTAATTAATTCCTGACTTAATGAATTCATTAATCATAGTCACCGTTCGACAATCTCACTTCGCAAAAATTCCAGGTATTTAATATTGACAAAGACGGCAGACCCTCTATAACCAGCATCGAGTTTCACAACATTCTGACAAGTACGTTTTTATCGTGACCACTGTGATTCGAATTTATCAGTACATTGGAACGGTCACTGACCCATAGGAAAAACCTTTTCTTCAGCAGATGTTCATCAGATATCTCTACGTCGAGGGTAAATATAAAATAGGGAAATGATTAGAGTAAAATGTGGAGAATTTCTTTCATTCGAGATAAGCAATCTGTTAATTTCAGAGCGTTTCAACCAGTTGGAAAGTTTGTTGCCTTATTCGAGGATGCAATATATGCAAATATGCGTAAAAAACGTTCATTACAGTTTTATTACCGCAGTCGGTATTTCACATGCTCTTAAGGAGGTAGTCTCGCAGAGTATTCAATTCGCATAAATTCGAAAAAAGTGCGAGAGAATTGCAAACTCTTATCGATGGTATAAAAATCAGAAAAAATGCATGCACATTAAAGGTACTGAAAATATTAATTTTGCATAATAATAATTCTAAAATGTTATTAACAAATTGATAAAAAAATAATTGTTTAACAAATATTTCGGTGACCCAAGTTTTTTTTGTGGATAAAAACGATTCATTCATCTTTCTGAATACGTATACAGAAATACAGAAAACCGAAGGAATCATTTTCATCCACAACAAAAATTGGGTCACCAAAATATTTGTTAATCAATTTTGTTTTAATGAATTTGTTTATAACATTTTAGAATTATTATTATTCAAAACTAATATTTTCAGTACCTTTAATGTGCATACATTTTTTCAGATTTTTATACCATCGAGAAGTGTTTGCAATTCTCTCGCACTTTTCTCGAATTTATGCGAATTGAATACTCCGCGAATCTACCTCCTTAACGCAGCGAGTCCACCGCTGTCGTGCTCAGCCCCTTCGGCGTGATCGTCGTCTTGAACTGCTCGGACCCCGGGTGCTCCGTGTAGTCGCCGTTTCCCTTGGGAACCATAACGTTTATCTCGCTGGATTTATTACTACTTATGAGCTCGACCTGCAGGGACTCGGGACTCAAGCACATCTGGCAGCCGTCAGTCTTGTCGATCGAGATGGTTGGGACTTTTCCGAGTACCTGCATCTGTACGCTTTGGTAGTTGACGAACTCGATGCTGGACACCAGTGAGTCGAATACTTCGATGCTCTACAACGATCACGTCAACGCGATTTCCCTTCTCACCAAATAACTATGGTTCATTACGACGTAATGAACGTTCACTACGCTCTAAGACTGTACCTATAGGCCGGTTTAACCAAGGCGTGCGTGCAGCTATCGGCCTTTCTGGGACTCTGGACAAGGACGGTCGATCTCGCTCTCGCGGTGACCGTAGATTTGGCCAAACAAATAGCCGACACGTCGTCGCATCACGACAAAGAGCTGCAAAAGAAGTTGTGGCTGATAATAGGTAACAAGTCGTTTATTTACGGAATTTAGGAAATTTACTATTTATTTAGGAAATTAATTAGGAAAAACAAGTCGTTTCAATTCCGTTTCTTTTCCTCAAAAAACCAATAATTTCCATCAGCTTACGATAATTATTTCGCACAGCCGAGCACGTAGTCCGCGATTGCGATGATATCGAGAAGGCGATGGAGTCGAATTTTCGGTGCTGACTTTTCGGCGTGCCGAGTTTTCGGTGCCGACTTTTCGGCGTGCCGAGTTTTCGGTGCCGACTTTTCGGCGTGCCGAGTTTTCGGTGCCGAGTTTTTGGCGTCGACTTTTCGCCGTGCCGAGTTTTTGGCGACGACTTTTCGTCGTGCTGAGTTTTTATTCAGAGGTTTTTAGTTTTTAGTGCCAACATTTCATTGCGCACAGTTGACTAGTGTTCATTTCGCGGTGTACAGTTTTGGGTACAGATTTATGTGGTGTACAGTTGCCCCCGTGTACAGTCGTTCGGTGTATACCGTTTGTGTACAGTTGTCGCCGTGCGGAGCTACACAGTGCATAGTTTTGGGTGTGCAGTTTCTTGAGTTTTCTTTTTACGCGCGTGCAGAGCTGCTTGGTGCACACCTTTCGTGTGGACCTGACGTCGTGCGTAGTTGTTCGGTGTACACTTATCGGTGTAGAGTTATTTCCAGGAGAACTGCTTGCGTACACAGTCGTTTTGTGTTTACTTTTTGTGCTGACTTGCCTTTGTGCTGAATTGGCAGGTGCACAGTTGGTCCCCACCCAACAATTGGAAATGTTAGGCAATGCGTTTATTCTATTTGTTATTTAGTTTAAACAAATCGTACCAAAAACAATTGTTTAAACAAGTTTTTTGGCCAAATTGACTTGATATGTATTTTACACTAATTTTTAAAGAATTTTTTATCTACTTTTCACGGCCTCAGTCGTTATGTATTTCGAATATTACGTGATTCGAGCTGGTCTGTCGTTTTACACAAGTGACCGGATAAGTAACCGGCAATCTTACCATCACAGGAACAAATTTCCCACTGTCATGATGATTTTTCAATAATGCTATTCTCGAGGCAAGTAATACTACAGGTAAGTGGCAAAGACTCGGTCTGTCAGAGTATTTCTAGCTAGTTTTTAGTTATTGTGGTGGGATACGTTATTTCGTAACTTATTTTGTATTTTATATTTATATTTTCAGGTACGTCCCTCCCCCTGGAAGCCATCTTCCTACACTTGTAATGGGCGACACTCGTACTGTGTCGCCGTACCATTACAATGTCTTCACTCATAGGTCATCTCTCTAGAAGATGACCTATCAAAATTGCAATTTTGGTTGTTCAATGCTCGTCTTTATTTCCATAACAATTGTAATTATCGTTTCTAAACGCACAATTTTATTTCCGTAATTATGTTCTGAATCACTTTCTTATTTTTCGTAATTCCATGAGAAAATGACTCCTTCAAATGATCTACTGCTAAACCAGTTTTGGCTAGTTTTGTGATCATTCCAGCGGAAACACCACTTTTTATACAGTCGAAACTGGTTCTATTCATTTTAGTTTGAGCGGCCTGCGCTTGGGAAATGAGAGTGGACTGAATGGTGACCGCATTGTTTCGAAGCTCATCATCAGAGATGCCGGTAATTCGAGTGATATTTTCCAACATCCTCACATCAAAGGCCCCATTATGGGCACCTGCAGAATAGGGTGTGCCGAAAAAAAATATATATATTGTAACGCTCGTGGGTCAATGAATAGGCGAAATAAGAAAGTACGGATCGTTTATTTCCGATTCACGGTCTGTGATATCGGTCGCACGTCCGTTCGAGTCGCAGTGCCAACCGAAACTGTCTTGTTTAGCTGTCTTCGTCTGGTTGCTAACGTTCGTCGGTTGTCATGAGTGTCGTCTAGTGTGCCGCGCTCGGTCAAACCCCAATTCTCTCGATCTAAGCGGGCACATTCGTTACACTACTCCCCTCCCTTTTGAGTTGCCGTCCCGGCAACTCCCTAAGAGTACTGAGATGTGGTTGCCATGGTACATCCAGTTTTATTCGCGACCTAATTACGTTGCCCTGGCATTCGCCCTAGTCCCGAGGGAAAACCATGGCTAAAAAACCTAGGAAGGGCAACGTTTACAAATTTGAAGCTCCTAAATTTGAATGAATTTAAATTATTGTCTCTGTCACGCATCAGTCTAAAGTCAGTCTTTAAAATAATACAATCAATGAAATTGTTGAATCGTTCTTCTTCTTTCATTCTTTCTTTCCACTCTTCTTTATTTTTCTCTCAGTTTCTTTTCTTTTTCCTTCGGTGCAGAGTTTCTTTAGAGCCCATCAAATCCTGGGGATGTTCCTTACGGATGGAGGAAAGGAAGGAGGATTCTCAGGAGTCCAAGGAAACCTGTGACAAAAAAAATAACTCTGCGAAGAAATCTGCGAATTATAATTTTAAATGGTTTGTGGAATTGTCAACCCGGAATATCCGACATCAATGTGTTACTAGGGAAAGATTTCAAAAGATCGGTCACTGTTGCGCAAGTAATATAGTGTGCACCCTCCTATTACCCCAGTGTTGCCGAATTGACGAAGGAATCAGGTAAACGTCCCGGGATGTTCTAAAGTAATCAATAAGCGAGATTATGATCAGTAATCAAGATTATTTTATAATTACCCTAGCCCCTAGCCAGCGAAACCTGAGCGGGAAGTCCCAAACTCCAACCAAGCCTAGTCAGAAATTCAGCTAAATCCCTCTAGATTCTCCGGAAACCCTTAACAGGACGCTCTTCTACACTTTACCCGGTGAAACAAAGAAGCGTCCAAGGCTCTAGCCAAGCAATCAAAATACACTCTCCCCCATTGACGCTCTATGATCTGTCACCTCTAAGTAACCTTAATTTTCGAAAGGGGCTAAACGGTCAATATGAACAATTTTAAGTTTTCCACGAGGGGATTTTTGAATTCTGTAAACTACGTCGTTGATTTTAGTTTTAACTATAAATGGTCCTACCCAATCTCTTTGTAGCTTAGGGCACTTTCCTTTGACTTTATGGGGGTAATAAAGCCAAACCTGTTGATCGGGTTTAAAGGAAAGCATATGTGATTTAACGTCGAATCTTGATTTCATCTTGTCACTTTTAATCTTGAATCGTTTTCGGATTTGCTCGTGAATTGTATTTAATTTTAGCTTAAGTTCGTCAACGTCAGGAAGGTTGCTCCTTTTTGTGGATTCATTATCGTTAGGGCTTCCTCGTAACAATTCTAAGGGAAGTTTCAATTCCCTTCCAAATAAGGTCATAGCTGGAGAAAATTCGGTGGTCTCATGTTTTGAAGATCGATACGCCATCAAGAAGAGGGGAACCCACTTGTCCCAATCTTTTTGATTTCCTGAAACAAATTTGGAGAGATACTGTAGAATGGTTCTATTTAACCTTTCTACTAAACCATTGGATTGAGGATGCAAAGACGTAGTTCTAGTTTTCTTGATTCCTAAAAGAGTCATAGTCTCTTTAAATAAATTCGGTTCGAAATTTCTACCTTGATCAGAATGGATTTCGAGGGAATGCCAAAACGAGAAAACACTTCGCAAACTAGAGCTTCAGCTACAATTTTAGCTTGAAAATTAGGAAGAGGAAAGGCTTCTGGAGATCTGGTGAAATAATCAGTTGCTACTAAAAGGTATTTATTTCCTGACGTCGATTTTGGAAAAGGACCTAAGATATCGACAGCGATTCTTTCGAAAGGGTTACCAACGTTGTAAATCTGAAGTTCTCCTTTACATCTAGAATTAGGTCCTTTCTTTGCGAAACAGATGGTGCACTTTCTACACCAATTTTCTATGTCGACTTTGCAAGAGGCCCAATAGAACTGTTGGCGAACCTTTGCTAAAAAAAGTAAAAAAAGTAAGTAAAGTCTTGTTGACACCAAAATGTCCTCCGGTAGGGGAATTATGTGCTTTGGAAAGAATATCTCTTATCTTATCTTTTGGAACTATCAATTGCCATACGAAATGGGACATGTTCGGAGATTCCCAACGCCGAAAAATGAGATCGTCTTTCAAGATGATTGAATCCCAATGTAACAGGTAAATTTTGAATCAGGGATCGAAGTGAGAAATATCAGACCACTGTGGACGGATATTCTTTTGTTTGAAATCTATAATTGTCTGAAGAATTATATCCTCTCTTTGAAGTCTAAACCAATCGATGTCGTTATCAATTATACAGGTTGTTCTACAAACAAACTTTTCAAGTTCAGTGTTTTTTGTTCTAATCTGTTGCATTGCCTACAATTATCGTCACAAGGTCTTCTCGAAAGGGCGTCTGCATTGCCGTGACTACGACCAGCACGATAATGAATTTCGAAATCATATGTAAATAGAGTTTCCAGCCATCGAGCTATCTGACCTTCTGGGTTTTTGAATGACAACAACCACTGCAAAGCGGCGTGATCCGTCCGAATAGTGAATTTCTTTCCCAAAAGAAAATGATGAAAGTTGTCTATTGCGCGAACTACTGCTAATAGTTCTCTTCTTGTGACACAATAATTTTTCTCGGCGCTATTTAGCGTTTTACTGAAATATGAGATCATTTTTTCCTCACCGGAATGGATTTGGGAAAGAACTGCTCCAATTCCAATTATGCAATTGTACAGCAATTGCCACCGCGCGTGCGCTAAAATTTATCGACAGTAAATTTTTCTGACACCAATGCGGTTGCTCAGGCCCTCTCGCAATTCGATATTGCTCAGGAGGATTTCACGAGGAGTAGAGAATCCCGGAACATACAGAATAATACACAAGTAAATCGAGCACAAGTCAATAGTATTCGTTTTGCCCGGCAAGGATAATACAATGGTCAGTACAATAACAGACAAAGTTATGGCTCATGGAATCGTCAACAACCCTCACAGTTTCGAGGATGACCACAATGAGAGACCACAATACCGTAGAAATTATTGCGCACCGTGTCCGAACAACCAACATTTTTTTCAATAATCCGAGTGTGTAAACGTCATTGATACGTTGGCCAAATTTTCGATCTCCGCCGCCAATGATAAGTCAAAATCCAACTCGTACGCAGCCTATACAATTTAAAGTTTGTGTAATACATTCGCCACATGTATTGTTATCCATGGGTAATGATGAGATAAGGGTGCTCGTTGATACTGACAGTCAAGTGACTTGCATTTCGGAAGAATTTTACATGAAATTAAAACGATTACAAAACTTAAATGTATTGCCCGTCACAAATATTTACGTGTCGATCGCGGTTGGACAAAAGGCAACGACAGTTAAAAAACAAATTCTGTTTGAAGCGCATATTGGTGATAGTTTTTTCAGACACGTTTTTCTCGTTATCCCTCATCTAACATCGAATGGCATTCTCGGTAACGATTGGTTGCATCAATGCAAAGGCATTATAAATTATGATAATAAAACTATTTCGATTTTCGGTAAACCTCTAAATCGTGGCCGAGTCTCATTTGATCGAGATTTTTCGGAGCGACTCGATATTTGTCGAATTGAAGAAAATATGTTTGTACGCATTATTCGTGCAACAGATACGCCAACATTGAAAAATAATCTCGCGGTACAATGTCAACCAGAAAACTCGTGGGTGGAAAAATTTGAAAACACGGATGTTCTTTTAAAAGATAGAACCGAACAAATTGAAAGTACGCATGATAAATCAGTCGATAAGGTGGACGTTAATTAATTGCACTTACAGACATTATTTCATGATGTTGAAGATAGTGAGGAAGTTGACGTTGCGCCAAAAATCTCGAACGATTCAACTCACAAACCGAGTAATTGTGAGCAGATTTATTCGATAAATCAAATTGAAATAACCGAACACCGGGGCGATGATGAAGTTAATAATTGTGAATACAACCTCGATGAAGCAAAAATAATTGAAAACGAGTTGGACATGTCATATGAGCACAGCTTGAACAGGGATCGAGATTTCTCCGAGGAATTCCGATCTGTCGCGCGTAAGCTAATGTTTCTCGATCGTGATAAAGCAGATTTAGTTTTGCAATTAAATTTAAAACACAAAAATTTATTTTCGGATAGGCCAGGGCGTACCTCTGTGTACGAGCATGAGATCAAATTAATTAAAACAAAACCGATATCTTATCACTCGTATCCGGTTCCAGTATATTTGAGAGATGTGGTCCGAAAAGAACTTAAAATTATGTGCGAGGCTGACATTATTGTTGGGATACAAAGCCTTAATCCATTTGTCGGCGTCCCATAATACCGATCGAGAGATTCTCGGGACGACTGGACCCACCCTCTTCCGGTGGGAGCCAGTCTGATTTTCGCTATCGTTTGACGCGCACACGACATTGTGCGAATCGAGACTTTTCTCATGTATCGATAATAAATCAACTTTATATGCGTAATAATTAAACGACCAGTTAATTCATTTACCCGGCAAAGAGGTTATGGGCCAAGAAAGCCGACTAATGTGCGAGAAATTATAATTTCAAGTCGCGAGTGAAAAATTCGGCGGCAACGTGGCCGCAACGTGTAGCGAAGCGTGGGAATAAAAAGTTAGAGAAACGGGAAACCGTTTAATCAGACTCAAGTGGTGCGGACAATTAATACCATCGGCGGATGTGTCGAAATGTCGTCGATAATGAAAATCGAGCCTCTAAACGCGGAAAATTACGACACGTGGAAACTCCAAATGGAGGCAATATTAGTGAAAAACGACACGTGGTCTTATGTGAACGGTGCACAAGTAAAACCAGAGTCTGGAAGCGCTGGATTAGCCGCCTGGAAGGATAAAGATGCGAAAGCGAAAGCCGATATGATTTTATCGATAAGTCCATCGGAATTGAATATTATTCGCGGGTGTAAAACATTACGAAGTGTGGTTGAAAATCGAGTCGACGTTCCAGTCAAAAGGACCGGCGCGAAAAGTCACGCTGCTGAAAACGATAATCCTGTCAAAGTTAAAAGAAGGTGAAAATGTGCGACCACATTTAACGGATTTTTTCGAGGCGGTCGCGAAATTAAAAGAGATCGGATTGGTGATAAACGAGGAAGTGCTGACAATCTTATTGCTGTACAGGTTACCTGACTCGCTCGAGAACTTTCGTTGCGCCATCGAAACGCGCGACGAGTTGCCAAATCCTGAAATATTGCGAGTAAAAATATTGGAAGAATTTCAGTCGAGAAAATCGACAACAAGGACAAACTCCGAGCCCGCGATGTATAGTCGCGAGAGCGTGAACGGCGACGTGTGATGCCTGGATAGTGGGTGCTCCGCCCATATGTGTACTGTAACGCTCATTTTTGCGAGCGTTACAAACAAGCCCGTATTGCGCTCTGTCCCGGCGTGGCAATCGGCCGCCGGGCGTAGGGTTTGCGCGGGCGATTCCGGGGAGCACTCTCGCGCGAGGGGAAAACCGGGGAATACGGCGCTAATGCCGAACGGCTTTATTTTGTTTTTTTTTCCGGGATATTTCATCGCCGTGGGCTCGTCGTCACCGGCGTAACGTCGTTGCCGCGAGCGCCGAGTCACCGAAACCGCGGCGTCGGGAGCCCAAGCGTCGACGCACGAGTCGGAGAGGGGAGGCCGCCGGTCAGCTGCGGCCGCGACACACGGGCGCTCGGGAGGCTCGGGCGACGGGAGGAGAGGCCGCCGTCGACGCACCAGAGGGGGAAGACGGAGCAGCAACGGTCGCGCGCGAGCCGATCCGCCGCCGCGCTCGCTCGGGCTACGTCGGCGCCGCTCGAGCCCGAGCGCCGCATCACCGCACGATCGCGCGCGCGGAATATTTCCGTATTTCCAGGATGCGTTTTCTGCAGCAAGCCGGAGAAAATAGCGCCCACCGGTCCGTGGAGTCCCCGGGAAACGCATCAGCTGCGTGTCTCGCCACCAATATTAATTATTGCGCGAAAATTGTATCGCGCGGGCGGGGACGACCGGAGACGGTCAAATCTCCCGGTCGCGTTCCCCCGCCCGCGCGCCGCGCGCGCCCTACGCGGCGCTAGACTAGCGAGACCGCGGTCCGCGACGTGCGGAACGCGGAAGTAGGGGAAGCGGCGAATTTCGGCGAGACGAGCGTTACAGCCGCGTGCGACCGGCATTGTTCGTTGGCGCGGTGCTGTGAGCGGTGCGATTGCTGCGTGTTGGGGCAGAGCCGGAACGTTCCCGCCGATCTTTTGGGATTTTCGTGACTGCCGAGGCTTTAAGGTAGGATTCCTCCGGGCATATTTTGAGTTTTTGGACGACGATCGTGCGGGCAGGCCTGCGTGAAGGTCTTCACGATCGTCCGAGGGCCGGGTTGGCACTTCCCGGGTGCGGGGGACCATTTTGGGTCGCGTGGATTTGTTGACGGGCAGGCCCTTCGGCCCCCGAGAACGCGGCGAGGGTGCTCCGGGTGCGCGGGCGATCGGCCTCTGTACACGGCGGGGGTCGCCAATTTTCGGGTAGGGCGCCGTGTCAACGGCAATCCCCGGGGAAAAGTGCGCGTGAGCGACCGACGGCTCGTTGGAGAGCGCGTGGGCGGCCTTCTGCCTCCCACCTCGTGATACGGTCGTCGATCGGTCCCGCGTGTTCGGCCGCCGGACTTGGCGCGGCCTGTCCCCGGGCGCGTGCGTGTGTTTTGCGTTTTTTTTTTGTTGTTTTTCTATTGTGCCCGTCGCGTATCGCCCTTCTGGCGTATTGCGAATTTTGCGCGGCGATTCGTCGTTTTTTTTTGTGGTTGTAATTTTGTCGCGTCGGATATTTTCCGTCGGCCGCAGCGTGCGGCGTAGTAGGGCCTCCGTGCGCGGGAAATTATTTCCCGGTCTGCTTGTAGCTCGTGGTCGCGAGTCCTTGTTTTTTTTTGTATTATTCTTTGCTCGAAACGACGTAGGAAATCGGGAACGGCGAACTGAGTAACCGTTCCCCGATTTTAGTAGGGCGAACGTTTTTTTGTTATAATCGTAGGAATAAACGGAATTGTTTTTGTGACGGCCTAAATTTTCATTTGTTTTTTTTTATTATTGTTTTCCTTTCGAAAATCGAGCCCGAGCGAAATTCCCGGCCAGCGTCCCCGAACCGCCCCTCTACCCGTCGCGAAGGCTGACGCTAGTCGGACGTCCACCTTCCCGCCTGTCTTTTCCATCTTTTCAGCTGGGCTGCGCGACGAACGCGTGGCTGGCGCCCTTCGGAAAAATCATAAAAACCAGCTGCAGGTGGGTTTTGCGGCTTCCCGGGTACGGCTCGTGACCCGGGCGGTAACAGTACAGAGAAGGACAAATTCGAGAAGATCAAGAGTGAAAACAAAACGTTGAACTTGGCGAACAACGAGTCTACCAGCATTACGGGTGCGGGTAACGTGAAATTATCGGCGAGCAACGGCGAGAGAAACAGAAAAATAAATTTCGAGAAAGTGTACTACGTTTCCGATTTACGCACGAATTTGTTGTCGGTGGCAAAAATCACCGATCGCGGGTACGAAGTGCTATTTCGAGAAAAAGACGCGATAGTGACAAGTGTAGACGGAGCAATCATTTTTCGAGCGGATAGAATCGGGAACCTATATTATGCGAGAAAGGGGAACAGTGCGAACGACGGTGTAAACAAGGTAGCGAGCGGCAACGAGATCGAGACAGCCGGAAAAAAGGTAACTCGGTGAGTGAGGTAAACGACGCAACGGTATCGGAGAGAGGTGCGAAGAACAATATAGATGAGTGGCATCACAGACTTGGACACTTAAATGAGCGAGATTTACGGAGCATAGCGAAGAACGGTGTTGTTCACGGGTTAAAGCTTGAAAACAAGCAGCAGATGTCGAAGTGCGAGGTGTGTATACTCGAGAAAAAAACACGTCTCCCATTCCCGGAAAACAAAGGTAATCGAAACGAAAATCTATTGGATATAGTCCACAGAGATGTCTGCGGCCCGATGAGAAAAGCGTCATTCTCCGGCGCCAAATATTTCGTAACGTTCATCGACGATAAGTCACGCTCGTGCGAGACGTTTTTCATCAACAACAAGAGTGACGTTCTCGGCGCGTTTAAAAAATACAAAGCTGCAGCCGAGACATTGACAGGTAGAAGAATCAAAGCACTGCAATCCGATAATGGTAAGGAGTACTGTAATAAAGAATTCGATCAATTTTTGGAGCAGAATGGGATCGCAAGGAGACTCACGGCACCGTATACCCCGCAACAAAACGGCCTGGCAGAGAGGAAAAACAGAACACTAGTCGAAATGGCTAGATGCATGATGCGTCAAACTAACGTTCCCTCGACGTTCTGGGCAGAGGCGGTAAACACAGCGTGCTACACGAGAAATCGGTGCGTAACGAAATCGCTAAATGGAGAAATCCCGTACAGACTTTGGAAAGGGAAAACCCCCACGGTGATATATTTTCGGGTGTTCGGTACAAAGGTTTTCGTGTTAAATAAAAATAATCAAAAGGTGTTAAATTAATAGTCATAATTTCGCGATTAGCTCTGGTCTTCCTCAGCGGCGAATCGTTGCTCGAGTTCGGAACCTCTTGGGACGGCACTGCCGCGCGGGGCTCCACGGAACCCCCTCGCGGCATGCCCCTGTTCTTCTTGCTCGAGCACGCGAGGCGCCGCGGGGGCAGCCATAGTCTAACTCGGTGCCGGCTCACGTGCGCACGCAACAAGTGGTTGATCTCAAAATTATTCGGTTTTACTCATCGGTGTCATATCAATACTCGGTCAACTCAGTTCTACATTCTTTCCTGTGCCTACTCACTATACATTTGTGTCATTTCAACCGTCAGGAAAAGTGTAATCTCATCTGTCGTGCGCTCAATAAAACACGTGGACGCGACTCAACAAAGGACGCTCTCGCGCGCTCTCGCGCGCTCTCACTCTAGCCTCGCTCATACACTCTCGGTCTCACTCACTCTCACGGGCAACTCAAAAGTGTCATTTCGAACGCGATTCACGACGAACTTTCTTCGCGCTGTGTGCTAATCCGCCGCACTTCCAACGTGTAAATATAACAATAAATCTAGAAATAAGTTTCCCAGTTAAAAATTGGTGATACGTGTTCTGACTAATTTTTATCCCATCCGAAAAATTAATATCCGCCGATTCTCGCGACAAAAGGGAAAGTTCGAGTCGCGTTCGGAAGAAGGTGTTTTCGTGGGATATTCGAACGAATCGAAAGCTTATCGCGTGTGGCTACCGAAATCGCGTAAAGTAGTGACGTGTCGAGACGTTTCATTCGTTGACGAACCGGTGTTCGAGCGCGAATATCAGGAATTCCTCGAAAGCGAAAATAACGAAAATTCAAGCGCGGATATCGGATCAAATCAAAACGAAGCCGAACGGGGACAAGAGGCAAGCAGAGAAAATAACGAAAAACTCCCCGTCGTGCCGCGAACGCGTAAACGCAAAGCAGTATCGGTCGTGACCCCGGAACCATCTAGAGCACCGAAGCGCGGCAGAAGTCGACCAAGATTGCTTCGCTCCGGGTCGGTCGGAAGACCAAGAAAAATATATCAATCGGTGGCGAATGATGAAGAAGATAGCGAACAGCTCGAAGATGGCGAGGAGGACAGTGGCGCAGCGGACGAAACGGAGTCAACTGAAGATAATCAAGAGCTGGACAACGAAGTTTTCACGGAGTGCAACCTCACAACAACACACGATCCAATAACGTGGCAAGAAGCAAAACAGAGCGACGATGCCGGGGCTTGGCGAACGGCATTAGAGGACGAATATCTTGCACAGATACGCAACAACACATGGGAGATCGTATCAAGGTCAAGCGATCGCAAGGTAATCAGCAGTAGATTCGTTTTCTGCACCAAACAGAATGGGTTTGACACAAAAAAGAAGGTACGTCTCGTTGCACTCGGATGCTCGCAACGACCAGGAGAAGACTTCCACGAAACGTATTCTCCGGTGGCGAGCTCCATCTCAGTTCGACCTTTGGCAGCGCTGACGGCAGAACGAGGTTTGCAGATACACCAAATGGACGTTGTAACCGCCTATCTGCACGGTGAACTTGAAGAAGACGTCTATATGGAAATACCCGAACAGTTGCGAGAAATCCTAACGAAGATTACGTCGAGGAAGCACGTCGGTTCGAGCGCTGAATTGATACGTAAACCCGACATTATAAAAACCGCTGCACGCTGGCTGGCAGACCTGAACAAAAATCGAGACAGCGTTTGTCTGTTAATAAAGGCACTTTACGGACAGCGACATTCGGGACTTCAATGGTATCGCAGAATTACTACAAAGTTGAAGCAACTTGGGATGCAACCAACAGGACAAGATCCATTTTCGTTTATATCGCAGCGGAAAAATCGAACAATGATAATTTCAATATACGTCGACGATATATTGATCGCAACGAACGACACGAACTGGCTGATGGAAACGAAACGTTCGCTAGCGGAATCATTTGAAATGAAGGACCTGGGTCTTGTAAACTACTGCCTTGGAATCGAGTTCGAGCAGGACGAAACTGACCACAGTGTTTGTCTAACGCAACGTCAATATACTGAAGCAATCCTGAAACGTTTCGGAATGCAAGATTGCAAACCTGCAAAAACTCCGATCGACACCGATGGACAACTAACTAAACCACTGCAAGTGAACGAAAAAATAATGAAACAATACCCGTATCAGTCACTTATTGGAGCGTTGATGTACCTCGCGGTGACAACGAGGCCTGATATAGCCTACGCGGTGAACTTCATGAGTCAATTTAACACCAACTACGCTGTGGAACATTGGGTGGCAGCAAAACGAATTCTCAGGTATCTGAGAGGTACCACAGACCATGGACTTCAGTACCACAACACGAAAAAACAGTTGTAGAGTAGAGTAAAGTAGTTTTTATTTGATCCTGGGACATACATCCCCTAAGGACCAGAGCAACACAGAAAAATACAAAAAAAAACGGAATAAAAGCCAGCGAACAAAAGAGTAATGAGAATGATTTAACCTAAATGGGGCGAAACAAAATCAAAAATGAAGCGTGAGCGAACAGAAAAACAGAGATTAGAAAAGAAAGAAAAAAAAACAGAAATAATAATAATAATGACAATAGAGCTAATAATAAAAGTAATAATGAAAATAATAAAGAAAAAAAAGCAAAAGGCCTACACATCCCGGCGCTCAAGCGCCAGAAGGTGGCACAAGAGCCGCGCCTTAAATGCCCCAAGCGAGGGAGCCTCCGTTACAGCCAACGGGAGGCCGTTCCAAAATAACGTCCCACTAACCAAGAAAGATTTCCGGTAGGCCGCCGTCCGCAGGACCGGCGTCAACAGCGAACAGATCGCACCGCGCGCCGCACGCGAATCAGACCTCGCACGGGGCAACAAACGCTCAGCGAGATACGACGGATCCCCAGAGTGGACCATCGAATAAAAAATGGAGCCGACAAAGTACTTCCGCCTGTTCGCCACCGACAGCCAGCCAAGCAGACGCCGGCCCCCGGAAACATGATCTCGACGCCGAAGTGCGAGCACATAACGCACAACAGCGTTACAAGCACGCTGCAGCTTCAAATTAAGCCCCCCACTGACATCGCACAGCACGGCCGAGCAGTAGTCGAGGTGAGGCAAAGCGAGAGTTCGCGCAAGCCAAGCCCGGGTTGCTACATCAAAAACCTCCGAGCAACGAGACAGCTGCGCGAGAGCCCCAAAGACGCGCCGCCGAATCGACGAGACCTGCTCCCCCCACCCAAGCGAAGGCGTGACAATCACTCCCAAGTAACGCTTGGAGGAGACAAAACGAATCCGCTGACCCGAGACGCAAAGAGGGGGGAGAGAGGCCAAGTCGACCCGATTCAGGTACCGCGCAGTACCGAGAACCATCGCGTCGGTCTTCAGGGCATTTAGCGACAGCGAATTAACCACTGCCCAGCCGTGGATACGCGCGATGTCAGTGTTGAGCAATCCCAACGACTCAACGAGCTCGTCCGGGGCACACTGGCGGTAGATGACAAGGTCATCCGCGTACAAAATATAACGACTGTAGTGGAAGATCCCAGGCAGGTCGCACAAGTAAAGGGAGAACAGCAGCGGGCCAAGCACGCTCCCTTGCGGGACGCCAGAAGTGACAGGCGCCCACGCAGAAACCCGGCCGTCCGGGAGGCGAACTGCCTGAGACCTTCCACACAGATACGACGAAAACCACGCCAGGGCCGACGACCCCAGGCCCAGCATGGCCAACTTGCCAAGAAGCGTTCGATGACAAACCGTGTCGAAGGCCTTGCTGAAGTAAAAAAATACAGCAACGGTAAGCAAACGCTTGTCCATGCCGAGCCTGACGTCGTCGGTAAATCTGAGGAGGGCCGTCTGAGTGCTATGGCCCTCCCTGAAACCCGCCTGCAGGGGATCAAGCAGGCCAAGGGCCAGCAACCACACCAAAAGCTGCGCGTGAACCAACCTCTCCACCACCTTGGAGAGCGCACAAAGGATAGAAATAGGCCGAAAATCAAGAGGGGCAGAGGGGACAGGCACTTTATTAATAGGCGTAATGAAAGATGAACGCCAAGTGGACGGAAAAACAGAGGAAGCGAAAGAACAATTAATAAGGGCGACGATCCGAGGCAGGAGAGAGCGAGAGACAAGGCGAAGATAAGAGGCAGGCAGACCGTCCGCCCCAACGGAGTTAGAGGACGAACACGACAGCACGGAGGCAACCTGCGAGGGAGAGACGGGAGAGAGACAAAAGCGAGGAAAGGCGAGTGCCGGCAAAGGAACAGGAGAGGAAAGAGAGCCCGCCGAGGTGGTAAAAACCGAGCAGAAAGCTGCATTGAGCTCATCAGGCGAAAAGCTAATAGGCACCCCCCCCCCCCCCCCCCCCCCGCTTGCTTTTCAAAAGGCCCAAACGCCGAAGCTCATCCCAGGCCTGCTGAGATCCCCGGCAGGAAACAATTCTCACACGCAAATAATCTCGCTTCGCCGCAACCAGCGACACTTTAGCGGCATCCCGGAGCAGCCGAAAGGTCGCAGTAAGTACAGGCCGAACAGGAGAGCCCACACGACACCTCCGAAGCCGACGATAGGCCAGATCGCGAGCTCGCATCTTACTCCGCACGGCGGGATTAATCCAGGGCGCCGGCGGCCGAGACAACCTAACCGTACGTAGAGGCGCAAGCGCATGCACCGCATCCAGCACACGAGCACCGAAAAAACCAACCTTATCATCCACCGCATCAGCCGCCTCAAAACCTGACCAATCCTGGGCCGACAAAAGCGCGGCAAGCTCCTCCCCATCAACAGCGTCAAGAGCACGATATGTGAAGGCACGAGGCTGCGGCCGCGGGGCCGAAAAATCAAGACAGACCTCGATTAAATCATGTGCCGACAAATACGGAAAAGCCATCTGCGAACTACTAATAACGACAGAGAGGTCACTCACCGCGCAAATGTCGAGCCAGGTGTTCGCCGAAGCCACATGGTGAGTAGCCTGAAAGGGTACCAACGCAAGGCCATGCTCAAGGAGGAACCTCCTCAGATGAATCGCATCGAACGACTGACCGAGCAAATCTGCATTAAAATCACCAAGGACCACCGTATTGGGATAAAAGGGCAACAACGCAGAGAGCTCGTCCTCGAACAGGCTTAAATACCCAAGGTGCGGCGCACGATAAACTATGCAGACCAAAATTTTAACCGACGCCGAAAGCCGCACCTCACAGATTAAATATTCCGGCCGAGCCGAATAAGGCTGGGGAGACGCACGAATAACGGAAAAATTAAAAGACGATTGGAGGTAAAGCGCGACTCCACCTCCCCCCTCCCGAGGCGATCGTTCCGAACGAGCGCGTACGACGGAAGCGCAACAAAATCGTCTGAAAAATTAGCATTTAGCCACGTTTCGGACACAGCGATAATATGATATGCTTTATTACAAAAAAAGTCGAGAAACTCGTCACGATGACAAGGCAGAGACTGGGCGTTAACATGGCAGATCCGCAGCCTTCCACGAGCCGGCCACTCAGAAGAGGTCATCCTGGCAGTCGTCGAATTCGTCGTCGAGGAGGGAGGCGTCACGAGCGTCAACACGCCCGACGCACCCGGCATCGCAGTCGAGCCGAAACCCAGCGTCAACGCCGGCAGCAACACCACCGCCAGCCGCATCAGGGACGAGCGGCGAAGGCGAAGCAGCGCCGGCAGGGCGACGAGATCCACCCCCAGCACCACGACCTCAAAGCGCGCCGCGACCCACCACGCCGCTCACTCCAACGGCAGGGCCTGAGGCGAGATTCGGCCAAACCGACGGATCCAGCGGCAGCTGGGTAGCTAACGAGCCGACCACGCTCACAGGCCGCGAAACGGCGCCAAGGCCAACCGGGACAGCAGCACCAGTGCGAGCAGCACCGCGACGATCAGCATCCGACGAATGACCCTCAACCAGCGGCACCGAAGCGTCACCCGGGCCAGCAGGGACAGCCGACGAATCCACCCTAATAACGGGCACCGAAGAAGCGCCAGCGGCAGCCGGAACACCAGCAGCAGCGACACCAGTCCCACGACGATCGACGACGATCCGAGGCGCTCCATCCCGAAACACGATCCGAAGCCCCCTCTCCCCAGCGCTCACACGAGCGGATAACTCGGTGCGCAAACGCCGGTAGGCAGCATCCTGAGCGGGCGTGCGGTCGGACCGGACCACCACCCCCGCGAAGTCGGCACTCTGACGCAAAAGGCGCGAGGCACGAAAAGCAGCAAAGACCGCATCCGGCGACGGCAAAACGACCTTGAGCGGCCGAGGGCGAGGCGGAACGGCAGGGGCGCGCGCAGCAGCGCCGAGCCGAACTGCAAGGACGTCCGCAGCCGGAACTAGAGGACAAACCGCCTCAAGAAAACGCCGAACAACCATTTTATCCTCAGCAGCCGAAGCACCTTCACGAAGTCCAAACGCGATGAAATTTCTCCTACGCTTCTCACGCTCAGACAGCTCCGAAGCGACGGCATCGACCGTAGCGGGGATGACGACAGGCGGCGGAGGAGCCTCAACAGCGCGCGCAGCATCCGCAGCAACTGCATCCATCCGGGAAGACAACGAGGCAACGTGACCGTCAACTCTCGCTGCAAGCGCAGAATGCTCCCGTCGAAGCGCCAGGACAGCCGCCTCCGTAGATGCAATACGGGCCAACGCGTCCCCCACCTTCCCCGAGAGCTCAGAGATAAGCCCGCTAATCCTCCCCTCCATCAAGCCGAGCGAAACCTGGAGACTGCCGACCTCCGCTGCAGGCAAAGCGGGGCCAACAGACGCAGCAGGCGCAGCGGGCCCAACGAGCGCAGCGGGCGCAACGGGCACAGCGGATCCAGCGGGCGTCACAAGCGACGCGGGCGCAACGGGCAGAACGGGCGCCGAGGGCGCAGCGGGCGACGAAGCGCACTGAGAGGACGCAGTCCGAGACGCGCCGCCACGCAAATCTCCTGCATCAGCTGAAAGAGGCTCACCGCCATCCAGACCAGCGGTCCCATCAAGAGGCACCCCAGACGCAGCCGTAAAACACGCCGTGCACCGAAAAACGCGATCATCGGGCAGCAGCGAGCGCGATGAAAGGCCCATGTCGTAAAGGCAGCACTTGCGATGGAAAACTCGTCCGCACGGCCCGCTACAGCTATACTGGGAAGGCAACGCGCACGGTGTACCGCAGCCGCCGCAATGCCGAGACATCGTCGTTCGAACGGTGGTCCGCGCTCACAGCCCCCACCAGCACGGCAAAAGGCAGACGCGGCGACACAAGGGGCAGGCGGGCAGCGCAAGCGAGACGAGCGACCAGCGAGCGACGAAGGGCGAAGCGATAACCGAACGGCAAGAGGCGAGGCGAGGCAGGAGGCAACAACACCGCGGACAGCGAGCCGAAACGCGCACACGTACACGCACGCACACTCGCAAAAGCCCAAAGTCAAAAGTCAAAAGTCAGCGTACACGCCACACAACGCTCACACACGCACGCACCCATCGAAGAGAGGCGAGAGGCAGGGCAGGCGGAAGGAGGCGAGAGCAAGACAGGCGAGGCGAGCACACGGCAAATGTAAACAAACCGCGGCGAAACAGCACGAAGCGAGGCACACGCGCGCACACGTACACGCCCGAGAGTCAAGAGTCAAAAGTCATACGCGCGCACACCACGCACCTCTCACACACGCACGTACCCCCACCAGGCAAGGCAACCAGCGAGCCGCGACGGCGCCGAGAGACCGTTAGCACCCGACCAAACTTTTGCCGAAAATTAAAACGGCCAAAAACCACCGAAAAATAAGGCACACCGCAACAAACGAATAATGCACGGAAAGCCTACGAAAAACTGCACGCTGTCGCACCAAACTGAGGCAATACGCTCACAGCAGCCCGAAACACAGAGCCGAAAACACGGAGCGATGAACAGACGTGCTATCGATCAGAGATCATACTCAATACGGAGTAGTCGACGGAGATTGGGGAGCAAACACCGTTGATAGAAGATCGTATTCCGGGTACGCATTCATCCTCGCAGGAGCAGCGATATGCTGGGACGCGCGAAAACAACGCACGGTCGCATTATCAAGCGTAGATACCGAGTATATGGCCATGTCCGAGGCAACAAAAGAGTTAATTTACCTTAAAAGCCTGTTAGTCGATCTGCACGCAACATGTGACCAGATTACGCTGTACAACGACAACCAAGGAACACAACGATTGGTCCACAACGCTGGCGCGCATCATTCGCGGACGAAGCACATTGACCTACGTTATCACTTCATCAGGGATCATTGCGCATCAGGCTCGATCAAGCTGCAGTATATGCCAACCAACGAGATGCCGGCAGACATCCTAACGAAGGGGCTATCCGAACCCAAACATGTGTCGTGCCAAAATGGACTTGGAATGATTGAGTTACGCGAATGAGGATACGACTTTGTGGGGGAGTGTTGGGATTACAAAGCCTTAATCCATTTGTCGGCGCCCCACGATACCGATTGTGAGATCCTCGGGACGACTGGACTCACCCCTTTCCGGTGGGAGTCAGCCTGATTTTCGCTACCGTTCGAAGCGCACACGACGTATCGATAATAAATCAACTTTATTTGCATAATAATTAAACGACCAGTTAATTCATTTACCCGCCCAAGAATTATTGAAAGAGGCAACGGTCTTTACTGCAACCCACTACGAATTGTGGACAAAAAAGATGGGCGTATTAGGGTATGTCTTGACGCGCGATATCTTAACGCGATTATAGAGGGAGATAACGAATCCCCTCCGGTCATCGCGGAGTTAATGCAAAGGCATCACGGAAAAATAATTTAAGAGCACTTTAGACCTTGCTCATCGATACTGGCAAATACCTTTGAAAAAAGAGTCCCGAAAATACACTGCGTTTTTATTCGAAGGAAATATGTACCAATTTAAAATCATACCATTCGGACTAAAAACGTCAGGTAGCGGATTCATTCGAGCGCTAAACATCACATTCCAAGACGATTTCCATGATTTTTTAAATTTCTACGTAGACGACCTGTTGATAACATCAAATACTTTCGAGCAACATCTTGAGCATTTAGGAAAAAATGTTCAACGACTTGATGAAAATAATTTCACTCTCCGTCTGGACAAGGCCTTTTTCTGTCAAAGTTCATTTTCTGGGTTTCATACTCTCTCCACAGGGAATTGTCCCTGATCCCAAGAAACTCGAGGTAATAACTAATTTTTAAGAGCCCAAATGCAAACTAGATTTCCAAAAATTCCTCGGCATCTGTAACTACTACAGTCAATTTTCTGCCCACCATGCTGTATTTGTCGAACAATTTCGCGAATTGTTAAAAAAGGACACACGATGGAAATGGACTAGTTTTCACTCAGGCGTACCAAGAATTAAAAAACCAGTGTAAAAACGCCGTGGAATTATCTCATTATCAAATCGATCGAACTTTCTATTTGCAAACGGACGCCTCTGATAAAGGTATTAGTGGTATTTTGTTTTAAATTGACGATAATGATGATATGAAAATAATATCACTGGTTAGTAGGGGCCTAAACCGAGCAGAGGTAAACTACACCACCTCTGAAAAAAAGTTATTAACCATCGTGTACTCCGTAATTAAATTTCGAATTTACCTGCTGATCAGACCGTTTATTATTATTACCGACCATAAGGCACTCACATTTTTAAACAGAACACCGTATCATACGGCGAGAATTATCAGGTGGATTTTATTAATCCAGGTGTACTCATTTGCGGTAAAATACTGTAAGGGTCGCGATAATAATGTGGCTGATTTCTTTAGTAGAAATCCTCGAGATAAATTCGAAAGGGAAGATTCCGAGAAATTGATCATATGAAGCATGATTTTGTGTGACTCACAACAAACTGACGAAGACATAAATCACGCACTGATTATGGTCGAACAATTGAGAATCGACCCGGTCTTCGAAAGACAGTTAAAGAATTTGGCACAATTTCAAAAAGACGATGACGTACTGATGAATTTCGTAACACAGGCTAAAAATCTGGATAATAGAAATGTGCAGTGTAATGATGGTATTTGGTTTCACAAGTCGTCAGATCAATTGAACTGGTGTCTTATAATTCCACAGAAATTGCAAAAATCTGTAGTACAGAATCGGGCACGCAGGCGTTTATAAGACTATGGAACAGCTTAAAAGATGTTATTATTATTGTGAGCTGCGATCTCTGCCAAAGAGTGAAGCATTTACAACGCACAATGGAAGGTGAATATTGTCTCGTAAAAACAGAAAGTGTTGGAAATAAATAAAGAGTGAGCGGCAGTTTGGAGCGACATTAGGTGCGCGAGCCCCCCCCATTTACATGCAGTCGGTAAAGCGGCGTGCTGATACCGACAAAGAATACACCTTAGTTCCTTTAGTTTTAGTTTTGTCCGCTCGCGCTCACGTCACCCTCTGACGTCACGACACGACGCTGCGCGACGATCCAGAACTGGGGATTGTGGAAATTCGAAGTACGCATTCACATCTCGGCGATCGGAGCACTGGAAGTCGTGACAGGAGCGTCGCAAAGACCTCAGTTGAGCGAGAACATGAACGCCGATGCCGCCGCCGCGTACGAGAAACGCTTGGAAAAATGGCTGAAGCTCGACAGCTCCGCGCAAAAAATAATCGTCCAAACGGTGAGTCGACAGTGTATGCTGCATATCATTAATTGCGAATCGTCGAAAAGCATGTGGGAGAAATTGCACGCCGTCTACGAAAATAAAAGCGAAACTTCGAAGCATCTGTTGCAACAAACCTGGTATTCGCTAAAAAAGGACCCCTCTGACGACATCTCCACGCACATCGCGAAAATCAACGATCTTGCGTGTAGACTGGAAATGCTCGGAGAGCCGGTGTCCGACAGTGAACATTCAAGCGAAGCCTGAGAAGGACTGGGACTGCGCGGGCTGCAACCAGGGGAAAATGAGCAGAAAACTCTTTCGTCCCAGACAATCGCAATCAACAGCACCTGGTGACATGTTGCACGCGGATCTCTGCGGGCCCATGGAGATAAAATCCATCGGAGGCTCACTGTATTTTCTGCTCTTCAAGGATGACTATTCTCACTTTAAATTTGTATATTTCCTGAAACATAAATCTGAAGTGAAGAATATTTTTGTAGGATTGATAAAGAGCCTCGACACGCAACTCGGAAGGAAGATCAAGGTTCTTCGGACGGACAAGGGCACGGAATTTGTCAACGAGGGAATGCGTGAATTAATGAGGGCCCATGGAATCAAGCACGAGACGAGCGTCGCATATACCCCGGAGCAGAATGGGACCATCGAGCGCGAGAATCGTACAGTCGTCGAAGCGGCCCGCAGTATGCTGTATGCAAAATCATTGGGCAAATCGTTGTGGGCGGAAGCCGTCCGTACGGCCACCTACGTCATCAATCGCACTGGGACAAGCGGGAAGACATCAAAAACGCCCTACGAGCTCTGGTACGGCGAACCGGCGACGAAAACCGACTACCACATTTTTGGAGCAGAGGTATGGACTCACATCCCGAAGCAAAAGCGCCAAAAATGGAGCGCCAAGGCCAAAAAAGAGGTATTTGTCGGCTACGACATCAATACAAAGGGAATTCGCGTCTGGTTCCCTGGAGAAAACAAAGTCGAGGTCCACCGAGACGTAAAGTTCTCACACGAAGCTGGCGATGACATCGAGAAGGCCCCAACAGAGGAAAAATTCGCCACCATTCGCTCGTCACACAACGAGGACGATTTAGAAGAAGACGACGACAACCAATCGCTCGGAGGGAGCGAATCGGGAAATGACGAGGCAGAAGCCCCAAGGGTCAACTTCCGGTGCGAAGAGCAAGAAATACCTCAGCAGCGAGATCGAGAACAGCTGCCGCGCCCGCGGCCGGAGCAACAGAATCGCCAGTTGCGAGATAAATCCGGGTTACGTCGGCCAGATTTGTACGGCGATTTTGAATTCGACGTCGAAAATCTATTTCTCGCGGCGAGCGAGGAGCCAAGCACGTACGAAGCTGCATTGGAAAGTCCGAAGAATAACGAATGGAAGAGCGCGATGGACGACGAGATGGCATCCCTGCACGAGAACGGCACATGCGAACTCGTTGAAGCCCCTCCGAAGGTCAAGGTGCTACCAAACCGGTGGGTGTTTCGTCGCAAATCGGCCGTCGGGGATAGTCAAGAAAGGTACAAAGCAAGACTGGTAGTCAAGGGATTTTCACAGAGGCCCGGAATCGACTACGAAGAAAGGTTCAGCCCGGTCGTCAAATTTGCTTCGATCCGTGCAGTTCTGTCAGTCGCGGCAACGACGAAAATGCAGCTAACGCAATTCGACGTCAAGACCGCTTTCCTGCACGGAGATCTCAACGAGGAAATATACATGACGCAACCACGAGGATACGAGGACAACACGGGACGAGTCTATCGACTAAAGAAGGCCTTGTATGGATTAAAGCAGGCTGCTCGATGCTGGAATCAGAAATTCGTCAGCTGCCTACGGAAATTCAGCTTAGTCGCAACAGCAGCGGATCCGTGCGTGTTCACCTCCCATTGCGACGACGAAACTCTGATTCTAGCCATTTACATCGACGACGGGCTAATCGCCAGTACCTGCGAAGCAAAAATTCGGGGCCTCCTGCAGCATCTCGAGTCGGCGCTGCAGATAACCCTCTCACCATTGGGGTCTTTTCTGGGCATGAAGATCGAGCATCATGGAGATGGATCGATTTTTGCAACTCAAGAAAACTACGTCCGGAAAATCCTCGACCGCTTCCGAATGGACGACGCGAATTGCGTGGCAATTCCAGCTGACCAACACACCGACCTGACCCTCCAGGACGCAGCCGCTGGCGAAGAAGTGATCAACGTCCCGTACAAGGAAGCTGTGGGAAGTCTCCTTTTTCCTTGCGACCGTCACGAGGCCGGACATCGCCTACGCAGTAAATGCCGTAAGTCAGTACGCCGAGTCCCCGCGAAAAATCCATTGGAACGCGATAAAGAGAATTTTTAAATATATTAAAGGCACCGCGAACTACGGAATTTGTTTTCCGAGCGAGAATAAAGACTTAATGTTAAACGCTTATAGTGACGCGGATTTTGCTGGTGATAAGCAATCGAGGAAATCTACGAGCGGGTTTGTGATAAAAGTCGCGGAATCTCCGGTAATCAGGGGCTCACAAAAGCTTAAGTCTGTAGCTCTCTCCACTATGAAGTCAGAGTATATCGTAGCGGGTCAAACGAGCAAGGAAATTCTATGGCTAAGTAGATTAATGAACGCTCTAGTTAATCGCGAGCTAGCAACTCCTATAATGTACATAGACAATCATAGCGCGATAAAATTTATAAAAAACCCGCAAGTCACGAGAAACGCGAAACATATCAAAGTGAGATATCACTTCATAAGAGAGCACTACGAGCAAAAGGCCTTCAGCCTTGAGTATGTAAACACGAGCAAGCAAATCGTCGATGTTTTCACAAAACCCTTGAGCAAATCAAGGTTTCAGTATCTTCGAGCGAAATTAAATGTAATTGACGAAGACGAAGCGACGGAAATGTCCTCCAAAAGTGGGAGTGTTGGAGATAAATAAAGAGTGAGCGGCAGTTTGGAGCGACATTTGGTGCGCGAGCCACCCCATTTACACGCAGTTGGTAAAGCGGCGTGCTGATACCGACAAAGAATACACCTTAGTTCCTTTAGTTTTAGTTTTGTCCGCTCGCGCTCACGTCACTCTCTGACGTCACGACACGACGTTGCGCGCGTCCCGCTCTTACTGCGTGTACTTACTGCGATGTGAATAAACGTGATAGAGAATCGTGCCACTTTCTTCATCCGCCTGTTTTATTTGCTCGACACTGCCATCCTGCTCCGAAAAGATCGCGAATCAACAGAAAGCCCTAACGATCTTCTCACAGTAGATTTTTATGGTCCCTTACCAAAATGAATAGGAGGGGTAGAATACATATTTGTGGTTATGGATGCTTTTTCAAAACTTGTAAAATTATATGCAATAAACAAGGCCACAGTAAAAATCGTTGCTAAAAAGATTTTGGAAGATTACTGTAAAAAAATCGCGATACGGAAAAGGGTATTATCCGGCAATGGGTTCCAGTTCACGTCAAAATTATGGAAAGAGCTATAACCAAAAAAATGACATTAAAATCGTGTACTCATCAATTCGACACCCACAATCGAATCCGACTGAGCGAATAATGCGAGAGTTGGGGAAGCTTTTTCGAACTTTTTGCGCGGAGCAGCACACGAGGTGGGCTAAACATTTACCTGTAATGGAAAAACTATTGAATTATACAACACACAGTAGTACAGGATTCATACCGCATGAATTACATTGGGGTACAGTACCGAAAGACAAGATTTATGAGTTTTTTGATTTTCCACCCTCGGAAAAACAATCTCATGGAGTTAAAATATCAATTGCTCATGAAAGATTATTAAAAAACTTTGAAAGACGAAAGAGACAACAAAAATCGATCTCTGATATTCCATTAGCAGTAGGAGATTTGGTGTTATTAAAAGTACCTCACCTTTCAAGCAACACTGATCGGGTAACACATACATTTTTCCACTTATTCGAAGGACCATATAAAATAGTAAAGGCGAAAGGTACCAACGCGTTCGTTCTTTCGGAATCTGACGATGAAAATAAAATTAAAGGGACATACAATCGCGGAAACCTCCGAAAATATAACAAACCCATATACCAATGATTATCGTTATTTTGAGCTAAAATGTTTCTCTCTCAAGGAATGTCATTTCCCAATTTGTTTGTCGAGAATTGTATTAAGAAAAATTGTATATGTTGTATTGTCACGTTCCGCGGTCTTCATAATTCAATATTCTTTTCTATCCCATAATTATTTCAAAGTTAACAAGCATTTGATATTCTTTCATTTAATATTCTTTCGACATATTACTTTTTGCGCACGAGGTTCCGGCGTCAAGTTGGGATTAGTCAGCCCGCCGCATCCAGAGTGCAATTGGACACCGGGATGCGGCGGACGTGATAAAATACGAATTATCCCGAGACCGACTACCGCGGCGATTTTGTTACTAAGTGGGAACTGCTGATTTTTGCTAAAGGCCCCGCTCGTCGGCCGACGGCAGTTAGACTGTCGGACCACGAGTGAAGAGTGGCCGTGTGAGAATGCTGATTTCGCGAATTGTCCCGCTCATCGGCCGACGGCAATTCGACTGTCGGACGACGAGCGGAAGACAGTCTCCCGGCAACCTCTAACCAAGAACCGGGAATACGGCTCCGCGTTCAGCGCCCGCATAGCGGCAATAATTCTTTCATCAGGTTCTACGTCCAGTAACATTTCGAACCTGGACTATTGGGAACTTCGAAAGTTGCTCGCGCCGCGGTAGTCAGTCTATCTGCGTTAGTTTTAGGGCAACACTTTCTGCCACGAACAATCCATCGTGTAGATATAAGTGATTGTGAGTGTATTGTGAGAAGCGCCATTGAAATTGTGAGTGTGGAAATTTCTGTGAAAGAGCTGAAAGGGTAAGCGAGTAAAATTGTGAATTGAATGCGAGTGAATGTATGGTAAAGAACCTCAATTGTAAAGCGTGCTTCCGGTTTACGCGAAACACCGAAATTATCAAATTATCGACCCAACATTATTTCCTGTTCTGAATATAATTTCATTTATTAATCAATATCGCCCAATTTATTTAATCCAGCCTAACATGCGAGAACGTCCTGTAGAGGACGCGTGTCGCACGATCCCATAAAAATAAATATAAACTCCTGCGCTTCACGCAAGGGGTTAGAAGTCGCGCTGCGAAACCGCTCGGCACGTGACAGTATGATAAAAATTGCCTAATTGTAAAAAGAAATCGAAAAGAAATCGAAATTTAGGATAAAGGTAATTTTACTGCTTCAGACAAATGTAAGAAACATATATGACAAATGTATACACGGCTATAATACAGTAAATGTAGTTTTAAGATAGTTTGTAAATTTAAGACAAGACCCTTAGTGGGGTGGCGTCATGGTATGAGTGTGGATGGATGCATGAGTGAATGAAACATAATATTTTGAATAAAAGCATTTTATGCTAAGAATTAAATAAACCCCAAGCATAAAATGGGGGGGGGGGGGGGGTAATGTAATGATCATACATTTTTAAAAGTGGAAATTGTCGCGCGTTCGCGACTAAAGAGCGCCAGTTCCCCGGTATCTTGCCGAAATCACGGGCGTAACTCGAGTAATTGTATAGTACCGAGATCTCAAGGCCATGGGCCAAGGGCTCGGTACTACCGTTAGGCTAAGGGTTCTTCGATCTCGACGGTCAGACTGAGCAGACGTGCTCACATCGATTTAGTCCACGATATATAATATAATTTTTCTACAAGTGTTTCGATCTCGGCCGACCTTTTTCCAGCAGATAAGATTTACAAAGTTAAGTACCATCGAAAATAAACATTTAGAGCAAGAACCAAAAACTTAATTTATTCTTGACGACGATCATTTTTTCGAAATATTTGTATTAAATAGAATTGAGAAGATTGTGTGAAAGTGACATAAGAATTAACCGTAAATAATATATGACTATTGAATACACGAGATATCGATGAAATGAAAATGAATTAAAAATATAACGATGTTATTAATTAAAATAAATAATTTCATCCGTACGATATTTGTGGTGTTATTTTTTATATATTTAAGGCAATTTTTATGTTGTAGTGGAATAATATTGATTGAATTTAAAATTAAAGAAAAATAAGAAAATATTATATCTACATATTTATTGAAATTTTAAAAGACATTTTTGTTTCATTAATTCGTCATAATTGAAATATTACATGCTTCTATAATTATTGGAACATCTTTCCGAAGATATTTGTCAAGCGCCAAATATCTCCGTCCCTCGAACAACTTTTCCCAGGCAAAAAACGATGCACCTGGCTACCTATGCCGACGTTCGATGTCGTATAATTTCCATTTAAGGGAAAATGCGACGCTACTTTTGCTTCTATAATTATCGGAACATATTTCCGAAGATATCTGCCAAGCGCCAAGTGTCTCCGTCCCTCGAACAACTTTTCCCAGGCAAAAAACGATACGCCTAGCTACCTATGCCGATATTCGATGTCGTGTAATTTTTGTATAAGGGAAAATGCGACGCTACTTTTTCTTCTATAATTATCGAAACATGTTTCCGAAAATATTTGTCAAGCGCCAAGTGTCTCCGTCGCTCGGATAACTTTTCCCAGGTAAAAAACGATGCACCTGGCGTTAGCCGATGACCCATGCCGATGTTTGATGTCGTGTAATTTCTATTTAAGGAAAAATGCGACGCTACTTTTACTTCTATAATTATCGGACATCTTTCCGAATATATCTGTCAAGCGCCAAGTGTCTCCGTCCCTCGGACAACTTTTCCCAGGCAAAAAACGATACGCTTGGCTACATATGCCGATTTTCGATGTCGTGTAATTTTTGTTTAAGGGAAAATGCGACGCTACTTTTGCTTCTATAATTATCGGAAGATCTTTCCGAAGATATCTGCCAAGCGCCAAGTGGCTCCGCGTTCTGGACAACTTTTCCCATGCAAAAAATGATGGTCCTGGAATACTCGCGTAACGTTCTCTGGCGTTCGAAGAACCTTTATTTTTTTCAAATCGAGAATGCAACGCTGGTTTCAGTCCCACGCAACGATGGCAGCGAGTACAAAGCGCAAAAAGAAGTGAAGGCACGAATAAACTGCTGCAGTTGCTGTAGACGAAGATAAAAGAGCGGCCATCCCTCGCAAAAAAAATTTCATAATAAAAAAATGTCCTTTGAAAATAATAACACAAATGGAATATCCCTTGTAAAGAAATGTAGAATATAAAATGCCCTTTCAAAAATAATTAAAAGAGATCCCTTGCAAAAAAAATTCACCATAAAAAATTACCTTTCAAAAATAATAAATCAAATGCAATATATTAACCAAGTAAAATTTACCACGAATAGATCATCAGTGCATGATTCGGTATAAAAAACTTTTCATGCCAATGACTTGGTGTGTCATTAAAAACTGGATGTCTCAAATCATAACGGTACGTTCCCGAAGGGGACGAGCACTCGCGAGAAGGTGACGAACAGTGCTATTAAAGCGGCAGTTTTCAGAACACTGCAGAACATTCCGTCGAAGCTTTCGTTGACCGTCGATGGGTGGACTTCGATCGCCAATCAGTCGTATTATGGTGTGACGCTTCACTTCATCGACGGGCAGTAGGTACTCCAATCTCTCCCCCTCGACTTTATACCTTGTCATGGAAGACGCGCAGGCCAATAAATTGCAAATCTTATTCGCGATCTGTTGGACGAATTTGATGTGAAATAGAGGCTTCAAGGAATCATACTCGTTCGGAGCTTATATCGCAGGAACGGATCCTGTTTGACGCGGTAGACAGCCACTTCCGATGCTTCGCGCACATCTTAAATCTCGGAGAGCAAAATACTTTGAACATACTGAACTCATCACCGATACATCACGAGTAAGTTGAAATCGGAAGCGATCCTGACGATGAACGGTTTAGAGAAGTTGAGGAATCTGAACAGGGGAATGTAGTGAACAAAGTAAGGAGACTTTTCTTAAAAATTGAAAGGTCCGGACAGTGGACCATACAATTCGCAAACTGTAGTGATGCCGTCAATTCAAAGAAGAGCTCTCTGACGATCTAAGTTCCAACATGATGGAATTCCACCTACAGAATGCTCTGAACGGTGATAACAATCAAACTAGCACTCGAAGCACTCGTTCACCTGAATAAAGAGCTTGAAGACATGACGTTTTCATCAGAAGAATGGGAGGTCTTCGAAACCATCTGTTCATACCTGAAACCGTTCGACAATCTTTCGGCTGTTCTCGGTGATGTATTTGTCTCTCCCATTAGCTATCGTCAAGTTCAACATGCTAATCGATAGAATCGAAGGTGTTGTCGGTGAACTGGACTCGAAGCCCACACGAAGTCTAATGGACGAGCGTCTGCTACTGGCGTTTTAGACAGGGAGGGACAAAATATTGAAGCACTACAATAAAACAATCTGGATTTACGGTGTGGTACTCATCTTGAATCCTCGACAGAAAGTTGAAACTTTCTCGCTGACTCCTTGGGCCTCGATTTGTACGAAGAAATATTCAAGGAACGCCACTGCCCTACATGCACGACCCCGATGTCTCGGGTTCTGACAAGATATCATAGCCGATTAATGATTCGTTTAATCTATACGCCCCGTACGAATAACCTTCTCGGATTTGGCATAAGTCAAATTGCAGCGAATGAAGAACGGAATTCGAAAGGCAGTTATTTCCCTTTCGTTTTTCTTTTTCATTCATGAATTTTCGTTCTTACGGAAGATTTTTTCTTTGAGATTTCACGGAAGATTTTCACAGAAAAAACATTATTCTCCGCGCTTTTCTCGTCATATTTTATATTTTTCAGTCAAACAAAAGTGCTGTTCGGAATCAGCGAGGAATTTGTAATCGGATAGGGTTTTCGAACTTTTCAAAATCGGTTTTTTTAAGAAAAAATTTGCGATTTTTAAGTAAAAAGTTCAGGTTCGATCGATCCAAAAAGAAGTAACTTCAAATTTAGTGAAGTCTAGAGTTTTCGAAAAAAGTACAAAAACAGTTTTTATCCATTTATTTTTTAACGCATAATGTCGCCATTAGTTTTTATTTTAAACGCGATAATTTTCACGAAAAAATCTAGGAACTTGATTTTTTCATTTTTTGTAATGAACAAAAAAGAACATGCGACCGAATACCCGGGTGAAATGACAAACACATTCAACATTTTTTCACTTAACGTTTTTATTTACAATGACCTCTGGTGCTATGGGTCAGATATTTGCCTTATTTCGATACATGCTGTGATATTTACACTATGCCTTGTTAAAGAGGGAACTGAGTTTATTTAGCTTTTCTTGTTTTTAGTGTACAATTGTAAAATATAAGGTATTCATTTTTCTGAAAATGATTTCTGTTTGGTTTAAGTTTATATTGTTGCATAGCCGAAAACTGTTTTTGAATTCAGTTATTTGTTAAAGAACAATTCTTGATTTTTATTTATACTGCTACAAAAAGTCCACGCAGATTAACTTATCTTTACACTGCGTTAAAGGTTGCACATATATTAACTTGCATTTACATTGCGGCAAAAGGTGCACGCAGATTAACTTGAATTTACACAGCGGCAAAGCTGTACGCAGCTCAACTTGAATTTACATAGCGGCAAAGGTTCACGCAGCTTAACTTGAATTTACACAGCGATAAAAGGCGCTCGCAGATGGACTTGAATTGCACAGCGGCAAACGTGCACGCAGCTGAACTTGAATTTACATAACGGCAAAGTTTTACGCAGCTTAACTTGAATTTACACAACGGCAAAGGCGCACGCAGCTTTAACTGGAATTTACACAGCGGCAAAGGTGCACGCAGGTTAACTGGAATTCACATATATAACATGTTATCGTCAATAACCATATACAATTCGCGAATTGATTTCCCTCAGTTCCCCTTACAAGTCTGTTACGTCCCGTGATTTTTCGGGACTACACGTTTTTAACTGAAAAATCAATTACGGTAATATATTCTTTTTATATGGAATAAACAAGGCAAAGAGGAGAGAGTGTGAGTAGCGGCCGTAGGTGGACACACATAAACGCGTCACTCATATATATGAGGTGCGTCGTGTGGCACCGGAGATCGCAAGTATAACGAGTCGGACGTGCATCGGTGAATCTTATCATATCGAATGGGTCAGGTATTGTCCCGACCGAGTAACCTAAAGACAGTGCGTTCCAGTGACTCTTCGCGGGGATTCGCGATGCGTCTACCGGGTGACCAAAAATGTGTGAATCATACCATTTTCGTAATCTCCACTCATTTTCGTACTCCATTGACCTAAACAGATTATATTAGTGGTGCCTTTCCTTATGTTGCCGTGATTTGTGAATTAATGGTGAATTAGTGGGGAAACAGTTGTAAATAAGATAATAAATTAATTGAGTTTGTTTATGAATTAAAAATCTACGGGTCAAGTCGAGACAGTTGGGAAGAGAAAATCATTAGAAAAACAAATAAACAAACAGAAGATAACAAAAAAATATGAATATTGTATGAATATTAAATCATAATTATCTAAATGTTAAACACCCGGTAAATGGTAATATCGATTTTGAAACCAAAGAAAGAAATAACGAAGTGCGACTTATCGTCGGTAGTATGAAACAACACACCATCCAGTGCAGAAAAATTCCAATCCACGACGCAGAAACACCACCCAAGAAGATTGGACGACAAAGGAAATTGACGCACCTAGCAACAACCCCTCCAGTCCCAAAAGAGGACAAATGATGACCACACTATTGGAGAAGAAGGAGAAGTCTGGAGTAAGCGTGGGGAACATCATCACCGAATCACACGACTTCCTCCCCGAGATCGTTTTAATTTATCGATAAATATTGTGAAACTATTATTATCAAAATCGAGGGTAACATAGGAATAAATTCCATCAACAAGGTATTTTTTTTAATTAAATGTAATCATGAGTAAACAATGAATCTATTGATAAATAATTATATAAACAATTAATATTTGGGAGTTCGTTCAAGTAAATAACAGGAGTGATATATAGTTTATTAACAGAAACAGGATAAATTACTGTCAATTATTATAACAATATAATAAATAAGAAATTAGCGTAATGTGAAAGAAGCAAGTGACGCATGAGTGGGAGTGAGCGCGATGAGAGTAGCCCGCTAAGTATGAGGCGTGAGGGGACGGTAGGCGCAACGCACCGTTCAACAGCTATAGTAAGAATCCGATAAGAGTAGCCATCAGGTATGAAGCGTGAGGGGACGGTAAGACGCGTAACGCACCGCTCGACCGTCACCCCTTCCTTAAGGCGACAGCGGGGAAATAGCGAGGAGGTTATTTAATGAGCCGCAAAAGGCGACGGAGCTCATTAATATTCCGGACCCGAAACAGATCATTTTTGTCATTGAAATATCCATCAGATTGACTTAGAAAAAAATCGTGAACTTGTGAATTTGAGATCGTTAAAACTCTTCAACATTAAAAATTGTAAATCATCGGTATTTTAAATAATAGTTCGGACTTTACAACGGGAATTCAATTTGTCTTCAATCTTGTGATTAAAACTTCGTATTTGTGTAATAGTGAACTTTGACTCTTTTAATCCAAATTTGAAATTGTGAACTACGACATTTCTAATACCCCGTATTTGTGGAACTGTGAACTTTACCTTCTTTAAAACCAAATCTCGAGTGGTGAATCGACCTGTTAAAATCAAATATTGTGTACTAAATTACAAATTATATTTTTATTTCCGATTTTCAAGAATTTAATTGTGAAATTGTGAAACAACCAATAATCCAAATTTCGAATTGTGAACTGAAACTTTTTGTGAAATATTATTTTGACATTGCCCTGACAAACTGAACGGGCAGAATAAAAATCAATTTTACCAGTGAATTACGACCAGTCTTTAAATCCGAAAGAACCACACCATCGCCCTTCCTTGTCATCGGAAAATTCTATTCATATGATATTCGAGTGGAGAGCCAGAGGGTTATCGCCAGCGTTGGATCATTGGGATCGTTCTGATTTTCATCTTTCATTCATCTTGTTATTCATCAATCACACGGTTCCATCCCATATTCGCCCATTTTCGCCACACTGATAAGTTTTTGATTTCATTCATTTTAGTCTTTATTTTTGTGATTTAACGTAAAGTCAGAATTACTTTTTCAAGTTCCTTCCCGAGCTTTTGCCCGAAAGGGTAGGCTCTAAACGGAACACCTCCGCGTTTTGCCGAGTCACATTGATACCGCAGAGCAATAGGGGGAGATTTTCTTCCCTTTGCATTTTATCATTTGTGTCTCAAAAATAGCAATTCGCGACGTAACAAGTCTTTACAAAATTAAGAGGAATTAATCAGAAGACGCGGTAGTACCTCGAAACAAGTACGTTTACGTCTATGATACCGACCGAGCCTGCACGGCCCATGATTCGTTCACAGGAACCATCGAATTTTTACCGCGATTCAACCCAATCACATCGTCACATATACAAATTTTCATAGAATTAACCAAATATTCTACTACATTAAAAGTTCTACGACCGTGTAACCATCGTTACCAAAAAAAATGTATCACAGATTAACAACCACGCGCTCGCTTCGCTCGCGCTCCTGACCGCGTGCAGAAAATACATTTTTTGTCACAACAACAACAATGGTCGATTTAACAAAATGTTGTTATTTCAACAACAAAATGTATCGTTGTCGAAAGTAAATGAAAATGTTGAATCATTTCATACGAGATACAACATTGATACATCGGCATCTCCATCAGTTAGGGGCCAAAGCACAGAAAATCAGGAGGCGAATAAAATGGCTTCACGATTATCTCCAACTTCGACTTCGAATGTCCATGTCTTTTGTAATAGAGGATTAGGCGATGGCTAAGTTATCAAAAGATGCGGCAGCGTCTCGCCGTGCAAGTTTAGCTTTATCTGTCAAACATAAAAGAGACAAAATCACAATACACAAACATATTCTGTACTGTAAGATTTTGATTTCTTGAGGCCGTCCGTCGCCGAAGCCCAACCACCAACAATTCATTCGTTATCTACAAATTCCGTCATTTCGAATCGTTACTTCAAACTACAACTCTCTAACGTGATAAATCGTGCGTACGTAGAACAAATGGCTCAATTCCTTTCCTGACTCGTACATATTCTAAGTTTTCCCTCGACTTCGAATAGGGACGTCATCCCGAGCATTTATAGGGGGACATCATTATTGCGTCCGACCCGTTACTCCCAGCCCGCCTGCCGTACTCGCCGCCTCGCTCGGAAAAGTCTTCTGCCAACTCCCACCACCCCTGCCGCCTGCATCCCCGCCATCAATCTCACCCCGCTGGCATGCACTGGTCTCACCAGCGTATTCCAATCGTCGCTCAACATCTCGCAATGACCCTGACGGACCTATGGCCGATCCGGCCGCCCCCGTTCCAAGGCATTGAAAGAGGAGAAAGGAATTGCAGAAGTCGAGGAAAAAAGAGAATGGCCCGAAGGCCAGAACCCGTCATCCGGACCGCTCCGGTTTGACATATCCTCACTGCCTTTACTCTGCCGACTCGTAGTCGTCGGCGAGCCCCACGCAACCGTCCGCCTGGAGCCTATTGGCATTTTTGCACAGCATACATTTGTACTCTGCTCCTTCGTCGATCAAATAATCAGTTTCATCTCGCTCACACAACCGAACGCATTTCAGATGCGTCCAGTGCTTACATTCCTCACACTGAATGGACCATTCATGCGATTAGGCGGCGCACAGATAGCACACATGGCGCATAGAGTGCGACATTTTCAATAAATTGCGGGAAACTTGACCGCGAACGAGCGCGGGATCGATATTGTGATTTTCCATCGATCGACCGCTCCCAATGCAATCCAAATAGTACATCACGTACGCTCCACAATTGAATCCGTCTTTCGGCAAAGGTCGCTTCTCCGTCGCATTAACAATTCTCCACTCTATATTGCACAAGTTGTTCGTCTCGAAAGTTTTACCGTTTCTGCACTCTGTGAGATATTTTTCAAACTCTCTGTCATGGTTCTTTTGCTGTCGTTCTCTTTCATACTGAGCGGATCGAGGACTTGCAACGTTTTGTTATCTACATCAAGGACTAAAAGCCTCCAATGCAGTTTCCACGTGTACGGGAAGAGGATGACGTCTTTGAGGGGTACACCGATGTGAGGGGTACATCGTCCACTTAGGGCCCCTCTTAATTTTGTTGCCGCGTGAGTCATCGCCAAACAAATACAACGTTGTCCCTGTAGGTACATACATTATATTTTTCCATGCTCCGATGCTGAGCTTCCCAATTGCGAAGCAGTCAATTGTTGACCCGTGGATGTATCGGGGTTCTTTTGGCGATATGTAATCCTCAGAGCACAGGTTCATACACTCACTTCCGAGTATGCTCGCAGTATCTTTACACCAATATTGTGCAATGTAAAAGAAGAGCGTAGATTTCTTAACCGTAATCTCCTTTTGTCCTTCGTTGTTTTTATTGCTCGCCTTGCTTCATTTCCGTTTCCCTTTTACTGTTCCTTGCTCTTTCTTTTCCAAAGCGTCTGCAGCAACTTCTATTTCCTGCATGTAATACTCAGGATCCGGGAAGAGAGCATTTTGGAGTGCGCTTAGCTTGACCGAGTTGATGGTCGATACGGTAGATTGGCTCTGCGAAAACGATGCCAACGGTGTTGAGAACTCCGCAGACAGTTTCTTTTTCTTTACGGGCCGCGTGGCGTTCGTTTTAACCACGGTATGGCGAGGACGCTTTATACCTGCTTTTAAACATTCTCTTGCTACTTCTGGGCAGCCGTGATTCTCCCGTCTTAGCGCGTTAGCCGCCGAAATCGTAGAAAGTTTCGATTCGTTACAGGATCTCTCGATGTTCGGCGCATTCAGGTGAGTCGGACCACGTCTTGTTGTTTTCTTCTTGTCGACCCACTGATCCTTGGCTACAGGGTTTCCGGGACCACGCAACAAACTTAGCTTTTGCTTCATAATCGGCCGTTCTCTCTGTAAAATTTCTTGAACGTCGGATCTGTAACTTGTAACTTTACGTAATTTCTACGAATTCACCGATGCTGAGATTTTTTTTGGCACTTCAAGACATCTTGTTTGAGTATTCTGAAGTGCCCTTCGATTGAAGCATTACTCAACTTTCGAGTACCCGGTATCACTTTTGACAGGAGCCGACCCGACCATATAGGTGCATAGGGCAGGTATGTTTTCGTCACATATTTTGCTATGTCTGGAGCATAATATGGGTTCTGATCAACGTCGAAATCTTCAACGGTGTCAGACGACTCCTCAATGGTCATGAGTTTGTTGTCATAGCGGCGGTAAAAGGGCGACTCAGCGAAAATCGCTCCATGTTCCTCGCCATCTTCGATCAAATCCAACTTTTTTTCCTCATCCTCTTCAGTGATGTCTTCAATGTCAGTATAATTTTCGTCGTTGCCTGATTCGGTTACTCGCATTTTGAGAAATTTTTGCATCGCGCTTTCAGCCTCGGATCTGGATTTGGACAGCAGAACAACCATGAAGTTCTGGTATCCTTCGTCGAGGTCGCTTAGGGTCTCGCATTGAAGCAGAATACCCGTGGCATCCAAGACGATCGACTTTAGATCCGAATATTTGCTGAAATTTTTGGCCATCGCTCTCGAAACTCGGTGTTGAAAGTGAGCGCAGCAGATTTGAATTATCACTAGGTCAGATGGCAGATTCCTCTTATCAGTAGCGAATTTGTACGCCATTTTCAGATACGGGCCGATTGCCATTCCGGTCCATTCTTTCAGAACGGAATTGGTCAAGGGCCAGCTCCAATCCAAGACAACCACTCGAAACAATGGCCACTTCAGTTTTTCCAAGTGGACGTAGATCTTGAATTTTGCTAACAGAAGGCTGATCGACGCAATGTCCTGTTCACACGTGACCATTTCGAGCAAAGGGATTTGTATACCCGGCTTACCCTTCATACGCTCCGTGGCCGTGTTTCGAGTCTCTTTAGCTTGCTTCTTAAGGACAATCATGGTGTAATAAAAAATGCGTTTGTATAAACTCGGCTCGCATTTCCTTGTATTCAAATTGTCGTCAGGCTTTCGGACAAGAGACCCCGTTGAATCGAAATAGACAATCTTGTCGCTTTTCGAAACCGTGTTCAGTTGCTCTCGCGAATACAGGTGGACGTGAAATGGTTCACCCACGCGGCGGATGTACGGATCAGCTACCATTTGGTCTTCTTTGTACCTTTGCATCATGTCCGACACATCCGTTGACGCAATATACCTCTTTTTGGCGTTCATCTTCTCTGTTTTGAGCTGACGGTACACCGGGAGATTCCTCACTTTTCCGTAGTCTCCTTCGCGGATCAGATTCATGTCTGAATTTGTTATTACTTCGTCTTAATATTCGGTCGGTTTAGTGTGATCCATTACGCGCTTGACTTCGTTCCGTTCTTCACCTCGCAACTGCTCCATAATCGGTAGACCGTCGTGTACAATGTCGCCGTTATGTTCCGTGACGTACACCGAGATCGTTGTCGTTGCTTAATGAATACTGTTCATTTCGAATTTGAAGCGTTGTTTGTGACTTGAATATTTACATTTTGCGTATGAAACGACATACAAAGCGTTTTCGCGGACGTTCCCGTAGAATGACAAGACACAGCCCCGTAAGTTCAATTCATCTTTGACCAGGGTCTTCATGAAACTACGTATCGCATCGTAGTTCAAGAGATATTCCGGGCTTCGGTCAGTGTAGCACGAAACGAACTTCTTTTTAGACTGATCGTAAATGATTTTCCCGGCCGTCGTGCGGTAGAACATTTCCGATTCAATCAGGAATTGTTTCGTGACGAAATGGAACGGGTCATTGCCTTTCCTTGGAGGTGGTAGATGGGCTGGCGTGTCCAGATCTTGCGTAAAAAAACGACCGTCCGAATCAAAGTCAACCAAGGAAACATCTATCCCATTGGTTGCTTGCGTTTCCTCGATTTGCGACATTCCGTCGTGAGAATCATCGTCGCTTAATGAAAACGCGGTTATCGATTCTTCTTCATGCACATCGCTTAAGCTAGAGTTTGCCTTGCCACCTACTAGTGCGACGTCATCCTGGCACTCATTGGACGATGCGGTACGATTTGGCGTGTCGTTTACGATGTCAGTGTTAACTGACAACGTTCGACCACCAAGTATGCAATCGTGCGTACCTTCAACTGCAACGCTGTCGCTGAGTGTTTCAGTTGTCATGGGAGCGTCAAGTATATCGAGATCCTCAACGTCCTTTGACAGAACTAACCAAATTTCTGTTAACGCAACCTTCTCGGGGGATTTTACGCTAACGACATCTGGCTCTAAGCATCCATCACTTCCTACGGTATATGTGACGATGTGTGGGTTCGTAGTATCAAGTGGCATATTTACTAAACAGTCGAGGTTCTCGTAATCGATTGGATTCGTACGTATTGGAGAGGCCTTTTTTGATTGAGAACCGGGATCGTCTTGGGAACCGGAATCGTCTTGCGAAGCGGGGTCGTCGTGGGAACTGGGATCGTCTTAGGAACCGGGATAGTCTTGGGAACCGGGATCGTCTTGGAAACCGGGATCGTCGTGGGAATTAACTTTTGCTAGGAATATTTCCCTCTCGTTCACCTCGTCGGTATCAGTGTTGGGAAGGGTATTCGGAACGTCGCTCGTAGACTGAAGATTAAAAACAAGGAACACAATTTTATAATCTCTAATTATTACACATTTAAAGCAACTTTTCGTCAAAGCGTAAAAAATAAATCAAGGAAAGAGCTATTTGTAAAGATCTACACCAACAATTTTTAACAATTATCGAACCTGACTGGAATTTGGTTTAAATTTGACTCAAACGTAAAAATAGACTAAAGTTAATAGTAAATAAACAGCCGAGAAAAGTGCATCAAGGTAATGCATCCATTGCTTGAGAAATGAAATGGACACTCCGGGCATACGGCTGTCGTGAATTTCGATATGATATCATCTCTGTGAGAACGCCCATCCATCACGATCGGTTTTAACATTGCGGCTCTCGCAGCTTAATTATTAAAACATTTTATGACCTCCGACAAATCGGTTAAAAATCGATGTAAAAAAAAATTCGAGTGCTACCTCGGTAAAACCGGTCGCGGTAGACGGTCGATCTCTCAGCGATGTTATAATGTACGGATTGGAATTGCCTAGCTCCGACAGCTTCGGAGATACTGGCCACTGAAATAGGCCATTGAAATCTCTTATTTACGATGAATCGGTTAAAAATCGATGTAAAAAAAAAATTAAGAGCTTCCTCGATAAAACCGGTCGCGGTAGACGGTCGATCTCTCAGAGATGTTATAATCTAAGAATTGGAATTTACTAGCTCCGACAATCTCGGAGATACTAGCCATTGAAATCTCTTATTTACGATGAATCGGTTAAAAATCGATGTAAAAAAAAATTCGATTGGTAACTTAGTAAAACCCTTCGCTCTTGACGGTCGATCTCTCAGAGATGTTATAATGTAAGAATTCGAATTCGTCGCTCTCTGAAGACTCGCAAAAAAAATTTACAAAAAAATTAATTTAACAAACAAATAATGTTACGAAACAAATTCAGTTTCCAAACAAAATAAGTCAACAAGTAAGTTAAGTTAAGAAAGAAATTACGTTAACAAACAAATAAAGTTAACAAAGAAACTAAGTTAACAGACAAATTGAGTTTACAAACAAAATAAGTTAACAAGTAAATGTAGTTGACAGAATATTCGCCAGTCATTGTATTCTGAAGACCGTGCGTGGCGCGTAGTGCAAGTCAGTGTGCGGCAGGGGGGGGGGCGTGGTTGCGCCGAGTAGTGGGAGAGCAGCGAGTAGTGGGAGAGCGCCGAACGGTGGGAGAACGCCGAGGAGTGGGGGTACGAACGTCCGCGTCGGGGCTATAAGTATCGTGCAGCAGCGTCGAAACGTTTTATTCCACCATGCTAACGCGGAGCAGGGCTGTCGCGGTGCCCGACGAAACGACGACGCAGCTGGGATGGAACGTCGGACTGACGAAAGCCATCCACCTGGATTTGATCCCAAAACATGTTCGGTCGCGGATTTGGCATTCGAGGCAGATTCGAAGCCTGACATTCATGAGATGTTCCGGCAATTTAATGAGCGTTTTTTTAACAACGAAGTCAAGGGATATACGCTACGATGGACGACAACTTCGAAAGACAAATTCGGGTTGACTAATTTCGTGCGAAAAACGATATATTTGTGTTCCTCGTTCAATGCGCAACGGCGATGGGTTACAGCTACCACGCTGTTGCACGAAATGATTCATGCGTACTTACACATTCGCTACGCGTGCACGAGTGAGAACGCTGCTCACGGACCGTGCTACAAAGAAGAAGCGAAAAGGGTCAACGCTTTGGGGCGTTGTAATGTAACGTCTCGTCGCGGCCTCCGGACAAAATCATTTGCCAATATTTGGTATCACTTCAGGTGTACCAAATATCGTCAATCGATTAATCGCACCGTGAACTGCCCTCCCGGGAGAAATTTCTTATTTCCCAGGAAGGCGGATCACGTGAGCGAGTGCGGAGGCCGCTTCGAGCTCGTTTCAAAACGACGTCGCCGAAGACGTTGACTCAACGTTTTTCTTTGGAGTACGGTTCCAGGCCTGCACGCCTAGCGAATGCTAAGTACGCATGTGTAACCCATCGCTGTTCACAAACATCGTGGAGCACAAATATATCGTTTTTCGGTCGTCGTCCATCGTAGCGTAAAATTCTTTTTTCGTTCTTAATAAAACGCTTATTCAATTGCACTGAACATCTCGTCAGGAATCGAATCTGCCTCGAATTCAATGCGTGACCCAAGATCAGATCCAGGTGGAAGTGAAAATCTCAGCTGCGTCGTCCATAAAATACAAAAAAACAAAAAACAAAAACAACAAAAAAACAATAAAATGATAATAAAAAAAGAAAAAAAAACAATAAAATAATAAAAAGAATAGAAGAGAAAAAAATATGAATAAAATAGAAAAAGATGTAAACTCAATTTGTTTGTCACTCAATATTTTTTACTTAATTTTTTTGTTAATTCAATTTGTTTGTTAACTTCTGTTTAAATCTAAGCCACCTTGATATGATAAATAGTTTGAAAATCGATATAAAAAAATTCGAGTGCTACCTCGGTAAAATCCATCAGTTGTCGGGTAAAACCCGACAGTTTCGGAGATACCGGCCTTTGAAACCTCTCATTTACGGTAAATTGGTTTAAAATCGATGTAATAAAAAATTCGAGTGCTACCTCGGTAAAACCCATCGCGGTAGACGGTCGATCTCTCAATAATGTTATAATGTACGAATTGGAATTGCTTAGCTCCGGCAGCTTCGGAGATACCGGCCACTGAAATCTCTTATTTAAGATGAATCGGTTAAAAATCGATGTAAAAAAAAATTCGAGTGCTACCTCGGTAAAGCCGGTCGCGGTAGACGGTCGATCTCTCAGCGATGTTATAATCTACGAATTGGAATTGTCTAGCTCCGACTGCTTCGGAGATACCGGCCTTTGAATTTGCATGTGGGTATTCTTGCAATTAGCTGACTGTCAAATGGTCAACGTGCCTCCACGAACCTACGGAATCCACTGTTCTCGAGATGCAACAAAAAAGCGCAAACACACTGCGTTTTTTTATTGTACTTACTAGGGGGCTGCGCCCCCTGCGCGCTTCGCGCGCCATCCCCGCGCGCTTCGCGCGCTCCCCCCCCCCCCCCCTCTCGACGCCTCAAACCTACCTAACCTAACCCTGATTAACTTAACCCTACCTAACCATGGTTGCCATGGTAACCGTTACCTTTTAGAAAAAATCCTGGCTGGGGCGGCGGCGAGATCTTTTTATAATATAGAGGGGTTAATAAACGTTACGAACTATTTCGAGTATTTGAAAAGTGAGATATTGGCGCACAGCTGCCACTGGCGCACAGCTGCCACTGGCGCACAGCTGCCACTGGCGCACAGCTGCCAGATAAATAATATTGGCGCACAGCTGCCAGATTAATAATATTGGCGCACAGCTGCCAGATTAATAATATTGGTGCACAGCTGCCATATAAATAATATTGGCGCACAGCTGCCAGATAATAGTACATTGTGCGACTAGTGCGCGAAGTAGGCGATTCACGACGAGTGTGAAGTTTGCCGCCCGAGCGAAGCGAGGGCGGCAATCACACGAGTCAAAAAATCACTCGTGTGATTGCCGCCCTCGCTTCGCTCGGGCGGCAAACTTCACACTCGTCGTGAATCGCCTACGCGCACGTGTCACACATACTATTTTTTGACATACGTGTGTGCGAGTTCGTCTTCGAGTGCCTGCGTAGCAGGCGCGAAGTAGTCGATTTTCACATGTTATTGGAGAATTTATTCGCACACTCCGATCAGTGCGCGAATTTTATTCGCGCACTGTTCGAACTTCGACGAACTTCGCACGCACATATGTCAAAAGAAAGACGAACTTCGCACGCACATATGTCAAAAATAATATTGGCGCACCAGGTAATAGAAGTACCAAAACATACACACACATTATTATTTATTGGAAAACTTCTTTCCATACAACATTCTTTATTTCATCCAGATCATCTGAATCATTCTCAATATATAATTGATTTACATTTTTACACCTTGACAATGCCACGTATAATTGTCCATGAGAAAATAAAGGTCGTCGAAAATATAAACCAACTTTGTTTAAACTTTGTCCTTGAGACTTATTAATAGTGATTGCGAATGCCAGAACAATAGGACATTGTCTTCGATATAGAATAAATGGAAGAGAAGAAAATTCTGCAGTATCTAATATTATTCTTGGGATAAAAGCACAATTACCTGCTTGTGTACTTGTAATTATTTCTACTTTTATATTAAATTTATATAATGCAATAATTTTCATTCTGGTTCCATTACATAATCCTTCTTTTATACTTAAATTTCTAATAAGCATTACAGTTGCCCCGACTTTTAAAGTCAATTTATGGACTGGTAGCCCTGGAAATCTCAACGAATTTAAGTATTCTATTGGATAATTTAAATCAACGTCAATATCGGCCTGATCAACTCCTTTGTGCTTGGCATAGTCAATACTATAATATATTCTTCCTTTGTTTTTTATTTTTTTAAATATTTTATCATTTAATCGATAAACATCATCATTATGGCAGGCTAAAATAATACGATTTGATAAATCATCTTTTTCATTAATTATAGAACCATATATGGCTGTACAAATGCCTTTAGTTTTCCAATTTTCTGGTATTTCTAATGAATCTATATTGCCTTTTCCAATTTTTAGTAAAAATGCTGAAAATTGATTATCGCTTGAACGCATATTCTTTTTTAATTTTAGTTTTGTAAATAAATGCCATATGCTTGAAAATTTTATTGTATCATTGATAATATTAAACTTTGTTCCGTTTTTAACGACCGGAAGAATTTGTCGAAAATCGCCACCCAATATAATCAATTTTCCTGCAAATGGGAGCTCGATTTTGCAACAATCACGAAGAGTTTTGTCAACAATTTCTAATGCCTTTTTTGGTATCATAGAGGCTTCATCCCAAATTATAACATTACATTCTCTTAATCTCTTCTTTTCATGTTCATATTTAAAAATTAAGTCTCTATATTGCTTAAATCCAAAGGCAATTTAAATGTTTTGTGACTTGTCATTCCTCCCATAGTAAAATTGACGCAATGCCTGTTCATGCCATAGCCAGTACTTTTTTTCCATTTGCAGAGAAATAATGAATTAATGCTTTATAAAGAAAAGTTTTTCCTGTACCTCCAGGCCCATCAATGTAAATCATCTTATGACTGACTTTAGTTATACGATTAAATATACGTATTTGATCAGCATTTAATTGCGTGATTAATTTTTGAGACTCTTTTTCATGTGACAACATTAGTTGTTTTTCTTTTTCGCTATCTATATCTAAAAAATCATTATCAGGTTCCGGAAGTCCAAAGTCCGAGGATCGCATGTTTTCTGATTTTTAAATTTTATTTATTTCTTGTAGGGATTGATTTTCGTTGTTTTCTCGAAAACCTTCACAAAAGTATTCTTTAAATTTATTCCAAATTTCTCGCGATAATATAAAGTTATCAGAAATAAGAAACCATGCAAAAAATTTACGCAACTCTGTAGGCATCATGATAGCACACGCTTCTTCAAAAATGTTAAACATTTCCTTGTCGCTTTCAACTAAACTAAATAGTAACTAAATAGCAATTGCTGTTTCTTTAAATGTATTGTAAGTTACATTTTCATAAGTTTTTAAATCTTTAAAACACGTTGCACCTTTAATACGGTGTAATATTAATTTCAAATGGAAACGTTCTACATCTTTTGGACTAACACTGACAACTCGACCGATTGCTTTTGAAAATATACGACGCTTTTCCCATATTTTTTTCTGTAAATTGAACACGTAATGTTCTGGAATGTTTACATAAATGTATTTACGTGCGTTTTCATCAAATCTATTAAGCTTAAACCATGCAGTTAAAGTTGTTTCATTTTTCATCAAAGCTTCTCCCTCTTTGTTTTCTTCAAATATGATATTTTGTTGGTTTTCTAAATGAACTCCTAAACGAATGATCTATCTGAAAGTGGTAGTTCCTCTATACGCTAAGCAGCTTCCATAGGAGTACTGTAACGACTATCAATATAATCTAAAATTTCATCATAAATTTTCGTATTAACTTTTTTGTTTTTTGGTGTACTTTTAAATACGCTCGATCGTGTCCTTTGTGTAAGTACGCATAAATATACTTAACACTCATAATAGAAGCACAATATTCATCATTGCAATGCCATTTATATTTAGCCAATATTTCTGGGTTATATGGAACTACCATGGAATTATCCACTGCTATAAAATTATTATTGATTTTTTTATTGTATACATGACCAGCATTACGATTATCTCTACGTCTGTATTTAGGAAAGCCATTTTTCTCAAATTCTGTGTCATCACAAAATTGTTTAGGACATTTTTTCGTACATATTTGTTTTTCTTTATCGTAACAGGGAGAATAATCAGTATGAGGTCCATGTAAGATATGTTTTATGACCAATTCTTGTAATTCATTATCGATTGACGGAATTTCTGCGCTTATGTATTAATCGATATTTTCCGGAGTTGTTAATTTGCTTTTATAATCCAACACGAATAACATATGAGCATGAGGTAGGCCGCGTTTTTTAAAAAATATATGCTAATATATTTCCGAATAATTTCCCACTTATAATATTCGCCAAAAGTGCTCGCAGCTTAGTATAAAATAAACGGACTGTAATGTTTGGAATGTCATTACATGTTGTACCCTGTGGAAATTTACTTAATATTATTTCTAGTTCCGGCCACTTTGGATTACACGTCATTGTTATAAACAAATCTGGCCGACCAATTGCTCTAACAATAGCCATTGCATCTTGATAATTTTTATACATGTCTAGGACTACCCAAATATGTAGATGGCAAAACAAAAATATTACCTAACCTCTCTGATATATTACAATTATTTGGATTGTTTAAAGCACTTCGTGCTACATGATCGACTACTCCTTGATAACATTCAATACGTAATTTCTTTTGATTTTGTCTAAAGAAATTTAATCTGTTATTTTCGATAATAATATATGCTTGAATGACGTACTGCTGTGTTAAACGACCACAAAATAAGATTGGATTGAATTTATCATTGGGCCTGTATGCATAATATTGTAAAGCCGTCTATGCATAATATTGTAAAGCGGTATGCATAATATTGTAAAGCCGTCTATGCATAATATTGTAAAGCGGTATGCATAATATTGTAAAGCCGTCAGTCTTTTAGGGCTATTATAATGTTCAAATGATGGATTCCAACCCAAATCTCCACCTGGAAACATTATTGGAAAAGTCATTGGATCGATATGAAACGATAATTTGTTTATTCTTGAATGGGATTTTCCCCCTGTAGGACATTTTGGGTACACGCATAAATCAAATTGTGGAATTTCACCATCTTTAGAAACAATTAAAGCTGCTCATTCGGCGGTAGCTGGCAAATTATAACGGTGCTTATTTAACTTGATGTTACGAACAAAATATAAACAATATTCCGGAAGTGTCGCGTTTTTACTTATCTCATACAAATTTTTATAGCTTTTAGCATAAGGATTATTATTTAGTACTTTTGTTATGATCTGTAGATGTTTTTTAGACAAATTATTATTTTCCTTCAATCGTTGCACTGTTGCTTCGTAATCATCATAAATATAAATTTGCCCACTACTTGGAGTCTGACTTCCTTCTGAAAAGATACTATTTGGCGTTAAGTGGCAAACTTGACCTTGGATTTTCAAATTATAAACTCCTCTTTGTGGTTGCTGTATTACATTCGCATTGAAACTCGCGAAAGAAAAGCGGTTATTATAATAACGAATTAATTGCCTATATTTTCGATCATGTAATAATAGTTGTTTTAGATCTTCATCGTAATTATTCAAAGGAGGAAGTTTGACTTTTCCAAATTGGCAACAACTTTTTTTTTTAAATTCAATACTCCAGAAAAAAGCCCTACAATCTGGACAAATATAATCCATATCTCCAAAATCAAAATAAACATTTTTATTTGGACAAATTTTAATCGCTTGTTGAACACATCTTCTTTTATTAAGTCGATCATCTGTCATATTATTAACGATGTCTTTCGTTCTTTTCTTTTCCAATCTTTCGCCATCCATATTTTCGACGACGTCTCTTTTCCTTTTCTTTTTTAATCGTTCTTCATCCATGTGTTCGGTTATGTCTTTTTTCCTTTTCCTTTTCAATCGGTTTTCATCCATGTTTTTGACAATGTCTTTTTGTCGTTTCTTTTCCAACCTTTCTTCATCCATGCTTTCGACGGTGTCTTTTTTCGTTTCATTACCAATCGTCTATCATTCATATTTTTAATCATGTCGTTGTTTCTTTTTTTCATCAATCTTTCTTCATCCATATTTTCAATCATGTCTTTGTTTCTTTTTTTCATCAATCATTCTTCAACCATGTTTTCAATCATGTCTTTGTTTCTGTTTTTCATCAATCTTTCTTCATCCATGTTTTCAATCATGTCTTTGTTTCTTTTTTTCATGAATCTTTCTTCATCCATGTTTTCAATCGTGTCTCTGTTTCTTTTTTTCATCAATCTTTCTTCATCCATGTTTTCAATCATGTCTTTGTTTCTTTTTTTCATCAATCTTTCTTCATCCATGTTTTCAATCACGTCTTTGTTTCTTCTTTCAACCAATCTTTCTTTATTCATGTTTTTGGTGACGTCTTTGTACCTTTTCTTTTCTAACCTTTCTTCATTCATGTTGTTAATTCGATCTTTTTGTCTTTTTTTACTTATACGTTTGTCGTCCATATTTTTAATAATATCCATTTCCCTTTTTTTCTTCAAACGAACCTCATTCATATTTTCTACTTTGTCCGAATCTCGTTTTTTCATCAAAGTCAAATCGTTTAGGTTTTTTGTTTGCCTTCTTTCATTAATTGAATCTTTATTTTTTGCGTAGTACATACGTTTATATTGCCTTTTATATACTGTCCAAAAGTCAGTATTTGAACACTCGAATACATCATAGTGCCCGGCATCAATTCTGCCTGATAACAGAAGTGTTAAATGACCGTTATTGTTAGTTTCGCCATATTCACGTGTTATGCTTATGTTACTTCGATGAATTGATACATGGACATTATAAAGTTCCACGAAGGATTGCACTTCCACTTCTCCTCCATAGGTACCGTCTTTTAACATGTGAGTTTTGTATTCTAATTCAGTTCTCACAATGTCGCTGTATGATTCGTCGCCAATAACAAATGGCACATAATGCTGCCAGTTATCACACACGTTTAAAATAATTTTACGCTTTACCTTTCGGTGTTGCTCTTGATCGTTGTAAAGAAAAAACGCCAACGATCTGAATAAGCAATTCCCATCACCCGTGATGGATTTTTGAACTTTTATTGTGTTCATGTTTTTGAAAGAGAGAGAGAGGGAGAGAGAGAGAGAGAGAGAGAGAGAGAGAGAGAGAGAGAGAGAGAGAGAGAGAGAGGGAGGGAGGGAGGGAGGGAGGGAGGGAAACTTACGCGAGTTCTTCAACTGCTGCTGGTGCTCCTGCCGATGTTGTTGCTGCTGCCGTTTTTTTCCGGTCGCTGCTGCTGTCGTCCGTGTACCATGCTTTGTTTTGCTGTCACCAAGGCAAAACAAAGAAACATAGGGAAGACCGTGTTTTTTCTGCCAGTCTCCCAACGCGGCGGCGGCGGGAAATAGAGGGAATAATACTTACCCACAGTATAAATTGAATGCAATTTCAATACTTATCGAGGGGCGAGGGACTTAGAAAAATTCCGAACCAGGGACTTAGAAAATCATCCGAAGTCCCTTTCCAGGTCACCTTCACCGTGCGGTTTGGTGAAGCTGACCCCCCCCCCCCCCCCGAACCCCCCCCCCTGACCCCCCCCCCCCCTCGATTATCCTACACGGCGGCGGCGGCGAGATCTTTTTATATTATAGAGGGATATTGTTTCTGTAAGAAACTCAGAGAAACACAAACGTCGAGACAACTCTGCCAACCTCGAAATCCGTTTCGAATGACGTGTCCTGGATGTCGTCCGATATCTGTTTCTCCGTTTCCGAGAGAATGTGATCGATGTTGTTTTCCTCGTTTTCAATGCATGCGGCTTGTTTTGTAGCTTTTGCGACGATTGTTCGTATGTATCCAATGTTTCTCTTCCAAATGTTCCGATACTTCGACATGATCTTGAACGTGGATTTCTCCTTCCGTAGAGAACATATCTAAATGTAATAAATTTAACTTAAATGAATTTCTGTTGACACCATGGGCCCTATTGTTTTTGTCTCATTACTGAAGCAATTGCGGCGTTTAAGTGGTAAATTGCGGATGAATAAGTTTTCTTTTCGTTTGCAATTAAATATCAATTCTGTATTCACTATAGGAATTTGTTGTTATTTTTACGTGGCGACTAATTATTTGCGTATATCGCAATAATTTACCGCATTTGGCGTTGTTGCTAGATTATTCATTAGAATGAATATTCCAAGTCAACAATATCATTTATTGGACATATAACAATAAATCGATACAATATACGATCTTCTAAAATATAAAATACAATGGTTCAATTACGTAAATTACACCACGTAGATATTCGCGGAAAGCTACGCAGGGTTGTATTTACGAAAACGCTCACTTAGAGCTGGACAAAAATGTAGATTCAAAGCCGATGAAATCAGGAACAGAAGTGAATTGGGAATAAATCAGGCGAGTTGAGGAAAACAGTAGTGGGTAAAAAACTCAGAAGTTTAGTGGCCGTCCAAGGTGCTGACACCGCGTTACACGCGCGCCTTATGAATATCGTATTTGACGTGATTTTATTAGAATCAAAGGAACGGGCGGACATGGATATGCAGAAATGTGAAATTGTCGTCCGGTTCTCGGAGGATAGGAAATAGCAAATACTTAAGGGAATTCGAATAGAAGAATTTTAGTAAAGAGCTTCTAATATTTTCTTTAGCAGGAAAAATTCCCAGAACGTAACATTATTATTTTGTGAAAACCAATGTATGCGTATGCGTATACTAGATAATCCGGGCGCGCTGCGGCGCGCCACTATTTGACCAAAGGTGCTGCGGCGTCAACGTATCGGGTAAGAACTTTTTTCCAATTTTTTATAAGTTTTAAACCCGATTCAATGTGAAAATTTCCACAGATTACATTTTTATTTGTTCCAGGCGTATCTGAATAAATCATAGTGAAAAATCAGAAAAAAAAATGAATCATATTTTTCTCGGTTTTCGTGAAAGATATCACGATAAAAAAAATAATAGTAAATTCGTTTTCTGCGAGCAAAACTACATTGAAATAATGAGTCCAAAAAATAAAAAAAAAAATAAAGTGTTTTCGCATTTTTTGCAAAAATTGTCGATGTCACTGAAACCGAAGCTATTTTTTCCCTCAAGGTGGCCCGATCATCGGCCACGTTGCGGACATTTTTTAAGGTTATCATCGCACGCATATATTTGACATAAAAAACACAAATTTCAAAGTGTACTTAAAAATCTGAAGAAATTGTTACGTATTCAGAAAAACGAATGATCACGGACGGTAATGGAAAATAAACGATTTTTCATTATCATGAAAAAAATAGGTCACCGGAATATTTCTTGATCAATTTTTTCATTATTTTGTTAATAACATTTATTGATAATTATTATGCGAAATTAATCTTTTTAGTGGTCCATTAATGTGCATGAATTGTGTCGGATTTTCATACCATCGTGAAGTGTTTGCAATTCTGGAGTGTCATAGCAAGCAAATCGCGTCGCGGACAGCTCAAGTCTTCACGCCCTGGTCGCTGACCTACCTGCGACGATACTTACCCGGTCCGACAGTAAAGTACGACGGCAGGTTAGAATTACCCGAGGCAGGCGGTCAACGATGGGGACTCGAAGACGCGAGCTGCCCGCACCAGGAGCGACCCGCGCCGCGCGTTGCCCGCGACAATACTTGAGGCATGCTGACACCAGTAGGAACGGTGCAGCTTGAGATCGTCCCGTCCGATTTCAAGCAACCAAGTAAATAATACAACCATAAATATTACGTTTTTTATAACCGAATCTTACCTTATGGCAGAGTGAACCTTCGACGTATTTCTCGAAGTTCACGTCACTTGCACTGGACACACTCGCCGAGATTGATTTTGCGAGGTTTTCGATGTCTCGGTTTTTTTCTTCTTTTTCTTTTCCGTTTTCGATGCCATGTCTACAGACTTTGACACAAAACGTTTCGTCTTGGGGAACGTCAAAAATGACGACAGCAGATCAGTGTGAATTTCATCGCGTATTAAAAAATTTACATGAATATGCATATAAACGGTTTCAGTAAATGTTTGTAAAGAATAAAATATTCTTTGACAACAAATAATCATGCGAACAGATCCTTTGCAGAAAAGTGCGATGATAACCTTAAAAAATGTCCGCAACGTGGCCGATGATCGGGCCACCTTGAGGGAAAAAATAGCTTCGGTTTCAGTGACATCGACAATTTTTGCAAAAAATGCGAAAACACTTTATTTTTTTTTTATTTTTTGGACTCATTATTTCAATGTAGTTTTGCTCGCAGAAAACGAATTTACTATTATTTTTTTTATCGTGATATCTTTCACGAAAACCGAGAAAAATATGATTCATTTTTTTTCTGATTTTTCACTATGATTTATTCAGATACGCCTGGAACAAATAAAAATGTAATCTGTGGAAATTTTCACATTGAATCGGGTTTAAAACTTATAAAAAATTGTAAAGAATAAAATATTCTTTGACAACAAATAATCATGCGAACAGATCCTTTGCAGAAATAAACACTTTCAGTCGTTTTGAAAGTATTATGGATAACGTTTTTGCGATATACAGGGTGACACTTGGGGCTTGGCAGATATCTTCGGGAATTTTTTACCTAATTTATAGAACCAAAACTGGTATTGCCTCCTCTCCCAAAATAAAATTGCACCGTATTTAATATTGAGAGGTTATCCACAAGAAATTTTCGTTTGGCAGGTGAGACCGTTCCGTTGCGCCAACGTTGCGATCTTTAGTTACATCCGGGATGTCACTAAAGTTCGCAACGTTGGCGCAACGCAACGGTCTCAGCTGTCAAACGAAAATTCCCTATGGGTAACCTCCAAATATTAAAAACGATGCAATTTAATTTTGAGAGGGAATGCAATGCTGGTTTTGCTTCCATAAATTATGTTAAAAATTCCCGAACGCATTTGCCAAGTCCCAGATGTCTACGACCCTCGGACAACTTTTCCCAAGCAAACAACGATGCGCCTGGCGATCACGCGGGATGTTTGAACCTGCTTAATTATTTTTCGGGGGAGAATGCAATGCCCGTTTTGCTTTTATAAATATTGGTACGTATTCTTGAAGATATTTGCCAAGTCCCAGGTGTCTACGACCCTCGGACAACTTTTCCCAAGCAAACAACGATGCGCCTGGCGATCACGCGGTATGTTTGAACCTGCTTAATTATTTTTCGGAGGAGAATGCAATGCCCGTTTTGCTTTTATAAATAGTGGTACGTATTCTTGAAGATATTTGCCAAGTCCCAGGTGTCTACGACCCTCGGACAACTTTTCCCAAGCAAACAACGATGCGCCTGGCGATCACGTGGGATGTTTGAACCTGCTTAATTATTTTTCGGGGGAGAATGCAATGCCCGTTTTGCTTTTATAAATATTGGTACGTATTCTTGAAGATATTTGCCAAGCCCCAGGTGTCTACGACCCTCGGACAACTTTTCCCAAGCAAACAACGATGCGCCTGGCGATCACGCGGGATGTTTGAACCTGCTTAATTATTTTTCGGGGGAGAATGCAATGCCCGTTTTGCTTTTATAAATATTGATCAGTCTCCCGAAAATATCTGCCAAGCCCCAGGTGTCTGCGACCCTCGGACAACTTCTCCCAGGTAAAAATCGATGCGCCTGGCGATCTCTCGCCCTTATTTACTTTTTGGGGGAGAATGCAATGCTCATTTTGTTTCTATAAATATTAGTATGTACTCTTGAAGATATTTGCCAAGTCCCAGTGGTCTACGATCCTCGGACAACTTTTACCAGGTAAAAATCGATGCGCCTGGCGATATCTCGTCCTTCCCTATGGGTAACCTCCAAATATTAAAATCGATGTAATTTAATTTTGAGAGGGAATGCAATGCTGGTTTTGCTTCCATAAATTATGTTAAAAATTCCCGAACGTATCTGCCAAGCCCCAGGTGCCTACGACCATCGGACAACTTTTCCCAAGCAAACAACGATGCGCCTGGCAATCACGCGGGATGTTCGAACCTGCTTAATTATTTTTCGGGGGAGAATGCAATGCTCGTTTCAATTCTATAAATATTGGAACGTATTCTTGGAGATATATTGTTGAACAATTAATTTTAACTTTTATTTGTTAACAACATTTTGGAATTATTATTATGCAAAATCAATCTTTTCGGGTACCTTCAACGTGCTTGATTTTTATCAGATTTTTATCCCATTGAGAAGTTTTCGAAATATTCTCTGAAACTCACGTTTGGCGGGACTGTACCGCGCGTACTACCTTAAACACCTATAGGGCTGTCTATTGCACCTTTTTGTTGTTTGATTGAGTAAACAAAGCAATAAACTTTCAAAAAACGTTTATTAACTTTCGTAAACGTACAACGTTAAGTTCATAAAAAATTAATAAAAATAATTAAGTCCGCCATTGAAAGGTGTATGACGGCGTTTGCCGGGCGGTCGCCGGGTAACCGTAGGACGGTTGATGCGGGGTGGGCGCCGGGTAACCGTAGGACGGAGGGTGCGGGGTGGGCGCCGGGTATCCGTAAGACGGTGGGTGCGGGGTGGGCGCCGGGTATCCGTAAGACGGTGGGTACGGGGTGGGCGCCAGGAAACCGTACGTCGGTGCCGCAGGCATTGGGACCGGTACCCGGAGGGGGGGGGGTGTACCGGGTACGGCCCTTGATATTCCGAATACTGAGTTCGGTTGTATCTGGAAACGAAAATAGTTGACGCGAAACGGTTAGGAAATTCAGATTTTACAGCATTTTGAAAATTTGGAAAAAATCGTTTTCACGCTTATAGAGAATCGGTAAATTGGTTGTAATGTTATTGTAATTTTAATTTTTTTTTTGTTTGTAAGTACTTTAGTTCCTGTAAATTATGAGACATCCGATTGCAATTTCGAACGTGTCATTAATTTTATTGATTATTAATGATGAATTTCGTCAAGGAAATGTTCGTTATGTCAGTAAATTTCGATTTTGCGGCATGAAAAACAATAAAAATCTGACACGAAAAGAAATGGGGACATTTTTTTTTTTTGCAGAATTATCTCAAATTTGGTTCACATATGGAAAACAATGGATCTTGCATTTCTTTCTTTGGACTTACTGTGCATTTCTTTCCTGGATATTTCGCCCTCCTCTGCGCTTCCCTCTCCTCAGCTCCACTCTTCTTACGAACGGCCCGCCTCTTTCTCTAGCCTCTCTTTCAATTCCTCTCTTCTCTCTCCACTCTTTCCCGCTGCCTTTTTCCACCGTCCCGATATCCTCGCTGTTCTCATTTTCCTCTTTCTGCATCGTAATCTGTTTCACTCCAACCTCTTCCTCCGACTTCTTCCCTTCCTCTCCTTCTTCAGAATCGTCGCGGATTTCTACATACACGCGTATCTCTCTTCTCACTATTCGCTCCCCTACTTTCTTTTCTTCGTTCGTCGTCTTCTCCTCCTTTTTCTCAGCTTGTTCCCCGGAAAACACCGACCCCATCCTTTACAAGTTTGACAGCGGACTGATGGCCGATCAATACGAAATAAACGTCAGGCAGCGATGAGTCTCACTTCAAGTCAATGAGAAAAAAGTGAAGGGTGCACCATAGCAAATGAGCCGTGTGAATACCCTTAATTTTGTGAAAAAATTGTCACGTGGGACCTAGGTAGAAAAACGTTTCAGCGCATTCTGAATCGATCTAGCTAGTCGCCCCGAGCACTTTTTTCCCCTCGTTTCTCATTCATTATAGCTTTTGACTTGGCTTGAACGCCAGCCGTCGTCTCCCGACCGAGCGACGGCAGACAGACTGATAATGGACCGATGCACAGATCTAAGTCGGGAAGCTCAATGATTGACCGGAATGTCCACCGCGATGGTCATTTTACAATTCATATCTACGTACCATGGCCAAAGAGTCGTGTGAACACCCTTAATTTCGGGAAAAAAGTGTCACGGGAGACCTAGTTAGAAATACGTTTCAGCGCATTGTGAATCGTTCTAGTTTGTTACCCCGAGCACTTTTTTCCACTCGATTTTCATTCCTTTTAGCTTTTGACTTGGCTTAAGGAGGTAGTCTCGCGGACAGTTCAAATCGCATAAATTCGAGAAAAGTGCGAGAGTATTGCAAACACTTCTCGATGGTCTAAAAATCTGAAAAAATGTATGCACACTAAAGTCATTGAAAAGATTAATTTGGCATAATAATAATTCCAAAATGTTATTAACAAATTGACTAAAAAAAATTGTATAATAAATATATCGGAGACCCAAGTTTTTTTGTGGATGGAAATGATTCTTTCGTTTTTCTGAAGACGTATGAATTTTTCCAGATTTTTAAGTAATATTTGAAATGTGTAATATTTGAAGTGTGTGTGTGTGCTGGGCTTCGAAAATTCAATCGCCTCTCACTCAGTAACCGTTCGAGCAATCCGGCTCATATTTGGTACGCAAGTAGAGTAGCTGCCCCTCTTTGAATGTTGCGATTTTTGCCAAAATATATAAAGTCATTAAGATTTTATGTTAATTGTAATTTGTTGAAAAAAGGGCATGGCCGCTCAAACTTTCGTAAAAGTTCGCCGATTTGGCTAAATAGTTCTTCATAACTGAAGATACGTTCAATGTTGTATGATATTGAATTTCGACGAAATCGGTAAAGCGGTTCGGATTTTATAGAATTTTGAATTTTTCGAAAAAAAAAAATACATTTTGCTCTAAATCAACGTCGAATTTCAAAAAAATGAACCGAAATGTTGTACAGACGAAAAATAACATTCAGCGCTGTCATGTATCAAATTTGGTGATGATCGGTAAAGTCGTTCGGATTTTATTACCCAGCTTGATACCACAAACCCATACATCGTCACATATACATTAGGTAATGATGGATGCTTAGAACCTGATAACGACATTAGCGTAAATTCCCCCGAGAAAGATGCGTTCTCTGAAATTCGATCAACGTCAGAGGACGTTGAGGATCTCGATGCACTAGGCGCTCCCACGACAACTGAAACACTCAGAAAGAGTACTGCAGTTGACGAAGTTTGCCACGATTGCGTACTTGGTGATCGAACGTTGTCAGTTAACACTGACATCGTAAACGACACACCAAATCGAACCGCATCGTCTAATGAGGTACTGGAGGAGGTCGCAGTAGTAGGTGGCAAGGCTAACTCTAGTTTAAGTAATGTTTGTGAAGAAGAATCGGTAATCGCGAAATCATCAAGCGACGATGATTCTCACGACGGGATGTCGCAAACCGAGGAAACGCAAACGCAAGCACCCACCCGGATAGATGTTTCCTTGGTCGACTTTGATTCGGACGGTCGTTTTTTTACCCAAGAACTTGACACGCCAGCCCGTCTACCACCTCCAAGGAAGGACAATGACCCGTTCCATTTTGTCACGAAACAATTTGTGATTGAATCGGAAATGTTCTACCGCACTACGGACGGGAAAATCATTTACGATCAGTCCAAAAAGAAGTTCGTTTCGTGCTACACTGACAGAAGCCAGGAAGATCTCTTAAACTACGATGCGATACGTAGTTTTATGAGGACCCTGGTAAAAGATGGATTGCACTTACGGGGCTGTGTCTTGTCATTCTACGGAAACGTCCGCGAAAATGCTTTGTCCGTCGTGTCATATGCGAAATGTAAATACTCAAGTCACGACCAACGATTCAAATTCGAAATGAATAATGTCCATCAGGCTGTAGCAACGATCTCGGTGTACGCCACGGAACATAACGGCGATATTGTACACGACGGTCTACCGATAATGGAGCAGTTGTGAGGTGAAGAACGGAATGAAGTCAAGCGCGTAATGGATCACACCAAACCAACAGAATATTACGACGAAGTGATCAAAAATACAGACATGAATCAAATCCGCGAAGGAGACTACGGAAAAATGAGAAATCTCCCGCTGTACCGTCAGCTCAAAGCAGAGGTGAAGAATGCGAAAAAGAGGTACATTACGTCAACGGATGTCTCGGACATGATGCAAAAGTACAAAGAAGACCAAATGGTAGCTGATCCGTACATCCGTCGTGTGGGTGAACCATTTCACGTCCACCTGTATTCGCGAGAGCAACTCAATACAGTTTCGAAAACCGACAAGAATGTCTATTTCGATTCAACGGGGTCTCTTGTCCGAAAGCCTGACGATAATTTGAATGCAAGAAAGTGCGAGCCGAGTTCATATAAACGCATTTTTTATTACACGATGAATGTTCTGAAGAAGCAAGGCAAAAAGACTCGAAATACAGCCACTGATAGTATTAAGGTAAACCCGGGTATACAAATTCCGTTGCTCGAAATGGTCATGTGTGAACAGGACATCGCGTCGATCAGCCTTCTGTTGGCAAAATTCAAGATCTACGTTCACTTGGAAAAACTGAAGTGGCCATTGTTTCGAGTGGTTGTCTTGGATTGGAGCTGGGCCTTGATTAATTCAGTTTTCAAAGAATGGACCGGAATGGCAATCGGTCCGTATCTGAAAATGGCATACAACGTCGCTACTGGTAAAGGGAGTCTGCCTTCTGACTTAATTATCGTTCAAAACTGCTGCGCCCACTTCCAGCACCGAGTTTCAAGAGCGATGGCCAACAATTTCAGCAAACATGCGGATATCAAGTCGATCGTCTTGGATGCTATGGGTATTCTGCTTCAATGCGAGACCTTAAGCGACCTCGACGAAGGATACGAGAACTTCATGGTTGTTCTACTGTCCCAATCCCGATCCGAGGCTGAAGAAGCACTGAAAAAATTGCTCATAATGAGCGTAAACGAATCAAACAACGACAAAGATTATGCTGACATTGAAGACGTCGCTGAAGAGGATGAGGAAAAAGAGAATGAGAATCTGATCGAAGATGGTGAGGAACATGGTGCGATTTTCGCTGAGTCGCCCTTTTACCGCCGTTACTACAGCAAACTAATAAGCATCGAGGAGTCGTCTGACACCGTTGAAGATTTCGACGTCGATAAGAATTATTATTTATTCTTATCGAATTTATTAGAATTATTATTATGCTCCAGAGATTGCGAAATATGTGACCAAACCGTATATGGCCTACGCACCTGTATGGTCGGGCCTGCTCTTGTCCAAAGTGATACCGGGTACTCGAAAGTTGAGCAATGCCCTAATCGAAGGGCACTTCAGGATACTCAAACACGATGTCTTGAAGTGTCAAAAAAATCTCGGCATCGGCGAATTCGTAGAAATAACGCGAAACTATAAGAGCCGAAGGTGCTGCAGGTCGAACGTTCAATAAATTTTACAGAGAGAACGGCCGATTGTAAAACAGAAGCTAAGTCTGCTGCGTGGTCCCGGAAACCCTCTGGCCAAGAAGCAGTGGGTCGACAAGAAAAAAACAAAAAGACGTGGTCCGACTCATCTGACCGCACCGAACATCGAGCGATGCTGTAAGGAATCGAATCTTTCCACGATTCCGGCGGCTAATGAACCAAGACGGGAGAAACACGGCTGCCCAGAAGTATCCAGAGAATTTTCAAAAGCAGGAATGAAGCGTCCTCACGATCCCGAGATTATGACGGATGCCACGCGGCCCGTAAAGGAAAGGAAACTGGCTGCGGATTTTTCATCACCGTTGGCATCGTTTTCTCAGAATCAATCCGTACGTTGTGTTTCGTCGGAATTACTGGAGCATACGTCAGTGATTAGCGAGCTTGTCAGCTCGCAATGTACTGTATCGAGCACCAACTCGGTCAATCTGAGCGCACTCCAAAATGCTCTCTTCCCCGATCCTGAGTACTACATGCAGGAAATAGATGTTCCAGAGTACTCTTTGGAAAAGGAAGAGCAGGGAGCAGTGAAAGGGAAACAGAAAAGAAACAAGGCGAGTAATAAGAAGAACGAAGGACAGAAGAAGATTACGATAAAGAAATCCACGCTCTTCTTTTACATTGGACAATACTGGTGTAAAGATACTGCGCGTATTCTCGGAAGTGCGTGTATGAACTTGTGCTCTGAGGATTATTTATCGTTGAAAGAACCCCGTTACATCCACGGGTCGACAATTGACTGCTTCGCCATTGGTAAGCTGAGCACCGGAGAATGGAAAGACGTAACGTATGTACCTACAGGGACAACGTTGTATTTGTTTGGCGAGGACTCAAAAGGCAACAAAATCAAGAGGGGCTCTAAGTGGACGATGTATCACATCGATGTACCACTCAAAGGCGTCATCCTCTTCCCGTACACGTGGAAACTGCATTGGCGGCTTTTAGTCCTCGATGTAGATAACCGAACGCTGCAAGTCCTCGATCCGCTCAGCATGAAAGGGAACGACAGCAAAAGAGCCATGAGAGAGTTTCAAACATATCTCAATGAGTGCAGGAACTGCAAAACGTAGGAGACGAACAACTTGTGCACAAGTGGACAATTATTAATGCGACGGAGAAGCGACCTCTGCAGAAAGACGGGTCCAATTGTGGAGCGTACGTGATGTACTATTTAGATTGCATTGCGAGCGGTCGATCGATGGGGAATGATAACTTCGATCCCGCTCTCTTTCGCGCTCAAGTTTCTCGAAAATTGTTTAAAATGTCGCACTCGATGCGCCATGTGTGTTATCTATGCGCCGCCGAATCGCATGAGTGGTCCGTTCAGTGTGAGGATTGTAAGCACTGGACGCATCTGAAATGCGTTCGGTTGTGTGAGCGAGATGAGACAGAGTATTTGACCGACGAAGAAGCAACGTACAAATGTATGCTATGCAAGAATGCCAACAAACTTTAGACGCATGGTTGCGTACGACTCGCGGATGACTACGAGTCGACAGAGTAAAGGCGGTAGGAATGTATCAATCCGGAGCGGGTAGATAGCCGGTCTCCCACGTTCTGGTCATCTTCGAGGCACTTCGAAAAATTCCGGCCCAAGCCCCTTGAGGGACTTAGAAACATTCAGGCCCAAGGGCCCCTTTTCAGCCGCCCCAGCTCACTGCCAGCCCTTCCCGCTGGCAAACATCCCGCGTGATCGCCAGGCGCATCGTTGTTTGCTTGGGAAAAGTTGTCCGAGGGTCGTAGACATCTGGGACTTGGCAGATATCTTCGGAAATATTTAATCATATTTATAAAAGCAAAACGGGCATTGCATTCTCCCCCGAAAAAGAATTAAGCAGGTTCGAACGTAACACGTGATCGCCAGGCTCATCGTTGTTTGCTTGGGAAAAGTTGTCCGAGGGTCGTAGACATCTGGGACTTGGCAAATGCGTTCGGGAATTTTTAACATAATTTATGGAAGCAAAACCAGCATTGCATTCCCTCTCAAAATTAAATGGCATCGTTTTTAATATTCGGAGATTACCCATAGGGAATTTTCGTTTGACAGCTGAGACCGTTGCGTTGCGCCAACGTTGCGAACTTTAGTGACATTTAAAATTAATGTTTCTGTCACGCATCAGTCCAAAGTCAGTCTTTAATACAATAAATAAAAAATCTCATTGCAAATTGATGTTGTTCTTTCTTTTCTTATAGAAGTGTTCTTTGGAGTCCTTCGAATCGATCTTGAATTCCTTGAGAAAGGTGGTAAAGGAAGGACGATTCTTGGGAGTCCAGAGAAACCTGTGACAGAAAAATAAATTTGCGAAGATATCTGTTTAACATGAAACATTCTTATATTTCTTTATCGTAATCGGAGAAATAGCAACCCGGAATATCCGATGATCAATGTGTTACCAAGGAAAGATTTTTAATAAAATTTCGGTCACTGCTCGCGTGTAATACAGTATGCATCCTCCTATTACCCCAGTGTTGCCGAATCGACGAAGAAATCAGGTATACGTCCCGGGATGTTCTAAAGTAACCAATGATCGAGATTATGATCAGTAATCACGATCATTTTAAGATCTCTCTAACCCCTAGCCAGCGAAACTTGAGCGGGAAGTCCCACACTCCAACCAAGCCCAGTTGGAAATTTAGCTAAATCCCTCTAGATTCTCCGGAAACCCTTAACAGGACGCCCTTCAACACTTTACCCGGTGAAACAAAGAAGCGTCCAAGGCTCCAGTCAAGCGATCAAAACACACTTTCTTCCATTGATACGCTCTGATCTGTCACCTCTAAAGATCCCAATCCTCGAAAGGGGCTAATCGATCAATATGAACGATTTTGAGTTTTCCTCGTGGAGGTTTTTGAATTCTGTAAACTATGTCCTTAATTCTAGTTTTAACAATAAAAGGTCCAACCCAATCTCGTTGTAACTTGGGGCACTTTCCTTTGACTTTATGGAGGTAATAAAGCTAAACCTGTTGTCCGGGTTTAAAGGAAAGCATATGTGACTGTACGTCAAATCTCGATTTCATTTTGTCGCTTTTAATAAGAAATCGTTTTCGAATTTGTTCGTGAATAGACTTTAACTTCTGTTTCAGTTCGTCAACGAATTCAAGAGTCATGGTCGGCGAAAATTCAGTGGTTTCGTGTTTTGAAGATTGTGAGCATGGAAATTACTTCCGCGCCACCTTCGTGCGCCCTCCTCGCCCGTCGCCAAATGCCGGTGGGCGCCAGCCAATTTTTATTTTATTTTGCGGGCGGAATCGGCAAACCGCCCTACCTCAAAACGTAAACGTAACCAAAACGTAACCGGCGACGGACTCGGAGGAGCGGTTCAAGGAACCTCGGGGTCGCTCAGTGTGCTAGGTTGTGGAGGGAGGGCGTGGATCCTTAGTGGCACTGAATAACGGCAAAAACGTAACGCAATCACATCGGAAAAATTCGGTCGGTTTATTAATGAGATACCGGAAACTTTTACACTGATTCATCGGAATAGAGAACGACAAAACCGAGAGAACGAGGTAACGAGAGAACACTCACTCTAAAAAATTATGCGTAAAACGAAAATACCTCACAAGAAAATGAAAAGCGAATTCTCATTCAAAACAAAATAGAGATAACAGGGTGCCAGGTAGAGCGAGAGCGCGTCGCGTCGTGGTCACCCACACAAAAAAACGGAAAACCAGAGAACGAATTATCGCAATTAATAAATCGGTGAACTCGAAAGAAATGCGCACGAACTAACTAGAGAATACCAGTGAACGCGCACGAATAGATTAGAGAACACTAGAGAACGAACGCGAACTAATCAGAGAACACAAGGAAACGAACGCGAGCCAATCAGAGAACACAAGGTAACTGCACTAACATTAATCCGTGGGCTCGATGATCGTTACACTAATTAACCGGTACCGGGCGAAACGGCGATCTAAAATTAACAGAAACTCGAAAATAAATACAGAGAACGCCGGAAAACGTAAAGATCACGCCGGGAAGATAACTAAACTCAAAAAATAATTAAAGAAAATGCCGGAAAACTAATTAACGGTAGCGCCGGGGAAAAGACTAATAGATAACTCTGAAAAAGGTAATACGGTAGCATAACTAACACTAAGTAATTCTAACACCAAACAGGTAATTTTAGGTAACATTCGGTAACACGAGGTAGCATTAGGTAATAGGAGGTAACATCAGAGAACAAGAGAGAGCTGCTTCCCGGCCGAAGGCGGGCCGACGAGAGATCATCGGTCGGCGGCTCATCACCCAGCAGGGCTGCGAGATCCGCGCGCCCCACTCTAACCCGGGTCCCACTCTCAGCGGGGCGCGGCGATGCGCGCGCACCTGCGAGCGTCCGAACGAACCTAAAGGCGGACGCGACGCCGAAAATCAGCAAAGATGACTAAGATAATGAAAGATAACCGAAAGATACCTGAAACGTAACCAAAACTGACCTATATACAGGATCTAACGCGAGGTATTGAGAATAATGTATGGGCGTGTAGAGCTCGACGAAAGAAACATTTTTTTATTGGGGCTCAATGAGCTACGACGAAAATTGACGTCGGTATTAACGTTTAAAGATGAGCAATCACAGCCGCCGAATAACGGAAAGGCTTACTACTACATTCGAGTCACACGCACAGGAGATGAGCTATAGCTCGCGTCAGGCGCGCCGCCCGCTGCAGCTATAGCTTAGCTATAGGCGCTATAGGCGCCGGTATAGCAGCGCGCCTAGCAGACGCCACAGAGTGTGGCGTCTGTGGCGCAGTCACCATCGTGTGCGTGCGGACGATCGATATTTGCACGTCAGCTGACAGCGGTGAGGCTCACGCGCGACTGTAAGCTACGTAAAATGCATGCGTCGCCGCAACCCCATGTGTTTACCCTATGGGGTTGAAAAGAAAAGTGATTACAGAGCGCGCTACAAATCCGATTCAGAGGATTCTGAATTGATGTAGCTAGTCGTCTGGTGACCGATTTTTCAGCGGTCAACTGTCTGTCGTTGGAGCAACTGAGCGGCCGGCACCTCTCGGTTCGTCGCCGAGCACGATGACGAGACGCCGACTCCACTGTCGTAAAAAAACTACAAATCTTTTTCAGAGGAGTCTGAATCGATCTATTCTCCCTTTACTCTCCCCTTACTCACCCCTTACTCTCCCCTTACTCTCACCTTACTCTCACCTTGCTCTCCCCGTACAATTTTCTCGGCAATCGCGTACTTTTTACGTGAACGAGGCCAATCACACATTTTTTTTGGTAATTGTAGTATTTTATTGAGTCCTGGGACAAAGTCCCCTAAGGACTAAAGTAACATAGGAATACAGAGCAAGCGTGAAATGAGTACAGAGCCGAGCTTACAAAACAAAAGCAAAAACAAAAGCAAAGAAAAACAAAAGCAAAGAAATATAGAAACAAAGAAGAAAAATAGCAAAATACAGGAAGTTTCAAAAACGGCAAAGAGGGGGTAGGCGGCTCAATAGCCGGCGCCAGCATCATCGCTGCAGCCTCCGTCGCCATAGTCGCCGTAGCCGTCATAGCTGCACCCGAAGTCGACGTCGTCGCAGATACTGCAGCCATCCGGGCATGGCCCGGGCCTGAGATTCGTGATGGGCAAGATGAAAGCCTCCATCCTGTGTCCCCGTCCCAGCACAGGGAGCAGCCGACCCCGCACCACGACCCCGACGACCGTGCCCAGAACGAGCACCCAAAGGCACCTGAGGCCCAGACAGCGAGGCAGTAGCGGAGAGAGACGGCCAGCCAGCCGGCAGCGGAGCGCCTCCATGACGAGGAACGGCCCCAGCATTGCGCGAACCAGAAGCTGGAGATGCCGAGACCGACGGCGGCGACGCAGAAGAACGAGGACCAACGACTCGCGGCGCCGAAGACCGACCGGCGGAGCAGAAGAGCCGGGGACGACGGCACGAGACGCCGACGACATCACCGGCGGAGCAGCAGGGCGAACAGCCCGACCACCTGAGACACGCCGATCAGCTGGCGGAGCCTCCACGGCCGCCTGCAGCTGAAGAACTGGCCGGGCAGGGACAGCACCATCTCCACCTCTGGGCCCACGACGATCGGCGATGATGACTGGCGAACCATACCTCATCACAAGACGCAAGCCGCTCTCCCCCGCACTAACCCGAGCAGAAAGCTCAGCACGCAGACGACGATAAGCGGCATCCTGGGCAGGCGTTCGGTCAGACCGGATGACGATCCCCGCGTAGTCCGCACGCTGCCGAAGAATACGAGTAGCTCGGAAAATGGCGAAGACAGCTTCCGGCGACGGAAGGACCACCTTCACGGGCCGAGGGCGAAGCGAGACATCACCGGGAGCACTGCGTCCCACACGAAGCGCGACAATGTCAGCAGCCGGAACATGAGGACATACGATTTCAAGGAGACGCCGAACAGCAGCCCGATCCGCTTCAGCCAAGAGCCCCTCCGCAAGCCCAAAAACCATAAAGTTTCGCATGCGCCTTTCTCGTTCCGCAAGCTCGCGGACGACCGAATCGAAGTCAAGGTCGGCAGCAGGATCCGAGGGTGCAGCAGCGTGAGCAGCCAGATCCGCGGCCACCGCATCAATACGAGAAGAGAGCGACGAGTGTTGTTTAACAACCTCGGCACTCAGCGCAACATACTCTTCACGCAGATTATTAACAGCAGCTTCACTTGACGCAAGACGAGTCAGCACGTCATCTACTTTCATCGACAGACCAGCCAGATTACCCTCCATCCGTTGAAGACAGGCTAGGATACCGTCCAGCCCAACAGATGACGGCTCGGATAACACCATTGTCTAAAATTTCAGTATCAGTATCAGTATCAGTATCTTTATTAGATCCTGGGACAAGTCCCCTAAGGACCTCAGCCACACAAATACAGCGCAAGAAACAAAAGCAAGCAAAAACAAGAGTACAGAGATGAAGCATAGGACTAAAAACGCGAAACAAAAGCGAAGCTTAAAAACTAACATAAAGCGGAACAAAGGTGAGAATAAAAATAAAAAAAATAAATAAAGATTACAATGGAATGAAAAATGCATCGAAAAACCGGATACGCCGCACAAGCACACACGCTCAACCGTCAGCCCGAGCGTCACGCTGCTCGAGCTCCAAAAGATGCCGCAAAAGACGAGCTTTAAACGCACCTAGCGATGGAGACTCCGTGACCAAGAGCGGAAGTCTGTTCCAGAAATGCGTCCCACTAACCAAAAACGATTTCCGATAGAGCGACGTTCGCACGGTCGGTGCAGACAGCGAAAGGGTCATAACCCTGGCAGCCCGAGTGTCAGCCCTAGCCCGAAAGGCAAGCCGATCGGCCAGGTAAGACGGGACACTCGAGTGAACCAATGAAAAGAAAAGGGAGCCCATGAAATATTTCCGCCTGTTAGCTACCGAGAGCCAGCCGAGCGAACGCCGTCCAACGAACACTCCAATGTGGTCGTCGCGTCGAATCCCAAGCACATAGCGGACAACAGCATTGCATGTCAGCTGCAACTTAGAGTCAAGGTCACCGGTGACATCACACAACACAGCCGAGCAATAATCAAGGTGAGACAACAGCACAGTGAGCGCAAGTCGCGCACGCGTGGCAGCATCAAACAACCCCGAAGAGCGCCTGAGCTGCGCAAGCGCCCCGAAGACACGCCGCCGGACCGAGGAAACCTGAGGCCCCCACCCAAGCGTAGGTGTAATAATAACGCCAAGATAGCGCTTAGACGCAACAAACTCGATCGGCCTCCGCGCAACGCAAAGGCGGGGCAGAGAGGCGAAGTCAAGACGGGTGAGGAACCATGAAGTCCCCAGGACCATAGCATCAGTCTTCAAGGCGTTCAACGACAGCGAGTTTAAAATTGCCCAGCCGTGAATCCGCGCGATGTCACCGTTGAGGAGGTCCAGTGAGGCGGCAAGATTGTCCGGATCGTACTGCCGGTAGACCACGAGATCATTGGCATAGAGTAGGTGACTGCAGTTGCGGAAGATAGCAGGCAGGTCCGAGAGATAGAGGCTAAATAACAAGGGGCCGAGGACACTCCCCTGAGGGACCCCGGAAGTAACCGGTGCCCATCCGGAGACCCGGCCATCAGGCAGACGGACCGCCTGCGATCTTCCGCAGAGATAGGACACGAACCAGGCCAAAGCGGACGACGAGAAGCCCAGGGTCGAGAGCTTCTGCAATAACGTGCGGTGACAAACCGTGTCAAACGCTTTGCTGAAATCGAAGAACACCGCAACAGTCAGCTGTCGCTTGTCGATTCCGAGCCTCACGTCATCCGTAAACTTCAGCAAGGCTGTCTGAGTGCTGTGCCCTTCCCTAAACCCAGCTTGCAGAGGGTCAAACAGCCTATGCGTTTGTAGCCATCTCGCGAGCTGCACATGAACCAGCCTCTCCATTACCTTAGATGCAGCGCAAAGCAAAGAGATAGGCCGAAAATCGAGTGGGGAAGAGGGGACAGGAACTTTGTTTATGGGAGTAATGAAAAAGAAGCGTCAAGTAGAAGGGAATGTCGAAGAGGCAAAGGAAAGATTGACCAATTCAACAAACCGAGGAAGAAGAGCTAAAGAACCAAGGCGAAGGAAAGACGCAGGAACAAGGTCCACCCCAGCAGAATTCGAAGAAGAGCGAGAGAAAAAGACGGAAACTTGAGAGGGAGAGACAGCAGAGAGAGAGAGAGAGAGAGAAACGAGGATAGCCAAGTTCAGGCAGAGAGAGAGGGGAACCAGCAAGGGCAGAGGAAGAGTTGGAGAGAGACGCGGCAGTGAAAACCGAGCAGAACGCCGCGTTGAGCTCGTCCGGCGAAAAGGCTATAGACACTCCCGCACGGTTGTTGGCCAATAACCCCATCTGCCGCAGCTCGGACCAGGCTTGCCGCGAGCCCCAACAGGAAACGATACGCGAATGCGCGTAGCTCCGCTTTGCAAGGAGCAAACTGCTTTGCGCAGCATTACGACGCTGACGAAAGTTTTCCCAAAGCACGGGCTGCATTGGCGAATCCGGACGACACCTGCGGAAGCAACGGTAGGCCTGATCACGAGCACGCATCCTCGCACGCACGGAGGAGTCAATCCACGGCGCCGGCGGCCGAGTGACCCGCACGGTGCGCAACGGCGCAAGCATATCTACCGCCTCACGGACCCTAGCTGCAAAAAAGTCGACTTTATCGTCCAAGGAATCAGCAGTCACGAACAACGACCAATCCTGACCGGATAATAGCGCAGTGAGTGACTCAGCGTCAACAGTTTGAAGAGCCCTGCAGGTGAAGGTTCGAGGTTGTTGCCGCGGGACCGAGAAACGGAAGACCACCTCAATCAAATCATGCCTGGACAAGAATGGCACGGCCACCTGAGAGAAGCTGCGCACATGACCAAGATCACTCACAGCACAAACATCCAGCCAGGAATGAACTGCTCCAGCGTGGTGAATGGCCTGGAACGGTACCAGCGCGAGGTCATGTTCGAGGAGGAAATCCCTAAGACGGCATGCATAAAAAGAGTGCCCAAGCAGATCAGCATTATAATCTTCAAGAATAACCACGTGGTCAAATAACGGCAAAAGCTCAGAGAGATCATCCTCGAAATCACTAACATGACCGAGACCGGGCGCACGATAAACAACCGCAAATAAAATTTTACACGACGCGGAGAGCCGCACCTCACACACGAGGTACTCCGGCTTATCAGCAAAAGGCTGCGGAGAAGCGCAAACGGTCGAGAACGAGAGAGAAGAGTGGAGATCGAACGCCACCCCACCCCCCCTCTTCCCAAGACGGTCATTCCGCACCAACGCAAACGAATCAAGCGCAACAAGATTACTAGGGACATCATCCTTAAGCCACGTTTCCGAAACAGCGATGACATGAAATAAATTACGGTGGAAAAAATCGCGAAACTCATCGATATGAGCCGACAGAGACTGCGCGTTCACGTGGCACACGCGCAGCGACCCAGAAGGGGCAGATGGCTCAATAGCCGCCGCCGGAGATCCCGTAGTCCCAGTCGCTGTAGTCGAAGCTGTCCTGACTGAAGTCGACGCCGGCGTGGACCCCAGCAGATCCGGCAAGGTCCTGAGACACGCTGTAGCCGAGACGAAAGCTCTCGTCCCCAACAGCGGCAGCCGATTGTTGCGAGGATCGACGCTGCCGAGCCCGCCTGGAACGACTCCCAGACAGAGCGGGCGCAGCTGATCCCGAGAGCGAGGCCTGCGAGGCGGGTGGTGGCGGAGCGGCGAGACGAGGAGCAACACCCCGAGGAACGGCCCCAGCAACCGGAGCTCTAGCACCCTGGATCACCCCCGCACCGGATACCCCAGGAGGGCGCATCATCGAGGCCCCTATTGGCTGAGCCCAAGGCCAAACAGTCCCAGGTCCTGAACTCATCGGCGGCGGAGCAGCAGGACGGGTCGCGAATGCTCGACCCACCAGGTTCGCCGCACAGGCACCAGCAGCACGACGATCAGCCACCGGAGGCACCACAGCGCCCCCCAGCTGATGAGCAGAACGCGCAGGAACTGCATGCACCCCGATCCCAGTCCCACGACGATCAGCAGAGACGGCCGACACCCCAGCACCCAGCGGCGGAAAGGCAGGACGAGCAGGAGCAGGAGGCACCCGGTTCCCAGTCCCACGACGATCCGCGACGATGGCCAGCACTCCATTACGCGTCACGATCCGCAAACCATCCTCCCCTCCATTAACCCGAGCAGACAGCTCGGCGCGCAGACGGCGGTAGCAGGCATCCTGAGCCGGAGTCCTGTCAGATCGGATGACGATTCCTCGATAATCCGCACGCTGGCGGAGGTGTCGAGTGTCCCGAAAAACCGCGAACACCGCATCTGACGATGGAAGTACAACCTTCACGGGCCGAGGCCGCAGCGAAGCACCGCCAGGGGCAGCAGTACCCAAACGGAGCGCAATGACGTCAGCAGCAGGCACATGAGGGCAGACGACCTCGAGGAGACGCCGAATGGCAGCGCGATCTGCTTCAGCCGAGAGCCCCTCTGCGAGCCCAAAAACCATGTAATTCCGCATACGTCTCTCCCGCTCCGTGAGCTCGCGGACGACAGAATCAGCGTCAAGGCCGGCAGCAGGAGGCTGAGGCGCAGCGATATGAGCGGCCAGATCCGCGGCCACCGCATCAATCCGGGAGGAGAGCGACGTGTGCCGCCTAACTACCTCCGCACTCAGCGCAGCATGTTCCGCACTCAGCGCAGCATGTTCCTCACGAAGACTGTTGACGGCAGCTTCACTTGACGTGTGACGAATCAGCACATCATCCACTTTCGCCGTCAAACCAGCCAAACTGCCCTCCACTCGCAGCAAACAGGCTTCAATACCGTCCAACCGAGCGCCCGAGTTGACCGGGACAGTCGAAGCAAGCGGAGCGGGAGGGACAGCCACGTAAACACCGGCAGCCACATCAGCAACCCCAGCACCGCGGGTATCACCAACACCGGCAGGCACGTCAGCAACCCCGGCATCCCGGGCATCACCGACACCGGCAGAGACGTCAACAACCCCAGCATCGCGGGTATCAGCGACCGGAACAGCACCAGCGACCGCGAGATCATCCGACGCGCGAGGCTAAACAGGAGGGGGCGACCCCCCACCAGCGGCAGCAGGATCACCAGACGCAACGCGCGCGAACGGAGATGGTGACGGGGGAATCCCACATAGTCTACATACGAACGTCTGATTCGCGGGCAAAGATGCGAGATCCGAATTGCGCAACGCGCATTTCGGGTGAAAGAGGCGGCCGCATTGTCCACTGCACCTAAACCCGATTCTAATTAAGCACGGCGCGCCGCACGGATCACCCCCACACCGCTCCGATAACGGCTCGGATAACACCATCGTACTGTCAAGCCACTCGCACTGTCAAGCCCACACCGTTGCACACAGTCTCGCCAAACGTAAACACCGCGGGCGAAGCAGCCGCGGAGAGCCGCACGGGCGAAGCGCACACGCACACACGCACCCGCAGAGTCCCAAAGTCACGCCGGGTATATCGGCCAAGCGTACAAACGCGGCAGCGAGGCGCACACGCACTGACGCACACAAGCAGCAATGCGAACCGAGACGCTCACGATCAAAACACGATCCAGCGAACCGCGACGGCAACCGCCGCTGAAACAGCGACACAGCAGAAAAGAAAACGCCCACGGATGCCTCAAAAAACCGGAAACCGGGAGACGAGGCACATGCACAGAGAGCACTCGCCAAGCCGATCAAACTAATATAAAACTTCCGTCGATTAACCCACAGGAACCGTGGAAAAATTAACAAGAACGCAGAGCGAAAATTGGACGTGCGTTCGAGCCAAGAGACAGCTCAGTAAAATTTGCCAAAATCGACCTCAGAAATTTGTTCTTTTCAGAATATCGACTTTTAACGTATACCATCGTTCTCAAGTAGCATATTCTATCCCCGAAAACACTGGTTACTAACCTTTTTTAATCGATTTTGGAAACAATATTTTTTTGGCGACGAAAAAAATATTTTTTGTAACACGTGCACGAATCGCAGCACTTTCCATGGCAGTCTTGCGAGCCGAAAGTGGCCGTTTCCCTGTCAGTTTCGAACCCGTGGTGAAATGACAGAGTCACGCATGCGCAGTTCGCATTTCGTTCACTTTCGTCCCTTGAGAGTTTCTGTCATTCACTTTCGTCCCTTCAATCACAACCTCACTTTTCAGTATTCGTCTCGCGCGACTGCCATTCCAAGTGCCGCAGATTCGTGCACTCGTTACAAAAAGTATGATGTGCAACACGGGTCGAAATGGCAATTGCGACTCGTGTGATTGCAGCCCTCGCTTCGCTCGGGCAGCAAACCTCACACTCGCCGCAATTGCCAACTTTCGACCCTTGTTGCACAATATACTATTTTCCCGACTACGCTAAAAAGACATTCCATGCCTGCAACTCGGGTGGAAAGTGATCGATTCTTGACCAGCGGGAAAAAAGTTGTGCAGCGGGAAGAAAAGTTGCGCAGCGGGAAGAAAAGTTGTGCAGCGGGCAGAAAAGTACTTGTCTGCTCTCTGCGCAGCTTCTTTTCTTCCCTCTGCGCAACTTTTCTTCCCGCTACGGCTACTTTTCTGCCCGCTGCAAATTGTGCCGTTCTACCGTTGCAGGCATAACAATGTGGCCATTTTAGCACAGTCGGGAAAAAAATAGCGTATGCCCCTCGGGAGGACGTGCATACCTTTTCACCTCGTGTGAATTTCTGCCCTCGCTTCGCTCGGGCATCAAACTTCACACTCGGTGAAAAGATGCACTTTCCTCCCTTGTAGCATAATATATTATTGTTTTGTCAGAAATCGTACATTCGGCTCCGGACTCCTCCGGAAAAAATGATTTGTCAACAGTTTAAAAAATTGTCAACTAATTTTTAATAATTTTTGTTAATGTTTTAATGATAATTAAAAAAATTGATGTTCAAATTTGATTTAACATCAAAAACGTATTGAAAATTTGTTTGATGACAATTTGTTAACAACCACAACGTTATTAAAAAAAAATGTTTGTTAACAATTTTTGTAAACTCGCCTTCACTCACTCACCTTGTTTGGAGACTCACCTTGTTCTCACCCTGTTCTCACCCTGTTCTCACCTTGCTCTCACCTTGTTCTCACCCAGTTCTCACCCTGTTCTCACCTTGCTCTCACCTTGTTCTCACCCTGTTCTCACCCTGTTCTCACCTTGCTCTCACTTTGTTCTCACCTTGCTCTCACTTTGTTCTCACCTTGTTCTCACCTTGTTTTCACCTTGTTCTCACTTTTTTATCACCTTGTTCCTACCGTTTCCTCACCACAGTCGAGTCGAAGGCCAACATTTTACATGTTTGCCATATTTCTGCGTATTTATCAACGCTTTGCTTAAACTGCGCCACTGAGCGAGCTAGAAATATGAAACCACTTTCATTCGACGGAGCTAAATAATTACATTTTTGGGTACTGTTACACCAAAAATATTTATTTCACTAAGTTATCAGAGGCCGGTATCTCCGAAGCTATCGGAGCTAGACGATTTGGATTTAGGGATTATAACATCTCCGAGAGGTCGCCCGTCCATCGTGACCTGTTCTAACATGATGTTGAAGTTTGCATCGTTGGAATGCAACGAAATTAAAAAAAAAAAATTATGAACCCAAATTGAGAAAATACGTATAAAAAGTCACAATAGCAAGTAAGGGCGCGAAAAAAAAAATTCAAGGATTTATAAGACCCTTAAAGGGGGATGAAATCTTGGGAATTTCATAATTCTTAAAGTTTTGACGTGGCATAAAATTTATCTTTGCAATTTTATTTTTTTCAATAACAAGAATCGTACGAAAAATCAACACCGGTCTCCGACCACCGGAAAGCACCCCTAAGAGGGGGATGAAATTTTGAAAATGTTATATCTTTCTCAGTTTTGAGATTGCATGAAATGTTTTTCGGCAATATTACTTTAATCAACAACAAGAATATAAGATAAAATCAACATCCCTCTCCGACCTCGGGAAAGCACCCCTAACAAGGAGTGAAATTTCTTATTCGTCATGGCATGACATTTTTTTCGGCAATATTGCTTTAATCAACAACAAGAATATAAGAAAAAATCGACACCCCTCTCCGAGCTCCGGAAAGCACCACTACCGGGAAGAGAGAAATTTTGAAAATTTCATATCTTTTTCAGTTTTGAGATTGCATGAAATGTTTTTCGACAATATTGGTTTAATCAACTACAAGAATATAAGAAAAAATCGACACCTCTCCGAGCTCCGGAAAGTGCCCCTACCGTGAAGGGTGAAATTTTGAAAATTTCATATCTTTTTCAGTTTTGAGATTGCATGAAATGTTATTGAAATAATATTGGTTTAATCAACAACAAGAACATAAGAAAAAATCGACACCCCTCTCCGAGCTCCGGAAAGCACCCCTACCGTGAAGGGTGAAATTTTGAAAATTTCATATCTTTTTCAGTTTTGAGATTGCATGAAATGTTTTTCGACAATATTGCTTTAATCAACAACAAGAATATACGAAAAAATCGACACCCCTCTCCGAGCTCCGGAAAGCACCCCTACTGACAAGGGTGAAATTTTGAAAATTTCATATCTTTTTCAATTTTGAGATTACCTGAAATGTTTTTCGGCAATAGTACTTTCTTTAATAAGGAGAATCTTGAAGGGGTGAAATTTTGACATTTGCAATTTTTGCAATTTTGCATTTTTTTAATTTAGTCGCGTCAGACCATGGAAAAAATCCGATTCAGGAGATTCTGAATCGATCTAGCTATGCATCCGGAAATCTTTTTTTTTCTCCGGTCTCCGGGCGCTACTACTTGATTTCTGACAACAGGCAAATACCTACTATATTTGAAATCCACGAGATTGGGAAGGCAAAGTGATAGTTGATTCACGCGTATGAGGATACTCACGGTCCGAGCAGGAATCGCGACATAAACCGCACTTCAAAGAATAAGTCAAAGGTCATGACTTTCGGGGACGTTTGGCACGAGCTCGAAGCGGCTACCACAATCTCTTTCGTGAACCACCATCCCTTCATAGAACGAATTCTTGCTGGGACGGTAGTTCGTGGTTCTCGAAACCGACTCAGAGCATTGGACACAATTAAAGTGAAAACAAATGTCCTGAGCCGGCTTGATGCCGCTAAGAGACTCGATGTCGCAACGTCCCAGAAGGGTGACCCTCTTGATTTGTTCTTGGAAACACGGTCCATGGTCTTGCTTTTTAATTCCTGTTCGCGCCGTGAATATCCGCATACGCGTGGCACATTTCGTGCAACAACGTTGTCGTTGTTACAAATCGCTTTTGCCTTCCCAATACCGTGGATTGCAAACGTATCGTTTTGGTTCGAAAATCGGTAGAACCGTAATCGTCTTTGCCTGTCGTCGTCCACTGCCACTTTAGCCTTTGATGCTGTTGCCAAAAAATCTGACGTTGAATTGCCTGAACATCTCGTGAATATCAGGTTTATCATCCGCCTCGAACGCAGGATCCGTGACGGAAGCCGTCACCGCATCGAAGTCGGGTGGAAGTGGGATGGCCTTCGTTATGCCGAGGTTCCATCTCCGCTGCATCGTCGTTGTGTCGGGATTGCCAGGCGGCACCTTCGTCCTGCGAGTGATCATGTTGTTCTGATAAGCTCTGACGCTGCTGCACCCTACTTATAGACTCGACACGGTCCCCCCACTACGCGGCGGTTCCTCCACTACGTGGCGCTCTCCCACTGCGCGGCGTCGTCCCCTGTACGCGGCGTCGTCTCCACTACCCACTGACGGCCCACCTCCATACGAACACACTGTCCCGTCTGCGCACTTGGGCTTTTGAATGAAACCAGCGATTGTTTGTCAACTTAATTTGTTTGTCAACTTAATTTGTTTGTGAGCTTAATTTGTTTGTTAAATTGTTGTTAACTTAATTTGTTTGTGAGTTTAATTTGTTTGTTAAATTGTTGTTAACTTAATTTGTTTGTTAAATTGTTGTTAATTTAATTTGTTTGTTAACTTTTTGTTAACTTAATATGTTCGTTAACTTTTTGTTAACTTTTTGTTAACTTAATTTGTTTGTTAACGAGAACTACTAGGAAGCTCCGCCCAAGGATCGTCAGTCCCTCGTGAGCCCCGAGAAATCGGCCTTGTTTTCCATCCATCTCTAACGCTGTTGCGCCGCCAGCGATATATCTTCAATATAGCGACAATATAGCGATGTATCGTCAACAGCGATATATCTTCAATCGCAGCGACAAACAACTTATCATTCGTCGCAGCGACACAAAAAACCATTTGTCACTGCGACAAATAACTTTTCATCTGTTACTGCGTCAAATGAAAAGTTATTTATCGCTGCGACAAATGAAAAGTTATTTGTCGCTGCTTTTCAACACACTAGTCGATGGATTTTGCCTGTCGATTTAAAAAATCGACAGGCAAAATGCATCGACTGAATCATATGGTTTTTATTATGTTAAATTGTTTTTTTTGTTTTTTGTATTTATTGTGTTTGTATATTTTTCAGATACGTATCGCGGTACTCGTGCTGGATGGTACACGCGCGAACGGTACGCCGAAATCAAGGCGTCCCGTATGTTCCGGCTGATTGCCGGTTACGGCAATATTTGCAGGCGAGGCCGGGGCCAACGAGGGGCCCAAGGACGCGGCGACCGTGGCGGCAACCGTGGCGGCAACCGTGGCGCCCGCGACGAAGCGGCTCCACGGGGGGACGCGGTCCCGTGGACCCCCCGCGCGACTACAGATTTTACGAATAAGGGTATGTTTTTTTCATTTCACTCGCTGCGTGCACCTCATTATTAATAATTAAATGTATATTCTATTAATAATAAAATGTAATTAATTTGTTTGTTTCAGATTGACCAATCAGCAAAGTTCACCGATGTATTCTTCTTCTTAAACTATTATCTGTAATAATATTTGAATTAAAAAACAGAAATAACCCTCCGTGTGTAAAATATATTTTTTTCCATACGCGGTCTAAAAATTTGGAAGCTCCAGGGTCACAGGGTTCTGCTGACGATCGCCTAACAGCCATATATCTTCAATATATCGCTAACAGCGATATATCTTCAATATATCGCTAACAGCGATATATCTTCAATATATCGCTAACAGCGATATATCTTCAATATATCGCTAACAGCGATATATCTTCAGTATATCGCTAACAGCGATATATCTTCAATGTATCGCTAACAGCGATATATCTTCAATGTATCGCTAACAGTCAATAAATCGCTGTTGACTGCGATGGGTGTAACGCGAGGTTACGCGAGGTTATATTCTCATATAACGCGAGGTTATATGAGAATAATGTATGGGCACCGGCGATGAGCTATAGCTCGCGTCAGGCGCGCCACCCGCTGCAGCTGTTATCAATTAAAAACTGACGCACAAAGCCGTGGGATTATGTTTTAATGGTTTTTTAAATTATTCTCCTCAATTATTACATTTATGGCCTTCTGGGAGTAGAACGATCTCTGGCCGATCAGTCTTTGACTCGATATAAATAAAATAGTTTACTCTTCGCTTTCTTAAATGCGCCTCGGTTTAGGTTGGAGGGGAAGGTGGACAGTGGTTCGGACGATGGCCGGTAGATGGCGGTCCTTGGAACGCCTGGATACCCGAGGGGTCGCTTCCTTCTTCTTCCCTGGTGGTTTTTTGGGCGGACTCTGGATTAGCTCGAGTCGGTGGCGCGGATTGGTGACCGGCCGGATGGGACGGGTAGCCTTTCGGGTAGGGACGTACTCCTCGGGAGGCGTGGGTTGGGTGGCGTGGAATAGATTCTCGTCGATTTCCGCGTAGAGCGCTTGGAATTCGGCGTCACGATTTGGGGACGTCACGCCATAGATTGGCTCGTAGACCGGTGATCCCTGGACGCCTTTATCCGGTGCACCGGTGATATTCTGGCCCGGAGGTTCTTGGACGTTGGCGATCGGGGAGAGCGATACCCGGGGTGTCCCTTCTTTTTTCGGTGTTGTTTTGTCCGGTGCGGTTTTGGTAGGAGAGATGGTTAGTGGGGTGGGGGAACTTGGAGGTGTGAGGGGTTTTACGGGAGAGGACGTACAGAGGGGGGAGAATGAAGGAGCTAAATCAGGAGGAAATGGAAGATAGTTTGGGAGATAGGTGGGGTTCAGTGGGAGAGTGAGAGGGATGAGATGATAGGGATGGGTGAGGAAGCAGGGATCCTCGACAAAGCGTCGGGATCTGGTCCTCCGCGGGGAACGTAGGGCACCCCCGGAAATTTTGCTCGAATGCGGCGCTCTTGACGCCTTAGATGGCTAGGGCAGGTATTTTTGGGCATCTATTGTGAAGAAACAAAAACAAAGAGACGGAGGGAATTCTTTGATGAAGAGGATGAGCTGCGGTTTTTTGCGGTAGGTCGGCCTTTCTTCCGGCGGAGAGAGAAAAGAAAAGGAAAAAGAAAAAAAAGAGGAAGTTACAGAAAAATGGATTTCCCGTTTGCGTCTCAGCTAACGGGATATGAGATTTTAAAGTGGCTTAATTAAAATAGAGCGTAATAAACTAGAAACTAATTAATAGGTGGAACGTAAGAAACGATTATTATGAGAACGTGAAAAAATTAGTTAGAGAATTTAACGCAAGGGAAAAAAAGAAAATAAGAAGGAATTTTGGACTTTAGTTGAGAAGTAAGAATTAATTCGGTTCAATGGAAAGGTATATCGGTGCGACCATGAATATCTCACGTTCGTGCTGTATTTTCTCTGCGTAGAGAAAACGTGCTGTATTTTCTCTGCGTAGAGCGAACATTTTATTTATCTCTCCGTATTTTAGCAGAGAGTTGGTTTTTTGGAGACTCTCACCGTTTCCCGGCGAGTTCTCTCGGTCCGTCGTGCCGAAGTGGCGAATCGGTACTAACTAAAACCTTTTTTCTCGACGTCTTATGTACGCGTCGTGCCGCGGTTCGCTTGCGAGAAGCGCCTTGGCTCGGTAGCCACCTGTCGGCCGAGTTTTGTACTCGCCGGGGCGCGCGCCGCTCCCGAGCTTCCAGGGCCGACGCATCAGGGCGGGGGTCCGGGTTTCCGTGAGGGCCGTACGGTAAAACTCCGGGCCCGGGGGTTTCGCAAATTTCGGGTTTTTCTTATATAGGGAGATCAGGGGAAATCCGTCAGCTGGGGGCTTTGCCGCCATCGACGGACAACACAGCTATAGCAAAATATCCACTTTTAACCTAAACCATCATTCTCAAGTCGCATATTCTAACCCCGAAAACACAGGTTACAAACCTTTTTTAATCGATTTCGAAAAAAATATTTTTTTGGCGACAATCTTTCTGTCAGACATCGTAGATCCGGCTCCGGACCGAAAATCGCCAAAATCGACCTCGGAAATTTTTATTTAATAATATCACCTATAGTAGGTTAATCAATTTGGCGCTGCTGCGCTCTTATAAAGGTTTAAAAGGTTACGAGTTTAAAAGGTTCGTGCTGCCCCGCCTGTCCTCTTATGAAATTTTTAAAATTTGGCACCAAACTGATTTTGTTTATCACGGACTTTCCTGGCAGCCAATCACAGTTCTAATAGTTTGCTAACAATGCTTTCCGTTACTCATGAACTTTTTAAAAGAGGGATCTCGGAAACCTGCGAATTCACGATTTTCGCGCGATGGACAATATCCACGCACCTCGATGGATCGATTTCAACGCGAGCAACCGCTCGGACGTCGACGATTTGTTCAACGTCGAGCACAAGGAACTCGAGTCGGGATATCGCTGGAACGCTTCGTCCGACAGTCCGATGGTCACCAGCGTCAGTGGCGACCGAAAACGCTTCAATCGAACCAGCGAGAGTCTGGCGAAGGCAATGAGCGCGTTGCGTATAAAATTGGCAAAGACGGCTCTGTGGAGACAGTCGATGACGCCGGGCGCCAAGATTCCCACAGCAAATTCTACGCGGATGAACGAGGTCGTCGAGGACGACAGCGACGACGTTCGGAGTCTGGAGGACGAATCCAAGACCAACGATATTTGAAACGTGAATCTCGCCCCCCCCCCCCCCCCCAACCCCGAGTACCGCGAGCAACGATAAAATTCAGCGATCTTTCGCGTCGAACGAATTGTCAATTTTTGTTTAAATTAATGAAAACACAAAAATTCAAAAAAAATGTCTCGACTCGCCGAAAAATCCTCTCTGGCTCTTTACGCGAAAAATATATCGTTCCGCACTGGAAATCAGCGAAAAATGAGATCACGCGAGGAAATTTCAGGAGTTCGAGTGCTTCCCCGAGATAGTGGCGAGATATTTAAGCCACTGATTGTTTTAGATGGATAATTCCAATATGTCCCATCCAAACCTTTGACTTCTTTTGTCTTATCGATCTTTTCTCGTGAGAGCGTGAAATCGAGCAACTGACTGCACAGCTGATTTGCTTTGTTTTCTTCGGCTGTCATGTCTTCTATACGTCAATAAGATTTGAAACGACCAGAGAACCAGAGAGATGTATTTCCTCGTTTTCTGGAAAGATTCGACTACCAGCGTCCTCAGTGGTAAAAACATAAAGAGTGGAAATGACGGAGAAACGCTTGCTACGAATACTACCCGGCAAGAGTACTTCGAAAAAGTCGTGAGTACATTACGATACGAGCGCGGAAAAATGCTTTCGACCGAGTGAATTTTACTTCACAAGGCGCGAAAATGGGGTTTGACGCACGCAAAGCGTTCAAGCACTGGACTTGATTCCGCGGACGGAGTCACAAGTAAGGCACGACCGCGAGACGGCGTATTTCCCCTTTTTTTTGTACTTTTTGTCTCCTCCCTATTTTTTCAATTAATTATAATCCTACGTGGAGGATTTCGCATACCGTGTCGGTGCCTCTTGCCCGTAAAGCCCTCTCGGCCTATTTTTACAATATTTCTTTTTCTCCTACATACTCCCACGTCGTCGCTGAGCGAAGTCAGAGTCTCGAGCTCGGTTCCCGCTGACATTATGTGCCCGGTCTCACCTATGAATGTGAACTTTCAGAAAACAAGAAATACTTGCTCTTGATGTACGTGACAACGGATGGAACGTTGTATACGGGAAAAAAAATTACAGGCCTCTGGGGCTTGTGACGCTGCTCCCGAGACTGATTTGGTCACGTCTTCTGACGCTGGTCCCACCGTCTCTCGCAACGCTGCTGCCGACCCGACATCACTTGCGAGAATTAGGACCTCGCGCACTCGATCGCGTCAAATTGCAGGTTCGTCTGACGCTGCTCCCGTTGCTTCTCCCTGAACGCTGGTACCATCGATGCTCTCGTTGATTCGTAGAGTGTGCAATCGCCGCTCGCTCGTAACACTGCTACGTCACCGGTCGTTTCGGCGTCGATCGGCGATCGTCGAGCTGCCGGAGCTGGTGCTTGCAATGACGTCGCTGGTCCCATCAGCCCGCAATCGAAGCATCTTTCCGTTGTTCGATCCACGCGCGCCCGACCGCGTCGAGGTGGTGCGGCTGCATCATTTGACGCTTCTCCTGACGCTGCTTCCGTCGCATCCTCTGACGCTGCTTCCGTCGCTTCTTCCGACGCTGCTTCCTTAAGCAACGCAGGGATTTTAGAAACGGCGCTCCTCCCAGGCCTCACAAAGGTTTGCGCACTGATAAAAATGTGGTGTTAAAAACTACACTAAGACGGTGTCTATATAGGTTCACACCAATCACGGTGATAACGAGCGGTGTTAAGGGAGTGTAAAACACCGACTTTGCACCTCAAAAGTTCGGAACTGCCGTTTTTCGTGAATTATGAACGGATCGAAGCGAAAATTTAAATACAGACGGCAGTAATGTGAAACTCGTTAGTGACTTAGTCAGAATTTTGATTTTCGAACAAAAAAATTTCAGATGAATTACCCGCAGAGGGAATCTGTAATGAAAAATTCGATTTTTTTTTTTCGATTTGCATTTGACACCGTATATTTTTAATAGTGTATATCGGAGATAAGAAACTATAGAATATCGTAACAAATCATGGTCCAATTCCAGATCGAGATATTGCCTGGAATGAATATTTATTTAAAAGAAGGCGATCTTGAGCGCTGGACACGCCTGTATCGGAAAAGGCCGGGCAAACTTGCGTGCCGATTGATGCGGCTAATTGTCGGCGAAGAGAATTTGGTCGGCATGTCGCCGACTGGTCGGAGAACACTGGTGAAAATCCCGAAAAAGGCATACGATGCCGTTGAAAGTGATTAATTAATCATCCATTATTCAACTGGCGCCGTATTAAGAGGCAATGATACTTCGCTCGGAACTTCTTCGCCCAATGCTAAACGCCTATAGGGCTGTCTCTCTTGCACCTTTTTGTTTATCGAGTCTCCTGACCAAACGGCTTGATCTATCGAGGAGCTCGAAGCTTAGCCCAATTCTGCAATAATTCCGCACATGCTATCTAAATCTAAGTTCTATCTGTCGAATAGTTTAGGAGAAAATAGCTTTAAGAAATTCGAGCTGGAGTGGGGGAAGCGTCACTGCCTCTTAAGCGATCATAATAGTGCGGCCCCTCGAAAAATTGCCGATTCTCGCGATTTTTTTTATAGTTTGAATAAGCGAGTTGGTCTGATTTCTTTGTACAACATTTTGTACAAACTGTTTAAAACTTGGGGAGAATGTTTATAACAATCTATTCTATCGGAAACTAAAAAAAAAGTTTTTTTGAAAATTTCACACTGTGATGATCCCTTAAGCATTAATCGATGTCGAATGATATGTTTACCGTATCAATATTTTGCAGCGTACGTGTCTGCGAATGCTGTACCGAAAATGGACAGTGAGCAGTTCCAGACAACCATGAAATTTTTGTGCCGAACGGTGCGAAGAAGCCAAATGAAATGAAGAAATTCGATTCTCGGAGGCTCCACTGGATCGTCGACCACGTGGGTCGCCGAAATTCTCGCCGAAATACAAAGATTTACTTGTTCTGCTGATAATAATAATATTATCATTATCAATCAAGTCGTCATTCTCGAGCTGATTGATCCGCACGCTTCTTCGTAATACCGGCGACGTCGTGATATCCAGGCTCCCGTTATCCATTGAAAATATTTAATATTTCCGACTTGTTTGTCATTCGCCGGCGCGACGTCGGAAAGTTCGAAATCGACGCCCGCGTTGAAATCGCGAAATGCTCTCCGTGCTCAAGCTCCATACGTACTCCGACATTTCCGTCTCGAGGATCGACGAAAGCGTCACCCGTGGATTGTCGCGCGACGATTCGTCCGCGAGATCGATGCACGAAGTGCCGCTGCTGCTGGCTTCTTTCGCGGAATCGGCGACGCTTCGGCTCGACGACGATGACGAAGACGAGGATTTTTTCTCGTTCAAAGACTTGCGTCTCTTATGCGTGTAAACTTTTAGAGATTTTCGAGCCTCTTCGGGTCCGGGAGATTCGTACGAAAGATCGCCGCCGGATGATTCCACGGGCGAGACGACGAGATTTTCTCGAGAAGAAGGATTTTCGTGCTCCGGGTATTTGCGTTTTTTGTGCGTGTAGACTTTGGAACACTCGCCGACGCTGCTCGGGGTATCTCTGTGATGGTCGAAACGGTGACGGTGCGCCATGTTGAATTCACCATTCAACATGGCGGTGCCGGGTTGAATGGTGAATTCCTTTCCGCCTTCCTGCGCCGCCGGCAGATCGTAGGGCTTGATGCAAACGCGATCGGTCAGCGGCGACGACGCGAAGAGCCTCAGGGTCTCCGAAACAACCATATCAATGTACTTCATCCTCGCCAGAGTCTCGTAGGCGATCTCGCCGCCGTCTTTTAATCAAGGACGTTTCGGCACTCGAAGGTCTCGTTGTCGGATCTCCCGAGTATCGGCTGGCTGCACTCCTGTCCGGGCGGAACTTCGCGACGCTCCGCGAGATTCCTCGCGGTCGTAACCTCTCCTTCGGGCGAAATCCCCGCGGCGTTCGGCGGATAAACCGCGGCGTAACTGGGCGACCCGGCCTTCTCCATGGTGTAGTCGTCGAAGTCGTTCGTTCGCGCTGGCGTGTAGCCACGGTAAGTTTGTCCACGTGTGCGCGAGCCATCGTGAGGCGGTGCCCGATCCGTGCTCTCCGCTGCCATGTTCACTCTTGGCCGACAGTCTTGTGCTCCGACACACAAATCCTGCGACGTCCGCCACGAGTGAACATGGCAGCCGCGTCGGTCTCGCAATCTTCACCGAACGCTCGAGGTCGAGGTGCCGTCGTCGTCGTGCTAATTACAACAGGTGCTCGATCTGGCCGCCCCCAACCTTGATGCATTTCTGCACGCGTTCGATGAAATTTGCTCGGCATCGCACGAGCATACTGTGGGTCACGCATCTTTAGGCCTCGTTTATTCGGGCTGTCAAATCGATATCATCGTTGGGCAAGTCCCGGCCGTACACGCGTGCCTTCAGAAAACCCCACAAAAAAAATCCAGGGGATTAAGATCGGGCGATCTTGCCGGCCACGGTATTACTCCTCCTCGACCGATTCACCGCACCGGAAATGCCTCAGTGAGGTACTCGCGGGCTACGATAGACCAATGCGCAGGCGCGCCGTCGTGCTGCAACCACATTCGTCTGCGGTTCTCGCGTGGCAGACGATGGAGAAGGCCCGGCAAATCGTCGCGGAGGAATTCCCGATAGTTACGGCCGTTCAAAATCGGCGGCAGATGATGCGGTCCGATCTGAAACAAAAAGACCATTTTATTTTATTTCGGTGAGTCCGTGTCCTATCTCCAGTACCCTGTATTAAGGTAGTACGAGCGGTACAGTCTCGTGAAACGTGAGTTTCAGAGAATATTTCGAAAACTTCTCAATGGGATAAAAACCTGAAAAAATGAAGCACGCCGAAGGTACCAAAAAGATTTATTTTGCATAATAATAATTCCGAAATGTTATTAACTAGTTAATAAAGAAATTAATTGTTCAACAATCTACCCGGCATCCCTACTTCTTTTTCGGATGAAAGTTATTCATTCATTTTTCTAAATACGTATGAATTTTTTCAGAATTTTGTCTAATTTTTCAAAATTGTGTTTTTTCAAGAAAAATGAGGAGCGAAAACCGCATTTTAAAAAATGTATTCAGAAAATTTAATCAATTATTTTCATCAGAAAAAAAAAAGTTGGGTTGCCGGGTAAATTGTTGAACAATTCGTTTTTTCATTAATTTGTTAATATCATATCGAAATTATTAATATGCAAAACAAATCTTTTCGGCACCTTCAACGTGCTTGATTTTTTTCAGATTTTTATCCCTTCCAGAAATGTTCGAAATATTCTTTGAAACTCCCGTTTGGCGGGACTGTACTGCTCGTACTACGAGGTCGCGAGGACTATCTTAAAGTCTTCATTTATATTCGGAACAACACAGAGCGACGGATAGTTAAAATTTCATATCTCCATCAGTTTTGCTCCGATTGCTCTAAAAATTTGATACAACATTCTTGAGATGTTGAGCATTAATAAAAAGAAAATAATTTTAAAAATGTAAAGAAAATGTCAAGACCCTACCATCTTCGGCTCGCGCAGTTCAGCTTGGTGATGAAATACCACAGAGAAAGAAGTTTATGAGTCGCGTGGGCGACGCGGCGCCGAATTCTGACGACGAGGCCCTGAACTGCAGAGTTCTCAAGTCGAACACGGATCCACGGAATCTCTCGCCGCCGCCAATTTCTCCCGACAACACTAAAAGTCGCAAAAGCGAATCCAACGATTTTTCGTCTGACAAAAGCAGCGATGCGCATTATCAGACCTTCCAGCGTTTGCCGCTCAAAGAAGCTACCTTCGAAACGGCTATCAGAGCGCTACCGGGTACGAAGCTTGGTAAATCATCGCCTATCAAACGGAAAAATTGGCTCGACATCTCGTCGATAAGCGGCGTCTCGCAATCGTTCTCGAATCCGGGCTCCGTGTCCATGGAATACAAGAGCGCTGAGGAAGAGTACAAGATCTTCACGCCCATCAAGAAGCGAAAATCGTTGGGCATCGTCGCGCCCACCGCTCGAAGAATCTGCGAGAACGATATGCCCGACGATCTGTCGCCGGAGAAGGCCAAGTCCATGGACGAGGATTCCGAGGAAAACCGTACCTCGAGATGTTCCACGCCGGCGACCGCCCGAAGCAAATCGCGTAAATCGGACAGAAACGCGAGCCGAGTCCTGCTGACGAATTATTCGACGCCGGTGTATCGGGAGGCCGACAACCAGGACGACGCGAACGCTCGATCTACTCCGCAAAATTCGTCAAACGCCGAAAGCAAAATTCGTCGACCGCACGGAGAGACGACGGGACGGGAGCCCGACGGGCAACCGACGACAATACGATTACTATCGGAAACTGTAAAAATAAAACAAAATTCTCAACAGCGGCGAAATCTGCCCCCTCATTTCTCGTTTATTTCTGCTCAAAATTATAGTACTTTTTTTTCGTCATTTTTATTTTTCGCCCCTTCTTACGGTGCGACGCAAACATTTCATTCTTGTCTGAAATTTCTCGCTGTCCATTTTTGGGACAGCGTTCACCGACACGTACGCTGCAAAATATTAAGACGGTAAACAGATCATTCCAAAAGTATTGGTGCTTAAGGCGATGTGAAATATGTACCACGTGACACGAGAGTGAGAAAGAAGTAGCTGCTGCGAGACGTGAACATTTGTCGTAGTTAGCGACAATCCTTTCGTATGTGACTTGCTCATTTATTACTCCCAAATCGTAATCGGAATGCACGTTTGGTGTGTGATTTTTTTATTATCTCGTGCTTGAATTAGTCCCTTTTCTCAGTTTTTGTGGAAACACTGTTAAAAAAATATCGTATTTTTCATTACAGATTCCTCTGCGGATAATTGATAAGCAATTTTTTTTTTTTTCGAAGTTCAAAATTCTGACTAATTCATGCACAAGGTTCACATTACTGGCGTTTGTATTTCAGTTTTCGCTTCGATCTGTTCATAATTCCCGAAAAAGGCACTTCTGAACTTTTGAGAAGCAAAATCGGTATTTCACATCGCCTTCATAGGCCGCCAGTTATTAAGCGATTATTAATTGTTTACTTTTAACGGCACCGTACGCTTTTCTCGGGATTCGTGTCAGTGTTCCCCGACCAGTTGGCGACATGCCGACCAAATTGGCTTTCCCGACAATCAACCGTATCAAGCAGCACGCCAGGTTACCCGACTTTTCGCGATATAGGCGTGTCCAGCGCTCAAAATCAGCTTCTTTCAAGTAAATTTTGCATCCAGGCAGTATCTCGTTCTGAAAATGACCATAATTGTTACAATATGTTAATAATTGTACCCAAATTCTGGTAATCTGAATGTTGCTATTGAGGCTGTAACAATTGTTTGTAATCTCCGATATACAAACCTTTGTGGTGCTTGGGCGCAGCGCTGTTTCCAAAATCCCTGCGTTGCTTAAGGAAGCAACGTCGAGAGCAGCGTCGGAAGAAGCGGCGGAAGCAGCGTCGAGAGAAGTGACGGAAGCAGCGTCGAGACAAGCGTCAGACGACGCAGACGCACCACCTCGACGTGGTAGGGTGCGCGTGGATCGAGCAATAGGTAACGTGGCGGCAGCGCAACGATCGAGGATCGATGCCGAAACGACCGATGGTGTAGTAGTGGGACGAACGGGCGACGACTGGACAATTGAAGAATCATCGAGAGCATCAATGCGAGCAGTGTCAAGAGTTGTGTCGGGGGAAGCGACGGGAACGGTATCAGACGCACATGAACCACTTCGGCGCGATCGAGCGCGCGTAGTCTTAACTTCCACAGGTGATGTCGGGTCGGCAGCAGCGTTGGGAGAGAGGCCAGTAATATTCTTTTTTTCTTCTCGTATAAAGCGTCCCATCCGTCGTCACATACAGCGAGTTCAAGTACTTCTTGTTTCCTGAAAGGTCACATTCATAGGGGAGACCGGGGCAAAATGTCAGCGAGAACTGAGACTCCTCGAGTCCTTGGCCAAAAGGGACAAAACTACAAAAATAGAAAAAAAAAGTTGCAAAGTCGAACTTTGCACATTGCTTCCTCATTAATTTTCGTTTTTCACAAAGCCACCTCTATGAAGAAGCTTGTTTATCATTTTTGGCTTCCTCATGGAGGAAGCTTTGTGAATAACGAAAATTAAAAATCGATGGAAAAATTTGATACGAGGGCCACAGTGATAACATCGGTCGCGATAGACGGACGATCTCTCAGGGATGATATAATATGTTAATCCTAGATATAAGACTAGATATAATCTAGCCCGAATACACTTATAGATGGCACGGCTATCTAGGTTGTCTCTAGCTTTCATGTCATAAGTTATATGACCCGTTTTAACGCGGTGACTCTCGTAGATTTAATCAGAAGTTAGCAAACAAATTAAGTTAACTATCAGATTAAATTAACAAACAAATGAAGTTAACAAACAAATTAAGTTAACCAACAAATTTAGTTAACAAGCAAATTTAGTTAACAAACAAATTAAGTTAACAAACAGATTAAGTTAACAAACACATTAAGTTAACAAACAAATTAAGGTAACAAACAAATTAAGGTAACAAACAAATTAAGTTCACAAACAAATTAAGTTCACAAACAAATGAAGTTCACAAACAAATGAAGTTCACAAACAAATGAAGTTCACAAACACATTAAGTTCACAAACAAATGAAGTTCACAAACACATTAAGTTAACAAATAAATTTAGTTAACAAACAAATGTAGTCAACAAACAAATTTAGTCAACAGACAAATTAAGTTAACAAACAAAGGAAGTTAACAAACAAATGTAGTCAACAAATAAATCAAGTTAACAAACAAATTAAGTTAGCAAACAAATTAAGTTAAAAAACAAATTAAGTTAAGAAACAAATTAAGTAAACAAACAGATTAAGGTAACAAACAAATTAAGTTAATAAACAAATTAGGTTAACAAACAAATTAAGTTAACAAACAAATTAAGTTAACAAACAAATTAAGTTCACAAACATATTAAGTTAACAAACAAATTTAGTTAACATACAAATTTAGTCAACAGACAAATTAAGTTAACAAGCTAATTAAGTTAACAAACAAATGTAGTCAACAAACAAAGGAAGTTAACAAACAAATTAAGTTAACAAACAAATGTAGTCAACAAACAAAGGAAGTTAACAAACAAATTAAGTTAACAAACAAATGTAGTCAACAAATAAATCAAGTTAACAAACAAATTAAGTTAAACAAATTAAGTTAGCAAACAAATTAAGTTAACTGTCAAGTTAAAAAACAAATTAAGTTAACAAATTAAGTTAACAAACAGATTAAGATAACAAACAGGTTAAGATAACAAACAAATTAAGTTAACAAACAAATTAAGTTAACAAACAAATTAAGTTAACAAACAAATTAAGTTAACAAACAAATTAAGTTAACAAGCAAATTAAGTTAACAAACAGATTAAGTTAACAAACAAATTAAGTTAGCAAACAAATTGAGTTAACAAACAAATTTAGTTAACCAACACATTTAGTAAACAAACTAATTGAGTCAACAAACAAATTAAGTTAACAAACAAATTAAGTTAACAAACAAATTAAGTTAACAAACAAATTAAGTTAACAATCCAACTTAATCAACAAATAATTTAAGTTAAACAAATTAAGTTAACACACAAATTAACAAACATTAAGTTAACAACCAACTCGTTGCTCGCAGTATTCGCAAGACCGTGCGCGGCGCGTAGAGGGGCTGAGTGTGCGTGAAAGGGGTTTGCGGTAGTGCCGCGTAGTGGGAGAGCGCCGAGTAGAGGGAGAGCGTCGTGTAGTGGGAGAGCGTCGAGTGTGGGAGAGAGCCGAGTAGAGGGAGAGCGTGGTGTAGTGGGAGAGCGTCGAGTGTGGGAGAGAGCCGAGTAGAGGGTGAGCGCCGGGTAGTGGGGGAACGGATGGGTCTATAAGTATCGCACAGCAGCGTCAAATCGCATCATTCGAAATGGAACCTCGTGGCGGTGAGGACGCCGCCGCGATCGACCCAACGACGATGCAGCGGGGATGGAAACTCGGTTTGACGAGATCCATCCCCCTTCCACCTGGATTCGATTCGGCAACAGCCTCCGTGGCGGATCCAGCATTCGAGGCAGATTCAGAGCCTGACATACACGATATGTTCAGGCAATTTAATGCGCGATTTTTTAATAATGTGATTAAGGGCTTTACGCTAAAGTGGACGAAGACCAACAAGGACAAATTCGGTTTGTCAAATTTCACCCAAAAAACGATATCGTTGTGCTCCACGCTGAAGGCGCAAAGGCGATGGGTTACAACAACAACGCTTTTGCATGAAATGATCCATGCGTACCTAGACGTTCGTTACACGTGCAGGGAGATAAACGCCGCCCATGGACCGTGGTTGAAAGAAGAAGTGAAACGAGTCTACAAGTTGGGACGTTGCAAGATCGACTTTCGTCGCGGCCTCAGAACTAAGCCAATTCAGGACATTTGGTACGTTTTCAAGTGTACCAGATGTCCTGAATTGGTTAAGAGAACAGTGAACCGTCCTTCTGACAGGACATTTTTCCATGTCAGGATGGCGGAACACGAAAGGACTTGTGGAGGCCGCTTTGAGATCCTGAAGAAACGTCTCAACAAGCCGTGACTCGGCTTCTTCTTCGAAGTGCGGTTTCAGGCCCGCACGCGTAACGAACGCACGTGAATCATTTCGTGCAAAACCGTTGTTGCGTTGTAACGTGGTGAATTTTACCCCCGTTACAAGTGCTGTCGAGACCCGATTTGAGGCCTAAAAACACCGTCTCGTCCGCTGTCGAGCGCTTCCAGGGGCATTTAGATTTAAGAATTATTTTTAAATTAGTTTTAAGTTAGACTTTTTGGTTAATTTTTCGCCGTTATTTCGCTTATTTTTCGCCGTTAATTTTTGTTATTTTTCGTTTATTCCCGGCTCCTCACTGGAAAATTATTTCGAGTATCAATTTTTATTATTTACGAAAATGTTATCACCCACATCGTCGCTGTCGGGGGTGTTATCCAGTCACCGGGATGAACACCAGCTCTGAGGAACTGAGGATCCCGAGAGGCATCAGTTTATAAGGACCTCACCTGCTGGTTGGAGTGGTCGCTAATCGCAGGTTGGATTTCGCGGCGAGATCGTTCACCTCGTCGCGAGAGTCCAAAAATTGAGGCGGGGGCTGTCGTCAGTCATTAATTACGGCTGAGACATGCTGCTTCGCCCGACTTCAGGGCACAGTCTGCCACATTATATAGTGGGAATCGTCGCCTGGAGGTGACATTTAAATGCCGCGGAGCAGCCTCAGGACGGAAGGAGGGTTACGGAAAATCCTCGTTGTCGACGTCCACCGGGTGACCGTCAGTATCGGCTCCGGGGCCATGTCAAACCCTGGGAGTCGCCGTCACTGTGGGCTGAGGCGTGGCCAACTTAGCGTTCTCATAATTTTCCTGCATCCGGGAACAACAGCTACGCCGGAATTACCTGGTAGTGTCTAAGTCAGTCGACACTCCGGTAACGCTCGGGAATACGAAAATCGCGGGAAGATTTTCATGGCGTCAGGAAGGCAGCAGCGACGTGTGGGGAAGCGACGAAGGGCGGTCAATCGGGAGCACGATCGGCTCACGCCGGTTAATTTCGGCAATTAGCCCACCGGAGTGGGGATCATTCGTCCAAATCATCGGAAGGGCCACGATCTACGGCGCTCTTCGTGACAGGCTGTGATCGACGGCGGACGTGTGTCTCATCAGAAAATTAAGTTGTGTCAGAGTGCAATTCCGATCGGCTGCCGAACTTCAGGAAAGAGGACGTTAGAGAACTTCAGTAATCAGCGCCAGTGAGGGCCGTGAGTACCCGTACAGCGGGCTCTTGTTTGTTTCACGGAACTGCCAATTTTGTTATCGATATTTAATTTGTAAATTATATTTGAAAAATTTCGTGTTAATTATTATTTGTGAAATCGTTCGAGAAATATTAGAGTAAGACCCTAGAAGAGTCACTGCTGTCGCGGGGAGTCCATTCTGTTAGTTTAATTAGGTTAATTGTTGTCGTCTGCCAACCATAATTTGCGTTAGAATCATTCGGAAGTAATTACACCGAGTATTGAGACCATTTTGCTTCCAGATCATTAACTATAATTTTTCAGATCATTATTTTCATTATTATTGCCGTTATTATTATCGTTATGATTAGTGTCCTTTCATTATTCAATTTTGCGGACAGAATTTTGCCGGTTGCTACAAATTTCACCGAAACAACTTCAGTCCGTTGAGGAATTTAGAACAGCCGAAATTTCCGTGAGGATTTTTATTCAAGTCAATTTTATTTTCGACAATTGAAACCCCGATTTTATTCCCTGACGAATTATGTTAATTTTTCTGACAGCTATAAAATTGCGCCGAGCAATTATTAATTATTTTAGTATTTCCCGACGGTAGGAATATTGATTGTATCATTTACCAATTAGTTTTTCCGTTCGCTATTGTATTCTCACTACCAGAAAATTTATTTAATTCATTTTCCGATCCCACTGTGATACCAAATAATATCAGCTCCCTTTAATTTGCCATCATTATAGTTTTTCGTAATAATTATTATCTACCGAACCCCGTAAGCACCGGCAAATAAAATACCAGTCGCACCGAAAATTTAAATGTGGCAGACGAGCTCGGGTTATTGCTTAGTTGTGTGAAATTAGAATTAGTGAATTTTTCGTTATTATAATCGCGTCTCTCGGACTTCGCGCTGTTCGTGCCGGTGGTACGATTTCCAAGGGAAAGCCCGGCGTTTTAGTATCGCCATCGAAGCCGAGTCCGAGGAGTAATTTAAGCGTTTTATTTTAACATTATTTTGGAGAATATTTGTCTCGAGCCACGTGATACCGACGTGGGTGCAGGCTGTCGTTTTGTCCTTGCAGAATTGTGTTAATCGAGCTCACCGAATAATTCCGTATTTTTGTTTTGTTTAATTTGAAATTATTAATTATTATTGCTATCGTTTTGTGAAATTAATTGCCGACGTCAAGGCTGTTATTATGAAAAAGATTATGCAGAATTCATCATTGATTAAATCGTAAATCCTAGATCCATCTCAAATTATTATTAATAAATTGGTAAACATTTTTAATTATTTCCTGAATTATTTTTGTCGTCGTGATTCGGCCCCGCCCCTCTACCGTTAACGCACTGAGCTAGTGGGATAATGCCGCTTCAGTTGTTCCGCTGTCGTTATGAAACCGAGCTAGTGGCCGAGTCGCATCGGTTGAGATTATTTAGGGCCATCTTTTGGTGGCTGGCGCCCTTGAGGACAGCGAATAACTCGGGAGCGAAGGTGATCGGGGGTAATAGAAAATCCCGGTTACTGTGTTACCCCATCGCTTCTGCGCCTTCAACGTGGAGGACAATGGTACAGTTTTTTGGGATATGTGTGTCAAACCGAATTTGTCTTTGTTCGTTGTCCCTTGTAGCGTATAGTCCTTAGTTTCGGTATTAAAAAACGCTATTGCCTGAACATCCCATGAATGTCCGGCCTCGAATCTGCCTCAAATACCGGATTACGTTGTTGGGGCTGTGGCCGTGAATTATATTGTTGCTGCAGCTTCGGCGACGGTCGGCCTCATGAAATAACTCCTTATTTACGTTTCGCCCTTTGGTCGGGGCCTCTTCAGAACAATTTTATTATCAATGTTATGTTGTCATTTTCTTAAACGCGTTTTCCTATGTCGGTGAAGTTTGAAACGTTTCAAAGTTGAAACGGTTTTCCCAGCTCCCGGCTCCCGAAAAACAAAAGAATATGTCATGCCGAAACGGCGTTGAATCGGGCACAGCATATGATTATGTATTTATTTTCAGTAAAAATAAATTATTATTACCATGAACAATGATTGTTTAAGAAAGAACAGGTTTTTATTTATTTATTGGGAAAATCATACGACCGTACGATCCGCGGAAGCCTGTCAATTACGCAACGTTCCCGGAGTATGGTCGTGATCGCTCCTGACATTTTCATGAATTTTTTCAAGTACACAGACACGCTTGAGCTGTGCAACTACGACGGATTAGGGAAAAGCGAATTTGCTTTTATTTATTCGCAAATTCTCGACCGTCTAGGTCCTCCGGAACACCACCGTTTCACTGAAAAATTGCCGCGTCTCCCGGAGTAGGGTTATGGCCGCTCCTGACATTTTCATAATTTTTTTCAAGTACACAGACACGCTTGAGCTGTGCAACTAAGACGGATTAGGGAAAAGCGAATTTGCTTTTATTTATTCGCAAATTCTCAACCGTCTAGGTCCTCCGGAACACCACCGTTTCACTGAAAAATTGCAGCGTCTCCCGGAGTAGAGTGACGCGTATCACCGATTTTTTAATGAATTATTTCAGGGACACAGACATGCTTGAGCTGTGCAACTAAGACGGATTAGGGAAAAGCGAATTTGCTTTTCCCTAATCCGTCTTAGTTGCACAGCTCAAGCGTGTCTGTGTACTTGAAAAAAATTATGAAAATGTCAGGAGCGGCCATAACCCTACTCCGGGAGACGCGGCAATTTTTCAGAGAAACGGTGGTGTTCCGGAGGACCTAGACGGTCGAGAATTTGCGAATAAATAAAAGCAAATTCGCTTTTCCCTAATCCGTCTTAGTTGCACAGCTCAAGCGTGTCTGTGTACTTGAAAAAATTCATGAAAATGTCAGGAGCGATCACGACCATACTCCGGGAGACGCTGCAATTTTTCTGAGAAACGGTGGTGTTCCGGAGGACCTAGACGGTCGAGAATTTGCGAATAAATAAAAGCAAATTCGCTTTTCCCTAATCCGTCTTAGTTGCACAGCTCAAGCATGTCTGTGTCCCTGAAATAATTCATTAAAAAATCGGTGATACGCGTCACTCTACTCCGGGAGACGCTGCAATTTTTCAGTGAAACGGTGGTGTTCCGGAGGACCTAGACGGTTGAGAATTTGCGAATAAATAAAAGCAAATTCGCTTTTCCCTAATCCGTCTTAGTTGCACAGCTCAAGCGTGTCTGTGTACTTGAAAAAAATTATGAAAATGTCAGGAGCGGCCATAACCCTACTCCGGGAGACGCGGCAATTTTTCAGTGAAACAGTGGTGTTCCGGAGGACCTAGACGGTCGAGAATTTGCGAATAAATAAAAGCAAATTCGCTTTTCCCTAATCCGTCTTAGTTGCACAGCTCAAGCATGTCTGTGTCCCTGAAATAATTCATTAAAAAATCGGTGATACGCGTCACTCTACTCCGGGAGACGCTGCAATTTTTCAGTGAAACGGTGGTGTTCAGGAGGACCTAGACGGTTGAGAATTTGCGAATAAATAAAAGCAAATTCGCTTTTCCCTAATCCGTCTTAGTTGCACAGCTCAAGCGTGTCTGTGTACTTGAAAAAAATTATGAAAATGTCAGGAGCGGCCATAACCCTACTCCGGGAGACGCGGCAATTTTTCAGTGAAACGGTGGTGTTCCGGAGGACCTAGACGGTCGAGAATTTGCGAATAAATAAAAGCAAATTCGCTTTTCCCTAATCCGTCGTAGTTGCACAGCTCAAGCGTGTCTGTGTACTTGAAAAAATTCATGAAAATGTCAGGAGCGATCACGACCATACTCCGGGAACGTTGCGTAATTGACAGGCTTCCGCGGATCGTACGGTCGTATGATTTTCCCAATAAATAAATAAAAACCTGTTCTTTTTTAAACAATCATTGTTCATGGTAATAATAATTTATTTTTACTGAAAATAAATACATAATCATATGCTGTGCCCGATTCAACGCCGTTTCGGCATGACATATTCTTTTGTTTTTCGGGAGCCGGGAGCTGGGAAAACCGTTTCAACTTTGAAACGTTTCAAACTTCACCGACATGTTTTCCTCGAATTTATCCCTCTACGGTTGTTATGTGTGGTGACGTACTAAATGTTCTATATTTATTTACAGGCCTCCGTGATCTCCGGTCATCGATGGAACGGGAGGTTATGCTAATTAATCTTTCAGCAGATGTTTTTAAAGCGTGGATTGTTATTAACAAAACGTTTAAAAACGAAAGAATTGTAGACCGGAGAACCCGGTGCACGTGCCGTCACATTTTTTCCGAGGTACTGTGTATTGCGTTAGTGTGTTACCGCGATCTCACCTCTGTCTCTGTCTGTCGATCTCACCTCTGGGACAGAGGTGAGATCGCGGTAACACATTAACGCAATACAGAGTACCTCGGAAAAAATGTGACGGCACGTGCACCGGGTTCTCCGGTCTACAATTCTTTCGTTTTTAAACGTTTTGTTAATAACAATCCACGCTTTAAAAACATCTGCTGAAAGATTAATTAGCATAACCTCCCGTTCCATCGATGACCGGAGATCACGGAGGCCTGTAAATAAATATAGAACATTTAGTACGTCACCACACATAATAACCGTAGAGGGATAAATTCGAGGAAAACGCGTTTAAGAAAATGACAACATAACATTGATAATAAAATTGTTCTGAAGAGGCCCCGACCAAAGGGCGAAACGTAAATAAGGAGTTATTTCATGAGGCCGACCGTCGCCGAAGCTGCAGCAACAATCAAATACCGGATGCCACAAGTATCAAATCCAGGTGAAAGTGACAATCTCAGCTGCGTCGTCGTTAATAGGGCAAGGAAAAATGATAAAACATAAAATAAAATAAGAATTATAAAACAGAAAATAAAAAGAAAAAAAATTGAAAACAAAATAAAACACAAAACAAAAAATAAAATTAAAAACAACAAAATAATTTTAAAAATGCAAAGCTAGTTTTTCAAACTGGAATCCTGTCTCGAACGATAAATTGTTCAAAAATCGATGAAAAAATAGCTACGAGGGCCACAGTGATAAAATCGATCGCGATAGACGGACGATCTCTCAGGGATGATATAATTAGCTAATCCAAATCGTCTTCCTCCGACAGCTTCGCAGATACCGGCCTCTAAAGCCTCGCACGTACGATAAATCGTTTAAAAATCGATGAAAAAAAAGCTGCGAGGCCCCACCCTGAATTAATTCACATTAAAACATCAATTTGTCCAATCTGTGACTTCTGTATTCACAGTTAGTGACGCGTCACGCGACAAACAGAGTTCCGTATACCAAGTATTTAAGAGCGATTCTGCGGCTCTGGTGGCAGTTGACGAAGCCAATGAAGTACACTTTTATCGCAATGGCCTTCGTCCAACGTGTCGCTGCAAGTGTTCTTACGTACTACGTGGCTGATGTCCTATACAACATACGGAGTTAGTTGATGGAAACAGTAAAATCTGCAATTGGTAACAGCTCAGTTGCCACTGAATAAGAAAATAAAACTTTGTGATACTAGTTCGAAAAAATAGACTTTTCAATGAAGTTGGGAAGTTGGGCACCCTCCCTTAAGCGAGAGCTGCCTTCTGCCTACTAACTGCCATGGGAAGTCTGCTATTTCATACAAAGATTGCACACATTAGACTCTCCGATAAGTTAAGGCCGCGGGACCAAAAGCCGATTAGGCCATTCCGATAAGTTAAGATCCCGACTACTAGCGCAAGCCGTTCCCAGGCGCCCGAAACGACGAGAGGGGAAAAACTGCAGAGGGGGTCTTTCATCGGTCCATGTCTCGCACGAAACTTTTACCTCTTTATCACTCTTGCAGAAGCAATGCGTTCAACCACAGGTAGTGTGAAGTAGAAAGGGTAATTCGCTTCTCCGCCAGCAGGTAGAAAGAGGTCAGAAAAGGGTCGATCTTAAATTACCAGAGCGTTAATCCTTAACTTTTTATTTTTTTATTTTTTTTTATTCAGTTTATACGGGCTATGCCCATTTACAGGAAGGTAGGACCAACCGTCCAAAATTCATCAGTGGCACGCCAATATCACAACTGACTTAGAACACATAGATAACAATATATAAATCTCAGAGACAACGCAACATAATTATACAATCGTAAATATAAATAAATATCGCAGCATCTAAACTAAAATTCAGTAGAACAAAAAAATAAAAAATAAAAATAATAATAATAATAATAATAATGGAACCCTGAGGGAGAGAGGAGGTTTGCTAGTCGGCCGTAATAATGGAAAACAGAGTAAATCTGAATCGAGAGATCGAATCGCCGGACGATTGGAACGCTGCAGCGTGCTCATTGCCGAGTCTTAATAACCTCGGAAGCCAGCTATAATAGGCGTAATTAATACGATAAAACGGAACAAGGAACATGTCCGTTGATCGAGTTAGCCTGCCTTCCTCCCTCAGACGGACAAGCGTGGACAAACTTGGCGTGTCGATTACGCGATTAATAATTCGAAATAAAAACATTAAATCAGCGATTTTCCGGCGATAGGTGAGAGAGCGCAAGTCCAGAGTGGACATAATCGGGCGGTAGTCGTGATTGTCGCGATCCATGGGATTACCCAGGCGAAAAGCCGCAAACCTCAGAAATTTATGTTGCACTCTTTCGATTAATTCCGAGTAGATTAGCTGGTACGGAGACCAAATGACAGAAGCGTATTCTAGGTGAGAACGAACTAAGGCGGAGTATATAGTTGCTAGAGCTCTGGGGTTGTCGAACTTCACTGCAACCCTGCGTATGTAACCTAGCATTCTCAGGGCTGTCGAAATTATTGAACGGATGTGCTCCGAGTACGATAGTTCGCTGGCGATTCTTACCCTCAGGTCTCGTACGGATGTTACAGTCTCCAAAACGGTATTGTTTATTATATAATTGTGCCGGAGCACCGAGGACCTTGTTGTAAAGTTTACGACGTGGCATTTCGTTATATTCAGAAACAATTCATTCAACACACACCATGAGGCCACGCTGTTTAAATCCACTTGACGGTCCCTGGCGTCATCCTCACCTCTTATGACCTTGAACAACTTCATGTCATCCGCAAATAATAATACTCTTGAGTGATGAATAACTCCGACAATATCGATTATAAATAGATTAAATAATAATGGTCCGAGATGCGATCCCTGCGGGACGCTTGACAGCACTCTGTCAGACCTCGAGAAGACCGGCTTGTATTTAACTATTTGTAACCGTTCCGCTAGATAGCTTCCAATCCACTCCAGTAATGCGCCCGAGATCCCTAACGCGTTGAGTTTTGCGAGGAGGATTCTGTGATTTACCCTATCAAAAGCCTTGGAAAAATCAGTGTATATGGAATCTACTTGTGTCTTCTCTTCGAAGGCCTTGATGATAAACTCGGTAAAAATCGCTAGGTTGGTTATTGTCGACTTCCCCTTGCAAAACCCATGCTGTTCGTCAGCGATCCCGGTCTTAAGCGCCTCCGTCAATTTACGCGTCACGATCGCTTCAAACAACTTGGGAATGGCACTTAGGACCGAGATGGGCCTGTAGTTAGTGGCAAGCGACTTATCTCCAGATTTAAAAATCGGGGTTACAGTGCTGGTTTTTCACACAGAGGGGAATATTCCCGAAATCAAGGATTTATTGAAAAACTTAACTTACCGGAGTGTCGAAACTTTTCGGAACTTCACTTATCGGAGAGTCCATCGTATTACTTTTTGAAACAACTGCACGAACACTCCTCCTTTTTGCCTGCACTGTGGCGAAAGCGTACGAATTTCGGGATTTTTTATGGATGTGTTACAAAAAAGCTGTTCACTTTTTTGTTTATAAACCGTTACGTACGGTCGGCGATGATTCGCCCAACAGCGTCCGTGGGCGACGATGTATAAGTAAAATGAACAGTGACAATATAAAACTTTTTTTTATTCTCTCATTATTCACTGTTCTTTTTTTTAATTCTTTTATTATTCACTACATATATAAGTATCGATAACTTCGATCAACAGAATGTGACAAAGCAATTCATTTATTGTTATAATCATTAGTTCTTTTTTCCTTTCATTCTCCGTCGTGGTTTTATATATGAGATCGTCACAACAATGGATAAGCCAGCAGTGATCGAAACCAGCTACGCATTAGCTGGGCAGGTGTTTTAAGTGAAGCGAAAGTCGACGTCGACGTCGACCCAGTCGACGCACGGAAGAATAATAAGTAAATCGTGCTACGCGCCGCCATGATCACTCTTAGCCGACGGATTGATGCTCCGATACATGAATGCTGCGACGTCCGCCAAGAGTGAGCATGGCAGCTTCGACGGCCAGGCGACCTTTATCGAACGCTCCAAGTTGAGGTGCGGCTGGTGTCGCGCACTTACTTAGAGCAACTGCTCAAAATGACCACCCCAACCTCGATGCATTTCTGCACGCGTTTGATAAAGTTCGCCTGGCATCGACCGAGCATTTCGCGTGTCACGCTTGCTCTCGCCTCGATGATCCGCTGATCCAGGTCTTCTTGGTTGGCCGGCAGGTTCCGGCCATAAATAACCGCCTTGTAGTGACCCCACAAGAAAAAATCCAATGGATTCAGATCCGGTGACCTTGCCGGCCAGTGTATTTGTCCTCCGCGACCGATCCATCTCGCCGGAAACGTTTCGTCCAAGTAGTTGCGTACCGCGATGGCCGAGTGCGCAGGCGCGCCGTCCTGCTGGAACCACATTTCTTGTCGTGTCTCCGGTAGGAGAACCTGGAGGAGGACCGGCAGATTCTCCCGTAAGAACGCGCCATAATTTTGGGCGTTCAAGCTCTCGGGTAGATGTTCGGGTCCGATCTAAGACAAAGTATTAAATAGATTTTCTCTCATGCTTGCAATCCTCCCGTAAGAAGTTGATGATGGACAAATGCGAAAATCATTGCTAGCGATCTATTCGTGACAATGACTTTCATTTCCCAAAACGGGAAAAGAGTTCACATTTTTGTTCTTTTTCAATTCAATATTAAGGGGCAGCTGGAGTAGATTTTTTTACCGACATTGGTCGGTAAAAATAGTCGATTCCGCAGTTTACACTTCACGTCGTTAAAACGCTACACATATGGGTCAGATTTGACAGAGTTGTTATATGAATATACACGGTTCGGCGTAGATGCGATTTACGGTAAAAAAAACTAACAGGAAATAGAAAAAATCGTATATTTCTGAACCTCCAAAATCCAATATGGCCGCTGGAATGTCGAAAGCACCTTATATGTACGATATAATCGTTTAGGGAACTCCGGGGTGCCAAAACGGAATCTACACCGATTCTTTGAAGTTTTTTGAATATTCCAGAAACGGCGAAATGTCGATTATGTAATCTAAATTCACGTGAAGTGTAAACTGCGGTCGCGTAACAAGATTATTTTTGGTTTGACTTCGTACCGATAAAGAAGACCATGACTATAGTTCCTACTTTGACGCACAGATGGCGCAGATCACTTCGTCGCTGAGCGAGTCGTTCGACGTGCTCGAGCCGACATTCGAGTTACAGCGAGCACGTCGAATGGCTTTGAATGCCTTTATTTTCAACGCAATATCACAGATAAAAACCTGCAAAAAAACAAGCATGTAGAAGGTGCTGAAAAGACTATTTCGATTTAATAATAATTCATAAATGTTATTAACAAATTAATTGAATAAATAATTTTGCAACGAATGTCACGACAACTTTATTTTCTTTTTACCGAAAATCATTTGTTTGTTGTTCAGAATACGTATGAATTTTTTCAGAATTTTAGTCGCATGGCTAGGCGCAGTTTCATCGTCCGTAGAGATATTCAACGTGCTCGCGCCGATGCTCGAGTTGCGGCGAGCACGTCGAATGGCTCTGAATGCTTGCTAATATTCCATTGTTTGGCTAATATTCTATTAAATAAAAGATGTCATAATGTACTGAAAACCATGTTTCTCCGCTAAATATAGCTTTTGTAAAACAAATACAAATATGACAATTATTTGCATGAACAATTCATGGTAACAGATAATTTTGTGTATCTATAATTCGATTTTTTTCTTCATTACGATACATTGATAACAAAAACAATTTTTTTTGTTCCCAAGTAATACTAAAACATTGCGAAATATGAGACATATCTGTAAGGATACGGAAAGAAGTGGCGCAGCTGATGGAGATTCAGTTATATGTATGTTTTAGTGGAAAATAATTCTAGATATAATCGTTTTATTTTGTCAAGCCAGTCATTCGACGCGCTTGCCATAACTTGATTATTAGCGAAAAATGGTTTTGTCAGATTATCTTGAATGCTTGCGTATGCGAGGTAAGAGGTATTAAAAACGTAAACAATCGCTGTCCGACGCGCCCTCTGAAAGCTTCTTTACTAGACAAAGACTCGAGCAAAACAAGAGAAACTCCGGGAAACGCGCGATCAGGCAACGACACGTCGGCTGCTATCAGACTAGACGGAATCGAAATCGGCATCGCGACTGCTAGCTTATTTGCTGTGAAGCAAATATACAGTTCAGTGTAATAAATAAGTGTATCAAGATAAGTGAACAAGTGTTGATATTGTTCCGTGTAGTGTAATACACTGTCTGGTCATAATGGGAAACACAAAACAAAGAGGACGTATGTCTTTGTCTTCCAGGAGAAAAAGCCGTAAGAAAGTATGGGAGGAAAGGTAATTATGTTTTATTTACCTGTCAACAGTGGATCCAATGGTATGGTGAGTGTCCTTACATTATTTTAGATGTATAATTATCTGAGGAATAAATAAATGAATATGTGAATGTGCCAAACGTGAAATTCCACATTCGAGAACGATGCACGATTGTTCAATCATAGGATGTTGCGTTTATTTCTATTGTTCTCAAACAATACGAGAAGGCAGAAATGTTAATGAAGCTAATATACGCATGTGTCCAAACGTTTATGTGAATAAATATGCACACTACTATCAGGGTTATGCTTTTTCGACCGTGGAAAAACTCGCGGTCTGCAACTTTGTATCATGTTGTGTCATAGGGGGAATCCATACTAATCCGACCTGGGGCTGATCATCGACCCCACGCATCTGGTCACATTTTTATGTTGCTTGAACTCACAAAGGAACAAAGTGTACATTTTTGTTTTGTTTTACTATAGTTGATTTAGTTATCACGTTTGTTACGTCAAAAGTGTCGTAGATTTTACTCGAGCGACAATTTTACACGTATTAGTGCGGTTCAGCGTGATTTACCCGTGCTCTGGTCAAGAAGGAAGGCTCCTCCCTATACCACATCTGACGAAGTACACTAAACGCGCAAGCTCTGTTTCGAGTCTAACCTTTCGGAAAATTACTCGGGGACGAGATGTGAATGCTTCTCTAAAGGGAATTTGACTGAGGTCTGAGATGATGATGATCTGATGATGGCTCGAGACACTGCGCGTAATAATTTTCACTGATATAATTAAAAATTTCACTTACCCATTTGGCGTTGAACTGGATGCTGATGCTGCAGATGGGAAGGACACGATCGTAAAGAAACTGTGACACTGAATCTAAGAATGCAACCGTCGAATTCTATTCGTAAAACGAGGAAATTAAATAAACCGATTTTTCTCAACAAAGGATGTTAACATGTAATTAATCGTGATGATGTTCACAAATATCGGCACCTCGCGGTGTAACAAAATTCAGCGTTCGGATGTACAAATTTCTCAAAATACGAAGCGTGCGAAATTATAAAATAAAATACAAAACTATCGAAGCCCGAAAATACAAAACTGTAGAGTCTTATTCAATTCTATAAACTCCTAAGTCCCTGTTTAGGACAAAGGTTCGAATTACGAAAATAATAATCTTAGCGAAGAACAGAATGGATCTACGTCCGCAGACGGATTAAAATTCAATGAGGATTGGAGCTCGAAATTTTCTAAGTCCGTGATACGATTTTAAATTCGGAGCTGATTTTTCCTAAGTCCGCGATACGATTTAAATTCGGAGCTGATTTTTTCTAAGTCCGCGGTCAGACAGAAATTCGTCGTTAATTTGATTTTAAAGTTTCGGTCTATGCTCGGGCAGAGATTCGACGTGGGTAGATCTAATTTTCGGGACGCACTGTCTAATGTCGATACCTTTTTCGTCTTTTTAGATGATTGGGTCCTTTGTCTACCGTTTGATTGAGTGATGGTAGTGTCTACGTGATATTGAACTCCCTATCTCGCGAGCTAGAGGAGCACACCGCGCCTTGCAGGTCGCGCGTGGCTCGCGGCCCCCGCGCCTGTCCCTTGCTCTGGCTTCAAATTTACGACTTCCTCTCGTCAATGTTTCTCGGTATTTCGACCAGGTGTTCACGCTCTTCGTTGGTACGATTTAATTTCTGCCTTATTTGGATCTCTTCACTTATAAGTTTCGTAAGTTTATTACCGAATAAATTATCTGATTCCTTTCCGTGTTTTTTAAGTGGTTTCACTGGGTGACAAGAATGAATTCTCAACAATATCACGTTGACCAGGATTTGAATTTACATAGGAGATCATACAGACTGTAATTCTCGAATTTGTTGTTGAAAGTTCATCTTCGCTTGTTGTTTCTAATACGCGTTGTTATAAATTTTGTATAAAATTACAGCTCCATATTCTCGCGAGAACGTATCTTAACTTTCTTAATTATCCAAGATTATGCGACGTCATTTGTATCTAACTGTGTGAATCCCAAATTTTATAAACCGTTAAACCTTTCACCATTTTGTTTATATTAACAAGTATCCTACCGAATGTTATAATTTTTAAAAGTTATTCATATCTAGGTGTACGAATCCCGATTTTATAAGCTATTAATCCTTTTACCATTTTCTTATGTTAACAAATTATCATGGAATGTTATATAATTCTTAACAGTTGTTCGTGGACAATTTAGTCGTTTTGCCTCCTTATCTTACGGGGCTCCGTCTTTTGATTTCCAAAGGTTCCTTGAGACATTGATTATTTCGTCTTGTTGCATTCTCCTATTATTTAATCTGTGCATTTACAGGGGTCTTCAAGAAAAGCGGAAGAATAGTTTTAGTTATCTGGCAAGACTATAATTCCATCACGTACAAGTCATGATTTCCGGGACGAAATACGAAACGACGATTTTGGTGGAACGTAGGGCATTCACCCGGTGTTCCCGTAATCTTCGAGCTCTCAGGGCTAAGTAGATTTCTTTTATTTCCTTTTTTGTGACCACAGGCGGGTTCGGCTGCAACGAGTGATCGAGGATCGTTAAGAGGCATGATAACGCAAGGCCCGCAGGCTGACGGTCGATAACCGACCCGTCCGGTTGCCTCTAGTTTCGTCTATCGCCGCTCGCTCGAGTGACGTAGGTGACATTTCTAGAGAGCTTAGTGTTTTGAAGAAATCGGGCCCTGTTGTACCATCATCCGCACTCTTTTACCTCGACTGACCCATCGGTATCTGCTAACAGATATTATAGTTTCCGGGGCCTGCAGGGACCGTTGCTCGTATAATTGTTTGCCGAATGCTCCCTTCCGCCAGAAGTCTCGGAACCCATGACTGAACTGTGAGTTCGTTTGTGCGAATAGCGCGAAGTTACGGCCTGACGTAACACGTTCTTCAAAGACAATGTTGGCACTATAAATCTGAAAAAATTCCGAAAAAAGTTGGATCAAAAATACTTTTTTGGTTATCCGAGTCGATGTCGGCTCTTTCTATTTTTTTTTTCGACGTTAAAAAAAAGTTTACTATCGGCGGTAGGTACAACATTTTTATATGCAACACATGATTTTTGATAATCTTTTCAGATTATTTCCCAGGTATATATACGGAGCATTTCACCGACATTCGACCTGGGCCTTGCGATTGGGTCCGCAATTCTTTACATGATTGGAATCTTTAAAAAACACTATTTTTAATTTATTTCTTTCGCTTCCTCATAGAGGAAGCATTGTTTTCGTGAATTTTTTTTCGAGATTTTCATGTCAGTACACTCAGAATGGTCCAAAACGTCGAGAAAAGTGGTTTGTACGAAATGTCTCTGTGCGTGCGTACGTGCGTGCGTGCGTATGTATGATCCAGGCACCGAACATTCAATTGTTCATAACTCAGGAATGGCATGATGGATCGAGCTAAAAATTGTCACGCAAGTAGAGTATTAAATCCTCTGTAATTCACATATTTTTAAAATTAAATATATCCATGTATACAAATTTCATCGAATTTTAAATTTTTCAAAAAAATTGCGTGACCGCTCTAACTTTCGTAAAAGTTCGACGATTCAGCTATATACTTCGATCATTAGTTCATGAGATATTGCTGATCTACGAAAAAAGCTCCTTTTTTCTTTGAATGCCAACATCTCAGCAACAAATGGTCGTACAGAGATCAGCAACAGACCATTTTAAAGCTAAAGAACCAGGTTAATGGACCCCACTATTGATAAAGCCACAAAACATTTTGTTGTGCCCGTGGACGATTGTGAAAATGACCAAAATTTTGAAAAAGTTTTCTTTCCGCTTTTCCTTAGGTTCATGCCGAACGTGTTGCTTTAAAAAAAATACTGAAAAGATTTTCAAACTAGAGATATCAAGCTTAAAACGCATTTTGTTTTATTACGATTCGATCACTTTTCACAAAATTACAGCGGTTCAAAAATCAATGAAAAAAAGGTAAAATTCAACTGTTCCCTTAATTTTTTTGCTGAGTGTATCAGCGTTGTGGTAACCGATATCGTCGCCATAGGTCTCATTCGAAAGAAAAAAAAATATATTGGACCTGATACATTTTTCGTCCGTGAGGCGTCGACAGAGATATGACAAGTTACATTTGAAAGTAACGGAAAAGGCCCCGACTTCGGGATAATAAGAGTAGCGGTAGCACCTCGTGTCGATCGTGACGAGTGGTCGAGAGGCATTATTAATTTTTTTATACTTGGCGTCGAGACGCTACCGCGGCTCTTGATACTTTTCTTAGATCGGACCTGAACATCTACCCGAGAGGTTGAACGCCCAAAATTATGGCGCTTTCTTACGGGAGAATCTGCCGATCCTCCTCCAGGTTCTCCCACCGGAGACACGTCAAGCCATGTGGTTTCAGCAGGACGGCGCGCCTGCGCACTCGGCCATCGCGATACGCAACTACTTGGATGAAGCGTTTCCGGCGAGATAAATCGGTCGCGGAGGACAAATTCACTGTACGCAAGGTCACCGGATCTGAATCCACTGTATTTTTTCTTGTGGGGTCACTACAAGGCGGTTATTTATGACCGCAACCTGCCGGCCAACCAAGAAGACCTCAAACAGCGGATCGTCGACGCGAGAGCGTGCGTGATACGTAAAATGCTCGGACGATGCCAGGCGAGCTTTATCAAACGCGTGTAGAAATGCATCGAGGTAGGGGAGGTCACTTCGAGCTTTTGCTCTAAGCAAGTGCGTTCCTAAGCAATAGCGCCGAAAAGAGCACAAGTGTATCCCGGTAAACAGTGTAATCGGAGTAGCTCTTAGCCGCCTCTACGGCACTAGCGGCAGCCCACTGTCTAGGACTACGAACTGTCAGCGCGGCAGAAGAGACATCGTAAAAATCACATATTATTACACATCGGCTCCGCTTACCGAAACCAGTTAGATTCGTCTCACCTACTACGCAGACTACACTTGGTCCTACACTAAAGAGACATATTTTTAAAACTGCATTCTTGGAATCTCTGACGTCACGAGCGTAGTTTCTAGGCTACTATTATTGTAAACCCCTTCTCTAGTGAACACCCAACGCATGCACTTATTTGATGTTGTTCAACACCGATATAATGGACGTCTGGTGCAGTATCTGAACACCAAACGCCGAGGATTATTAATCAAGTACAAATCCTTGTTCCGCGGATCATCAACACTGCTGTTTCAACATAGTCCAATCGAACTACCAGAGAAAAGAACTTGTCTTATGGACGACCGTCTTCCTTAAAGAAACTTCTTCGACCATCTTCTGAGTACATTGTGTATCACTGGACGGACATACTACAACACGATCCTGAGATTACAAATCCAGCATCTCCAAGGCCACCCAGAATCCTACATCACCGGCTCCGACATCAATATCAACACCAAGAGTACTTCCAAGAAGAATAGAAGAATAACACCAAGACTATCACACCAGTCAACACCAACGTAGTGAACCGACAAAAGCGACATAGGACAATAAAGCGCAATTACTAACGTAGATTTATAACCAAACGTGTGCCAAAATAAAGACATTACTAATATAGACAAAGTAACTGTTAAATCTAAAAATGCACGACAAACCATTTCAGAATTTAAAATAGGACGCTGGATTTGTGCAATATGTTTACAAAAATTATACTCAAATTAAACATAACGTTAGAACGCCATTAGACCGAGGTTACTTCAAATTAAAAATAAATACAACAAAATTGATATAATACTAGAACTCAGTTCTCTCAGTGTATCAACAAAATAAGAGGAACAGAAGAAACATAACAAGAGGAAATGAAAAAGAGAGAGATATATATACGGGGTGTACCATAAGTATTGAAGCTCCGGAGGCACGAAGGTAGCTGGTCGCCACAGAAATGGACCTGCAAAGTTTGAGCGCCCAATTCTCAAAATTGTGGAAGTTCTATTGGATTGAAATTTGCCTATCGGTGAGGGGTGCGTCGGTCTCACACAGATGCAGAGGCGTCGTATGCCTCGCTAAGTGCAAGCGTCCGTCTTTTCTTTCGCGACCTCAGTTTGACGCAAAGTTGCCGCGCGGGCCGCGCGACCATGTGATGTCTGTGTGTATCCGTGTGGGTGATCGTCAAGTATTGGCTCGGAGCTCGGGCTGTCAGTATCGAAATTCGGTCCCGATGACTGACCGGCCAGATGAATGACCGTTGAGCGAGATAGAGCAGCTTCTACCAGAGTAGAGAGCCTCTCTCTACGCACGATTTCTGGCCGACTCCCGATGTGCGACGACACGCGCTACGTATTTCTCGCTCTACGTATGCGCAGCAGCGAGCAGACGTCAGTGGCTCGCACGTTCAGCGCGAACGAGATTAATTACGTATTTTTTTTTAAATATTAATTTGTTTAAAGAAAAAATAAAGTTTAATAATGTTTTTGTGCCATGTGCCCAGTTGAGTCTGTGCTCGATTTTAGATTGCTGTAACGAGCTTACCATGCCTTCTTATCACCTTGTACTCAACATACTCTCGGTTTGTTATCATCTTCTTCCTTCCTCACGCTTAGAGTACATTTGGCAGAAATTCGACAAAAATTCGAGAGAATTGAGAAAACTTCTCGATGATATAGAAATCTGAAGAAACTCATGCACATTAAACGTACTGAAAAAATTAATTTTGCATAATAATAATTCGAAAATAAAATAGGCTCGCATCGTAACCACAATACATTTTCTTTTAATTCCCGTAACTAAAATTTGATTACACCGAAGACGACATCGACAGATTTATTGAAACGCTTCAAAAGCGCGATAGCGCAATTTATTGAAACGCTTCAAGTCAATCAGTTTGATCGGTTTGACAAAACTCAATACTATAAAATTATAAATTAAATTTTATAGATTTCTATAAAATTCTTTTTTATAGATTTCTATAAAATTCTTTTTTATAGATTTCTATAAAATTCTTTTTTATAGATTTCTATCAAATTAAATTTTATAGAAATCGCGATTTAGGATACTCGAAATCCTAAATTCAGAGTGATTTCCCCTATCGGGAAGCGACAGGGATCATGTGCTGGACCTGATGATAATTCTATTGTTTGTTGGAGCGTTCTCAGAAGTCATTCGGCTCGATCATCGGAATAAGAAAATTAATTCCCTCCGGTCTTCGAGTTCGATTGACTTTATCATCACCGAACAGGGATGTTTTGAGGAAGGAAAAAGGTAGACAGATCACGGTAGACATTTTACAGTTGTAATTAAGTGAGCTGGGCTGTCTCAAGGAAATATTTACAAAAACTTAATTACAATAAACAAAGGACGTCTATCGTACAGGTGTCGAAGTAGTATCGAGGCCTGTACGCTACATGGAACGGATGAGCCTGGGCTATGCTCAGACATAGCGTAGTAGGCGGACGCAGTGCCGTGTACCACACTACGAGCGTAGTTAGGCTAAGGAATAATAGCACGTCTGTGCGGTGGGATGTTTGGAATAAGAGTAAAGTGACGCTCGCTGCCTCCGATGATCGATGCGTCGCGCGAAGTGAGGAGTGGGGAGAGCTCGAATACTCGGCTCCGCGACGAGATTCCCCGAATAGTGACGACTTTTCGGAGAAACTCGTCGGGGGTATAGTCGTTCCGTTACAATACGGATTCTTTCAGACACCCCCAAAAAAGAAATCTAACGGATTCAAGTCCGGAGATCGTGGCGGCCATGGCACGGTTAAACCGCGACCTATTCATCGGCCCTCGAGGCGCTCGTTGAGGCATTGTCGAACCTCTAAGGTGTTGTGCGGGGGAGCTCCGTCGTGTTGGAATCATATTTGGTTCATTTGTTCCGCTGGAACACCAGCGACAGTAGCTCGTTGAGCTCGCGCCTCACGAAGGGCAAATATCGGCGTCCATTCAACCGAGGGGGCAACTGGAATGGTCCTATCTCAGAAAAAAACAATGAATCCATACTGAAGAATACATTTAATTCATTTGCCATATGTTTTGTTTATTGATTTATGGAGATACTTACGATACGGTTGTCCAAAATACCAGCCCACCAATTCATTGAAAATCGTTCTTGGAAGGATCGAACCTCTGCCGTCGCGTGCGGGTTGTCCTCGGTCCAGTTGTGAAAATTACGGCTATTCCAAACCCCCGTACGGCCAAACGATGTCTCGTCGGTAAAGAGGATGCGGCTCGCAAAATTCGGGTCCTCCGCAAGACGATTCGCCATCCACTGACAGAACTGCATCCGTGCCGCATAATCTTGAGGTCGCAGCTTTTGTACACGCAAGACGTGAAACGGGTATTTCCCGGCATCTTTCAAAATGCGGTGCACCGTCGTGTGCGGAATGTCCGACTCCCGCGATATACGGCGTATACTCGTCGTGGGATCTTCGTTGATACGATCAAGTACTTCGTCCACATTCTCCACGTTTCTGACCACCCGTGGCCTGCCGCCGTCTATCCTACCACCGCGTTGGGGTGCGAGAGGACCGTCTTGCTGCATCGTCCTCATCACGAGATTTCGGATCACATTGCCCCGCGTGTTCTGGTTATGCCGCGCACCGAATGCCCTAGCGGCGGTGTTAGCATTTCGGCTATGCTCACCATATAATACAAGCATTTCTGTGTACTCGGCGTTGGTGTAATTCGCCATATCCGACAGCGATACTATGATAACGCGATATGCGATACAGCTAGGCAACACATCAATAAAAATAGAAGAAGGCTCATCGAGCCGACGGCGGTAGCGTTGAGATAAAAACAACCGCAAACGCATAAAATAAAAAACCGATGCATCACGCTATTGCCGGTCTGCTAGAAAGAAAAAAAAAACACTCATCGCGCTAAGTTTCACGTTGCTAGTCATAAGCTGTCACCTCAGCTGATCATTAATTTGTTAAAGGAATTAAAAAAGATATAACTGCTGTAACGTGGTGGGGGTAAATTTCCCCGTTACAATTGGCTGTCGCGATTAACGTCGAGCTTTAAACCTTCCCGTCCGCTATCGAACCTCCCCGGGACCGTTAATTTTAGGTTAGAATTAAGCTAGCTGTAGATCTATTGTTTTTTTTTTTCTTTTTGTTGTCGTTTCGCGGATAGAATTGTATTTTGTTTTGTAATTACTCCCCCCTCACTGGCCCACTGGAAATTTAGCTCCTCGTCTCCGGGAAAATTGAGTCGCCCCTCGAGACCTCCAGTTAGGGTGACGTCACGCCACCGTGACGGGCACCGGCCTCTCGGACTTGAGGAATCCGGGAGGTCTTGGTCAGCGCCTCACCGATCGGAGGGAGTGGATGCCCACGACCGGGTAACCTCACGGCGAGATCATCCACCTCGTCGTGGGAGTCAGCTGAGGCGGGGAGCCATGGACGCCCGCATCTGACGGGCCTCATCGGTTGCCCCGTCCACCAATAGGGCACAGTTCCGGGCACGTTAGATGTCCGGACTGTTGTCTGGTATCGGTGGCAAAATTAAACGCCCCGGAGCAGCCCCGAGACGCCAACGGAATCGTCGCCGACCACCGGGCGACCGCGCGGGGAAAATTTGGGACAATTTTTGGAGTGGCCCAAGGTCCTTTTCCAGTCCACCCCGAGAAGCGGCGCCTCCAACACCCTGGCCGCTCACGGGACCCCGCGACGGCGAGAGCGAGCTCTGACAGCGGAGTTGTCGTCAGCACGGGCTGAGGCGGGGCCTCAATTTAGCTGTCGGCGGTGCACTGTTCTCTAGTTCGGAGTCCCAGCTGTCCGAACGACCCGGTAGTGCGTACTGTCATGAGCACTCGGATCACGCTGTCGAGAACGCGGCACCGCGGACACATTTTCGGAGAGAAGAGGAGTAAGGAGTTCAGGAGGTTCGAGAGGGGAGCGACGACAACGAGGTACCGACAGCGACGATCGGCACGCGCCGGAAAAATTCGGCAATTTACCCCGGGGAGGGGATTAGTCTCGGAGCTGGACAGATCGAGAGCGATAGACTCACTCTTCGTGACGAGCAGTGATCGACAGCGGACGTGGATTCGTGATTGTGGAAATTCAGCGCTTTCGGACCCGATTGGTATTCAGCCGCCACTTCCCGGAGAGAGAGAGAGAGAGAGACTTGAACTGAGGAATAAGCCAGTGCCAGTGAGGGTAGTAAGTACCCGGCAGTCGGGAGAATTTGTACCCCCTTTTTGTTACCGGAAAAATTTAATTGTTAAATTAATAAGGAACAATTGAAAGTTGTTAAGGCCCCGGGAGAGAGGCTGCTCTCGCGAAGGGTCCACTCTCTAGATTAAAGTTGTAGGATCCTAGTTGTAGTAAGTGAATTGTTTTTTTTTTGTAGTACGCGCTGTCGACCCCGGTAGGAAAATAGTCATAACGAAAATCAGTCGACCCCTATTTACGCCATAACCCCGACAGCACAGTATGACTCGTTTCGCCGTTTGTGATATTTGAGCTAAATAATTACGATACGTGTCAAGATCGAGTCGAACCCCCCACCTCCCCTCAACACGCAATAATCCGGCTCGTTTTTCTCCCCTCTTGGCTGATTATAACCGTTGTGCACGATAACGGGAATATTTCCGGATCGGACGAGGGACGTTGAAATTAATTAGACACCGAGTAACACATACAATTAACAATTTATTAATACTAGTAAAAATAATTAGAACAATGTTTCTGTGGCTTAATTTATGGACGTGGAGCTGTGCGCCGTCACTACTCGCACCTCGGGACTTGGAGCCGAACTGTCGCCAGCCGGCGACGAACCGAGGAGGCGGAAGGTCGCGCAGCGCGAAAACTGTAACGGCCGAACTCGCCGTGTTTACCAGGGTGTCAATGCCCCGAGGACATTGACCGGAGCCGAAAACAGTCGCACCCGGGCTGTGACTGTTTTCGCGCTCGGCGACACGACTCGCTGATATCCCGAACATTCCGCCCGCCTCGTCGAACGACGAAACTCGGAATCCCTGGTGTTTCTCATGGCCCGTTCTTCTCGAGGTCCTCCCTCTTGGCGAGCGGACACAACTTCACGACCGGCCTCTTGAACGATGACGTGGCGGTCCTCACGGTGACGACTCGAACGTGGCCGTCTGGCCCCGGGTGGGTTGCAACTATGCGGGCGAGCGGACACTTAGTCGGCGCGATGGTCTCGCTTGTGACGAGAACGAGATCGCCCACTTCGAGCGGAGACTGCGGCGCACGCCACTTCGGTCGAGCTTGCAGCTGGTGCAGATACTCCGCTGCCCAGCGGCGCCAGAAGCTGTCCCGCATCTGCTGGATATGTTGCCACCGAGAGAGGCGCGATACGGCCAGCTCGGCCAACGAAGGCTCTGGCACGGCCGAGAGGGGGGTTCCGATGAGGAAGTGCCCTGGTGTCAGCGCTTCGAGGTCCTCGGGATCGTCCAACAGTGCACATAAGGGTCGCGAATTGAGGCACGCCTCGATTTGCGCGAGGAGCGTCGACATCTCCTCGAAGGTAAGCGTCGTGTCCCCAATAACGCGTCGGAGGTGATGCTTGACCGATTTGACGGCCGCCTCCCACAGACCTCCGAAGTGCGGTGCGGACGGAGGATTGAACCTCCATTGGACCCCATCGCTCGCCAGCGCGGTGGCGATTTTTGAGCTGCTCGCGGAGGCTGCAGCGAAGAGTGCTCGAAGCTCCGCGTCTGCTCCCACGAAGGTGGTGCCGCAGTCACTCGAGAGTGTTTGGCAGAGCCCGCGACGAGACGTGAAGCGCTTGTACGCGGCGAGGAAGGCCTCTGACGTGTAGTCGGACACCGCCTCGAGGTGAATTGCTCTCGTCGCGAGGCACACGAAGACGGCGATGTAGGCCTTCGTAGATCTGTGGCCCCGGCCCTTCGATGTGCGAAGCTGTACTGGCCCGGCGTAGTCGACACCGGTGTTGAAGAATGGTCGCGCCGGAGTTACTCTTGCCTTCGGGAGAGCTCCCATGAGCTGCGACGCCCTTGCCGCGCGGAACCGGAGGCAGCGAACGCAACGCCCAACGAGGGTCTTCACGAGCGACCGCCCGCCGAGCACCCAGAAACGTTGCCGCAGAGTCGCTAGAGTGAGTTGCGTGCCTCCGTGGAGTGTTTGCCGATGCGCATGCTCGGCGAGAAGCCGCGCCAACGGCGAGTCGTGCGCGATGATGACCGGGTGCTTCTCGTCCGCGTCGAGAAGTGCGTGTTTCAGCCTCCCTCCGACGCGAAGCTGACCATCTCCGTCGACAAAGGGATTGAGCTTAGCGAGAGGCCCCTTCGAGACGGCGCGGCGTGATTGTAGAATTGCAATCTCAGCGCGGAAGAGGCGGGCTTGCTCGAGCTTCACGAGGCACGAAAGCGCGCTTGACAGTTCAGCTGGGGTGAGCGTCGAGGAGAGCTCCGTGGCACCCCTCTTGAGACCAGGCCTTGCGCTTGTGACGAAGCGACGGCACCATGCGACGATACGTTGAACTCGATCGAGACGCGAGTACCGGAGGAGAAGCTCACACGGTTCTTCGTGCTGCTCCGTTACGACAAGGGCAAGGGCTCGCCGCTCCGGCACGTCGGCATCTTTGTGCGCTGGCTGCTCCGGCCACGCGTTCTGCGGCGACGATAGCCAGCGAGGTCCCGTCCACCATAGCTCGTGCTCGGGCAGCTCCGGTGCGAGCAGCCCACGTGAAGCGCAGTCCGCCGGATTCTCCTTCGTGCCGACGTGACGCCAGAAAGCGTGCGGCAGCGTGCGCTGAATCTCTGATACACGATTCGCTACGTACGTTGCCCAGCGCACGGAGTGGCCACGGATCCAAGCGTCACCGTTGAGTCAGTCCACAGGTGCACTGGACAGTCGAGCGCCAAGACTTCGAGCACGCGTTTGGCCAGCTTCGTGAGGAGTTGAGCGGCACAGAGCTCGAGTCTTGGAAGCGACACCTGCTTCACGGGCGCCACCTTCGTCTTGGCAGCGACGAGCGCGACAGAACACGAGGAGTCAACGACGAGGTAGACCACCGCTGCGTAGGCTCGTTCTGATGCGTCTGCGAAACCGTGGATTGCGATGCCCTGGGCTGCAGAGTGCGTGCCGATCCAGCGCGGCACGCGAACTTCGGCGACCTGAGGAAGAGCCTCGTAGAGGGTCAGCCACTCTCGCGTCTCGGCGGGGGGCAGCGCGTCGTCCCAGTCGAGCTTAAGCAGCCACAGCGACTGCAGAAAAATCTTCGCTCTCACCACCACTGGCGCGAGCCAACCGAGAGGGTCGAAGAGCGACGCGATTGCTGAGAGCACCCGTCTCTTAGTGAGTGGCGATTCGATCCTGAGCGGGGTGAGACGAAAAACAAACTTGTCGATCTCCGCTTGCCACGAGAGACCGAGCATGCGGAACGACGACTCTGCTGGGAAGGCGAAGCTAGTCCCGGCAGCGCGGAGAGACGGCGAGAGATGAGCGAGAACGTCTGGTGAGTTCGACGTCCATTTCCGGAGCTCGAAGCCGCCCGCCTTGAGCACTTCGACCGTCTCGTGCTGCTTCGCGAGACAGGACGCGACGTCGTCTGCCCCCGAGAGAACGTCGTCTACGTATACGTCGGCGAGAAGAACCTCGCATCCACGAGGAAAGCGCTCTTTCTCGTCGAGAGCGAGCTGGCGTATGACGCGAAGAGCGAGGTAAGGCGCGCACGCGAGACCGTATGTGACGGTGCAGAGGCGGTACACGGCTCGCTGCGCGGTTGACTCCCTCCGCCACAGAATCCGCTGCAGGTCACGATCGTCGGCGTGGAGCAAGATCTGTCGATACATTTTCTCCATGTCGGCTGAAAACACGACGGCGTGCCTCCTCCAGCGCAGGACGACGTCGAAGAGATCCGGAAGCAGCAACGGGCCCACGTGGAGACGATCATTGAGCGAGACTCCTAAATTTGTTCTCTGCGAGCCGTTGAAAACCACTCGCAGTTTGGTAGTTTCGCTCGATTCCCTGACGACGCCGTGGTGGGGGAGATAGAAGACGCGCGGTGGGTCGTGCGCTTCCGAAGCCACGAGCTCCATATGCCCGAGACGCTCGTACTCGGACAAAAAATCAGCGTACGCATCAGCGAAAGCGCGGTCGCGCGACGCACGTAACTCCAGGCGAGACAGAGCACGCGAGGCGGCCGTAAGCGAGTCGCCGAGCGACGTAGCGGAGCCCTTTAGTGGCAGGCGCACGACGTAGCGACCGCTCGGCTCGCGAGTATGCGTGGAGACGAAGTGCTCTTCGCACTTTTCTTCTTCGGCGGTGCGCGGCGCTGGTGACGACACTTCCTCTTGCTCCCAGAAACGCTGCAGCGACGATGACAACGTGCTCTCGAGTGAGACCTGGAAGCTCGAGCATGTTGAGCTCGCATGGTCCGGCTGTGAGATCCTTCCCGAGAGGACCCACCCGAGGCGCGTATTTTGGGCGATGGGTGCATTAGGAGGGCCGCGTCGCAGCCCGGGTACGAGGATTCGTGCCATTGCGTCGGCGCCGAGGAGCAAGTCGACGCGGAGTCCCGATGAAAGGTCAGGGTCGGCGAGTGTTAGTCCGTCGAGATGAGGCCAGTGAGCCGCTGCGACGAAATGCGGCGGCACGTATGACGTGAGCCGAGGGAGCACGAGAGCTCCGACCTCGAGCTCATATTGAGTGTCGATGCGAGACGCGATTGTGACCGAGACACGTCCTCGCGAATGCAGTGCCGCCTTGCCTCCGATCCCGGTCACGGTAACCGACGCGGATGTGCGAGCGAGATTCAGTCGTTGCGCGAGCGACTCAGAGATGAGTGACGCCTCCGAGCCCTGATCGAGCAGTGCCCGGACGCGTACTGGAGCGCCGCCCGCCGTGAAGGCGTTCACAATCGCGGTTGCGAGGAGCACGCGAGGCGCGGACGACGCCGAGGCGCACTGCGAGCTCAGCGCCGCGACGTTGGCGCCCGAGGGCGGGCGTTCCGCGATCTCCACGGCTGCAGCTTCACCCGACGCGCTGCTTGCTGCCGCTGCAGCTCCGGCACTACCCGCACACGCGTCGTGGAGCAGTGTGTGATGCTTCGCATTGCACGCTTGACAGAGTCGCTGCGAAGTGCACTCCCGAACGAAATGTTGCCTGAGGCAATTCAAGCAGAGCTTGTGTGCGAGCACGAATTCCTTCCGCGCGACGGCGGTCTGCGATCGAAACGAGTCACATGTCCCGACATAGTGCTCTTGCTGGCAAAAAGGGCACTTGTGCGGTGCCGTCGATGAGCGCGACGCCTGGTGTGACTTCACGGTGTCCTTGGGCTTCGGTTCCGTTTTCGACGAACGCGACGACGAGTCTGAGGGCTTCGCTGCAGACGTGCCGGCCGTGAGGGGTTCCAGAGCCTGGATCGTGCAAATCAGAGTCTCGAGGAACGTCTGCAACTCGGCGAACGTCAGTGGTTCTTTCCGTCCGCGGATGTGGTTTTCCCACTCGCGGCGGGAATTCTTGTCGAGCTTCTGTACGGTGAGGTAGACTAGAAAATCGCTGTACTCGTCGACTGGACGACCGAGAGCTCGCAAAGCGGAGACTGCGTTAACAGTCCCGTTGAAGAGAGTCTTGAGTTCGGAGGGCGACTCGGAGCGCATGGCTGGCAAGTTACAGATGTTTGCGATGTGCGAAGTGGTGAGCAACCGCAGGTTCTCGTACCGGTCGGTGAGCCGTTTCCATGCGGCTGTGAGGTTCGGCGCGGTGAGGGGAAGCGACTGAATCAGGGCTGCGGGCTCGTCCACGAGACTCCTTTTCAGGTGATGCAGCTTCTCGATTACCGTGAGCGACGAGTTGTCGATCACCATCGACGCGAAAAGATCGCGGAACGACGGCCACTCGGCGAAGTCGCCTGCGAATTCCGGCAGCGAAAGCCGCGGCAATTGATAACCGGCAGAAGCGGGGGCCCTCGTGGTTGCCTCTTCCCTTGCCCCTCTAAACTGCCGCGCGAAGTCGAGAAGCTTCCCCTTATTAAGATAATAGTTATCTTCTGTTTGCGTGTATACGTCCTGTGTGAAGTACGGCCGTTTCAAGTCGGCGTCCGAGGCGGCGGCTTCGATGGCCTCGTGGGTTTCGTTGAAGGTTTCCCACTTGTTGTCGAGACCCGCGATTCTCGCCTCGACCACCCCGAGCGTAATGTTGGCCTGCCCGAGTCTCTTCAAATTGTCGATCACACGTATGATGTGCCCCGACGCACGCTCCTGTTTTTTCACGAGCTCGTCCATTGCCTCGCTAACGAAATAAATTCGACGGACGCGGCGAGTCGCGGACGCGCGTTAGGGCAAGTGCGAGAATGCACGAGATGTGAGCCTACCGTGTTTACGGTAGTCGCCTTGTCGACGATGAGGGAGAGCGAGTGTGAGACCGCTAAGACCCGGCGCGGCGTGCGACAAGGAGCGAGCGAGCGAGAGCGACAGCACAACAAACGGGTGCCTGCGTTGTCGAACGAGAGCGACGGCGATCCGCGAGGGCGATGACCGGCACACCGACGCGTTCACGCACAGCTGATGCTGCTGACCCAGCACTGTCTCGACAGTAGGCGTCCTGCCCGGCGCGTCAAACGTCCACACAAACCATCACACTGAAAGCACGCCGTTCGCGTCTATTTAAATTGCCCACGACTCCGGAAATGTCAGGTGAGTTTATCGCGGCCGATGTCTCAACACTCGCGATGCACTGCTTGTCACTCGAATTAATTTGTCCACCCGCCCTGATCCGGCTCGAAGGACCAAAAAATGTGCACGATAACGGGAATATTTCCGGATCGGACGAGGGACGTTGAAATTAATTAGACACCGAGTAACACATACAATTAACAATTTATTAATACTAGTAAAAATAATTAGAACAATGTTTCTGTGGCTTAATTTATGGACGTGCAGCTGTGCGCCGTCACTACTCGCACCTCGGGACTTGGAGCCGAACTGTCGCCAGCCGGCGACGAACCGAGGAGGCGGAAGGTCGCGCAGCGCGAAAACTGTAACGGCCGAACTCGCCGTGTTTACCAGGGTGTCAATGCCCCGAGGACATTGACCGGAGCCGAAAACAGTCGCACCCGGGCTGTGACTGTTTTCGCGCTCGGCGACACGACTCGCTGATATCCCGAACAACCGTGGTAGACGAAGCGCGTGCTTCTTAATTAATGTGGTATTTTTATGATAATTGCGTAGTTTCCGTTCGTTATTTATTTGATTGAATTTCTTATTATCGTTGTCATTTGAAGCGCACGTTCCATAGTTAGTCGTTCACGATAGCGCTGGTAACCGCGCGAACCACCTTAGGGTGGCTGAGGTAATCGTTAAGTCCGGGTAGAGCGGCCGGTACCAATCGGTGGACGTAGCCGAGTCCGCTGGAATTTCGCGCTGTCGTGCCGGGGATAGATTTCCCAGGGAACGCCCGGTTCTATTTAGTATCGCCACCCAAAGCCGAGTCCAGAAGGAGAAATACGTTGCGCCGTCGCCTATTCCCGTGTTACCGTTATCCGTGGTTATTTGTATGATTCGAGAGTTATAGATGGTTAAGAAATTCAGTTCAGCTAGTCGATATTCAGTTCAAGTAGTAAATATTGCCTAAGTAATAGTAGTCGGAGCCGTCCGTACGATGGAACGTTTACCGGAAAATCTAAAGGCCCGCGCTTAAGTTGTTGCCGTGGCTAGTAGTTGTCATCGTTGTCTTTTGATTGTTTTTTTTTTTTGTTTTTTTTTCTCCTCGGGAGATTATGTTCTCGCGGTAATTCCGTTCCGTTACCCCGATTCAATAAACCAGCTTTATATTTTAATTGAGACTGTTTTTTTTATTTTGCGTAAATTAATTCTGTTTGGTTGTCGTGATTACTCCCCTCCCCAGAAATCAGGAACCCTGAGCTAGCGGGTTATTGCCGCCACTCCTACTCCGTCGTTTTCCCTAAAACGAGCTAGAGCCGAGTCGCATCGGTGAAAAATTTTTGTAAGGGTCACCCGCGTGGTGGCTGGCGCCCCGGGAAGGCCGCGGGGAGTAGGGGGCGAAGGCAACCGGAGGGACTGGGTAAGCCCTCGGTTACACTGCGTCGAATTAATGAAGGAAAGTAATCATTCTAAGATAAATAATTCTGTATTGTAACGGGATGGCACAGCCCCCACCACGAAACGGCAAAATCGCCGAGATTCGTGGAGCGGGCGAGCCACTATCCCGCGACCAAGGAGTCGAGCGCCCGCTGGGCCCCACTCCGACTCCCCAAACCGTCACACGGGCCGCCCGACGGCTCGCTCGACCGGGTATATAACCCGGCCCCAGTCGCTCCTCGGGATGATTATTTAGGCATCACTCTCCGAGTAACACCTATCCTTTTGTCTACATTTCGAGACTGTTCGAAATACTCCTCTGAGCAAAGCCCAGGCTTACTTAGCTATAAGCTTTATCCTTAGCATTTAAAAAATAAATTCTTTAAAACACTTGCATTTCACGATTAACAATCCACCTCGATACTGCATCGATCTGGATTGTATCGCATCATCTGTTCTGCCTCCGTGTGGCCTCGATATTGCATCGACCCCTCAAGGTAGCGAGCAGCTAATAACAACTTTACTTACAGCCCGTGTCGGAGTGCAGCGGACGCGTGTGCCTCGATACCGCATCGACCCACACGCCTCCCGACTCGGCACCGCGATTTCGCGCCTATCCGGAGTAGCCTCGTTATTGCAACGACCCTACTACGGGAAGACAATCGCGAAAAGCAATCCCCCACTCATCGCGTGGTCCTCGCCACTCGCTCTCACGCCTCAACATCGCGCTGACCCGTGAGGCGAGTACGTACGACCAACCTCGACATCTCCGCTGTCTTAGCACGCGGGCCTCGCCACTGCGGCGATCCCCTCGGCCTGAGATAGAGAAGAGAGAGAGAGAGAGAGAGAGAGAGAGAGAGAGAGAGAGAGAGAGAGAGAGAGAGAGAGAGAGAGAGAGAGAGAGAGAGAGATTACCGCGGAATTCCCTGGTCGAAGTAAACCTTCGGTGGGTATTTAAACTTCCGCGAATCTCACGATTAATTCGCGGAAGCTAGAGCGGGAAGACTTAGGCGGGAATCGCGAGCCACGACGCGACGGTGCGTCAATACCCAGCGCACACGGACGAGACGAGACACCCACACTTCTCGCGTGGTAGACGGCGGGACCGACCCGAAGGTGCCACGCGCAGAAAAAATATCAACAGACTCGCGCCGCTCGACGCCAAGCCTCGAACGTCGTCGGCTTCGTACGACACGCACACACACCTCTATCGTGGAGCATTGTCAACACACCATCGCATCCCGCGACCTCTTCTCCCACTGTCCTATATCCTCCCAATACACATAAAGCCGATGATGAGACGGTATATGCTTTGACGCCCGCGAGAAAGATAACACTTTCTTCGCTCGGGCACTGCAGTGCTATCTGAGGTTTTTCACAATCCTCAGCCTACCTCCGGCCCCGTGCACGAACTTCCCCCGCTACCCATTACAGATTCGCGCTCCACCGCAAATAACGTTTCAGTATACAGAGCAAAATAATGTTTCCTCTGTATAAGGAATATAAATGATTACGTTCGGTCATGAATTCGACGTAATTATATATTTTTGACCCCTGTTTATAGGATTTGACATTACCGAAGACGATACCAACAGATGTATTGAAAACAGTATATTATTATTTTTTGGCATTCGTCATTTTGACCAGTTTGGTAAAATTCATTATTTAATAAATAATTGAAATTAATCGGAACCTTCTCTTCTATAAGTTCTTCCCACAGCATCATAAATAACAAAATTCGAAATTTGTCTCGATGGATGTCCAATTTTCGGGTCCAGAGACAAATTTGATACGTACGGGTTGTTGGCACAGGCTCCGCAGCGTGTCCACAGTAACTTTTATATATTCTTTTTATTCCCGTAAGGAATATTTTTTTTATACCGAAGCCGATGCCGACAGATCTACTGAAAGACGTGAATCAGAATTTTAAAGAGTCAAGCTGTTTGATCGGTTTGACAAAATGCAACGAGTGACAAAAGAGATGTCTTTTAACACGGAAGAAAAAAAAAATTGATTATTCGTCATTATATTATATAATAGTACTCAACACGTCTACGTATCAAATTTCGTGATGATCGGTATGGGAGATTGGATTTTATTTCATTTCGAATAATTTCAAAAATTTACATGTATATAAGCGGAATATCAAGATTTTTTACGATTTCAAGCTTTTTAGGCAATTTGGCTTTTGAAAAGTCACTTGGAATAAAAAATTAATTACCATTTTTTTGCAACATAACCATTAAGGGTGTTGTTGAGTATCACCGAGAAAAACAAACACGAATTCCCAAATTTGAGGGTTGTTTTGCTCGCACTTTTTTGCCGACGCTCAAAAGTGATGATTGGAATCGAATTTTTGGATCAAAAGCAATCGAAGTACACTTTTGTTTGCGTCATAAAACAATGTTTCGCTTATACGTCCCGTTTTGCCCGCACTTCTCCTAATTCACGGAAAATATGTTTAAAAAGTTGCAAAGTAGAAAATTGCACATAAATTCCTCATTCATTTCCATTTTTCACAAAGCCACTCCTATGAGTAATCGCAGCTACGTTGTTTCGCTTCGTCGTACAGAAAGCTTGTCGATAAAGGGAAAGTGACGAGTAAGCAATGTGCAAAGTTGTATTTTGAATCTTTTTTACTCCCGTCAATAGGATTTAAATATACCGACTACAAGCTTGACAGATGTGTAAACGGGTGATAAAACCACGTTGAAATGTAAAAGCGGTTTTATCGGTACGACAACTCGCATTCACCATTTCGCATCAATCTCTTCGTACAGTTCTGGTTAAAAATTTCGCGCGTGATGGCTGGTATTTGTGGGTGCAACGAAGCAACAAATGGGATACGGCCCGTAAATAAGGACCAAAACAAAACAAATCGAAACAAAACAATTGATTTGTGCAAAATCTAAAATCTCTATCTCGCTTTATTTTATTTTCTGAAACCGCTTTTAACATCAGCAACGGTTTGATTGGTTCGTTTATACTCGGAAACGTGAACTATTTCGGAAAAAATTAAAGTCTTGCATCATGGAGAATTGAAAAACGCATGATGTAAGACTTTTCTGATATCGAAAAACGTTCGACATTTCCAGAATAATTGTTTACAGTTTTCGTTACCGACTGAGTAGGTTTCACCTTTCCGTAAGGAAACTTATACAGACATACTTTTCATTTTTCTCATGTAAAAATGTATTTCATGGGGTGATTCCGTGGGGCCTTCAGTTTGTTCCTATTTTCAGTCGATAATACAGATTACCACAGACGGTAATTCATTCGACGCGGCCGGCATTTTTGTATTGACTTCAGCGTGCTGGCGGATCTGATTTGTTGCTCGCGCAGCAATTATATTCGATTGTACGGCGGGATCCGTGTTTCAAATACCGCGCGCGAGTCTCTTTCGGCACTTTCATTAGGCTTGAGAGAGCTGCCGTCCATGAAATCTGTAAATACCCTGAAGTACTTACTTACTCACTTATCTGGAAGTATTTTAATCAATTTTGGCTTCCTCGTAGAGGAAGCATCGTTAAAAGTGTAAAATACTGAGAAAGCAATTTGCAATGTTCTACTTTGCAGGTTTTTTCGGATGTTTTTTAAAAATAAATCAAAATGTAAGATTTCAACCATTGAACCGATTTGTCTGAAATTTTTACCCAACCCTCGTTTCACGATAGTCAATGTGTGGACCAAATTAGAAGCCGGTATTTCGTAATTTGCACGATCCAGCGCGAGAATGATATTTTTCGAAATATTAAAAATACATCAAATTTGAACGGCTTATAAGATCAGCATCAAATTTGTACTCAAAACGTGGTCCATGGTTGTCCATATGTGAACACAATTTGAGATAATTCTGCAAAAAAAAATTCCCCATTTTTTTTTCGTTTCGGCCTTTTTTAGGCACACGTTTTGAAGAAACGCAGAAAGTGCCTATTGAATTCGCGCTCCACCGACTAAATTACGTTTTTATAGGAAAATGTTAATATAATTTCAATTTATTTACTTTTTTTATAGCAGATTTCTTAAACATAGTAAAATACATAATCTTGGTGTAACAGAATATAGAAATTTCATTACTAAATATGATTGGCTGTGTAGACTAGATTTTGTGTTATTCGGACGTCCGTATCACTCAGGGGGTCTGGACTGAATGGACCGAACAAGTTGAAATTTGGAATATTTCTTAATCTGGCATTGTGAAGTATGCCCATGAAGTATGGAAATTATTCTCTGTTTTTATAGAGGTGTTTATTTCAAGAAAATTGTCATTTTGGAGTCTAAAATTGTGTCCGGCTCACATTCTTCGCAGTCAACAGATGAATTTGGCTGACAATTGCTACATAATTCGGAATTACCTTAATACTGAAACACTTTTTTTAGATTATTTTTCAGATCATTTTTTAATAGTGTTAACCTACCACGATACAGTATATCAGGTCAAAATGTATGTACAGGTCTCAATCTTCGCAGTCGCAAGAACAATTTTTCTGAAACTTGCTGCTTACTCCTAATTTACTTTAACGAAAATGTATTTTTATCAAATAGTTTTAACCTACTACGAAATAGTTTTTCAGGTTGAGATGTATGTACAGGTATCAATCTTTGCAGTCGTCAGAACCATTTTTCTTATACACTCAGCAAAAAAATTAAGGGAACAGTTGAATTTTACCTTTTTTTCATTGATTTTTGAACCGCTGTAATTTTGTGAAAAATGATCGAATCGTAATAAAACAAAATGCGTTTTAAACCTTGATATCTCTAGTTTGAAAATCTTTTGAGTAATTTTTTTTTAAAGCAACACGTTCGGCATGAACCTAAGGAAAAGCGGAAAGAAAACATTTTCAAAATTTTTGTCATTTTCACAATCGTCCATGGGCCCAAAATTTTTTTTTTGGCTTTATCAATTATGGGTTCCTTTAGCCTGGTTCTTTACCTTTAAAATGGTCTGTTGCTGATCTCTGTACGACCATTTGTTGCTGAGATATGGCATTCAAAGAAAAAAGGAGCTTTTTTCGGAGATCAGCAATATCTCATGAACTAATGGTCGCACAGCGAGCTAAAGGTGGGTTTTGTAAACTGGAAGAAATGCTCTAAAAGAACCTTCTGGTACTTTTGAGATTTTATTTTTTTTTGTAACCTTAATTGTGATTTGAAAAAGACCAAAAAAATGAAGTTTTTTCCCGTTTTGGAAAATCCACGTCAACTTGGCAGATATTTCGATAATGACTCATGTTTCTAGGGTTTTTTTTACTTCAATACATGCCCAACGAGCCCCCAAGATTTAAAAATTGATCTGCTGAACCGTTATTTTTTACCGAAGCGTCAAAATTTTATCAAAAATTAAAGGAACGCTCATCGTTCCTTAAATGGCAATTAATGATGATTAAAATTTAAAAAAGTCTTTTCTGTTGTTTTCCTCGCGGTTTTGCAATAACAACTCTTTTAATCTTTGAAAAAGAAAAAAATTTCGAAATTTTGAATTTTTCAAAAATTAAAAAAAAATCAAAATTCAATTGAATTCAAAAATTCAATTTAAAAAAAATTAAAGTTAAAAAAGAAAAAATTTTCAACATTTTAATTTTTTTAAATAAAAATAAAAAAAAATTCGTTCGAAATCAAAATTCAACTGAATTCAGATTTTTTTTTTTATTAAGTGTTCGGGATTTCGTCGGGTCGCATCGCCGAGCCCGAAAAACAGCGAGAGTCCGAGCGCTCCGGTCAACGATCTCGGGGCATTGACACGCGAGTAAACACGGCGAAATTCGGCCGTTACCTTGCAAGATCGGTGCGACCTCTCGTCTCCTCGGTGCGACGCCGGCTCAAGGCAGTTCGGCTCCAAGTCCCGACGTGCGAGCATTATCGTCACACGGCTCCGCACCGCTCAACCAAAATTCTAATTGAAGCAGTCTACCGCGATCGAAGTATTTGTGTATTTTTTTGTTGTATGTTAAATATATGTTTATTTTCCTTTACTCGGTGTTGACGTGAAGTTAATGTCCCTCACCCGATCCGGCAATATGCACGCAGTCGCGCACATTAAGGTTAAAAAGAAAAAAATGCAACATTTTTGAATTTTTTAAAAATTAAAAAAAAAATGAAGGTTGTAACACGGGAAAATTCCGTGCTGCCAAACCGCCGCTCTGCTCGTCCGCTCGACGACGCCTAGACCGATCCGCAGGGCCATAGATAACTTTTATTATTATTATTAATTTTATTTTATTAATTTTTCCCGCTTTACGCGATTTATCCACGCTGACGCCGTCGCCGGGGTGAGCCCGGACCGAGGATACTGCGCGGGAGAGAGAGAGACAACGTTGGGATTTCGCCGTCGCCTCGTCGCTACGCCGCCGATTGCTCGGTTGTTTGAGCCTCCCGCCGTCGCCGCCGCTGGAGAGACTTCTGCCGTCTATTTCTCGCGCCACGTCAGCCAACTGTGGCGCGAGCGATTTCAGCTGGAGAAATCCAAACGCTGCGCGGCACGGCAGAGTTGGCCGCCTGCCTGCCGGCCAGCACTACGTGACGGAGAGGGGATCATTTCCCCGAGCGTGCGAGCGACGCAACACTCGAGGCACTTCCCGAGGAGCCGTCGGGCGAACGGCAGAGCGAGCGAGCGAGCGAGATCGGCGAGGGAATACGGGAGACCGAGACAGTCGGAACGGCGAGGACGAGGATCAAGCCGCTGCAACACGCCTCCCGCGAGCGTAGTTTTCGGGAGGATAATTGTCGAGGACATTGGGTGAGCCTCGCCGCGCGGCGTCAGTATCAATTCTTGTAATTCGTCCGTTTAAATTGTTTCCTTTTGTCTTTTTCGGCGCAACATCGCGCACTCGCCGCCTTTGCGCGAGACGGCCGTGTCGACGGGGCTCTTGCGAGCATCCCGCGACGCTGTGACCCTCGCGCACGAGCGCTAGATCTCGGCGACGCGCCCGCGAGGCCTCCGCGCCGAGATTATCGGGAAAAACAGGGCCAGCGCCGGGTGCAGCGGGAGAGGCCTGATCGTCCGGGCGGTCCTGCGGAAAATCCGAGCGCGAGTTCGTTCTAGCTAACGGTCGTTCGGTCGCGGGAAGTTGGCCGTCACGCCGAGGATTGCCGATTATTTATTTATTGTTCTTTTCTTTTGCATCCCGTGACGTAAAATTAGAGTCAGTGTGCGAGGAGGGAAACGGTGCGCGTTCTATATTCTTTTTGTATTAAATTTGCCAATTACCCTTAGTATATTTCCGAGTCTTTTCCTGTTATAATTTTGTATTTTCGACCAGGGGTTTGTGCGACCGTTATCTCTCCCGCCGCGTGTGAGAGAGAGTGTGTGTGTGTGTGTGTGTGGCGAGGGCCGCGGCGCGCGCGGTGACTCGCGACCTTGCGAGGGCGGACTTTGTTGCCGAGCAATAGACCGGCGAAACTGCGAGAAACGAAGAAGTGTTTCGTTTCTGCGAGACAGCATTGCGGGAGACTATACTTGAATTATTTTCGTCATTATTAATTTGTCTTGTTTAATAAACGGTTTTGTGAGCTCCCGCAGATTGACCGTTGTTCGGTTGTCACATTATTTCTGGTCCTCTCCGAGATCGTCAACTCATCGCATCCCGCCACTCTACAAAATTGACGGCTGCGGCTAGCCTGGCCAAAGCAGCCGGGTCCTGTAAGCGCGCGAGTTCTTCCCGGCGCGAAAGCGCCTGGCGCCCTGGGTAAAAGGGAAGAACTCGAGGGACCTTGGCGATTTGTGGGCGGTTTGGGAAAATCAAACTAAAAGCCACTACAAGGTTAAAAAAGAAACAAAATCAAGTTTGATTTTTGTTGAATAAAAATAAAAAAACAAAAAATTTAATTGAATTCAGAAATTTCTTTTTTTTTAATTAAGGTTAAAAAAGAAAAAAATTCAAATTTTGAATTTTTTTTCTTTTTCAAAGATTAAACGAGTTGTAATTGCGAAACTGCAGGGAAAACAACGGAAAAGTCTTTTTAAAATTTTAATCATCATTAATTGCCATTTAAGGAACAATAAGCGTTCCTTTAATTTTTGACAAAACTTTGACGCTTCGGTAAAAAATAACGGTTCAGCAGATCAATTTTTAAATCTTGGGGACTCGTTGGGCATGTATTGAAGTAAAAAAATCCCTAGAAACATGAGTCATTATCGCAATATCTGCCAAGTTGACGTGGATTTTCCAAAATGGGAAAAAAGTTCATTTTTTTGGTCTTTTTCAAATCAATATTAAGGTTACAAAAAAAAAAAAAAAAATCTCAAAAGTACCAGAAGGTTCTTTTAGAGCATTTCTTCCAGTTTACAAAACCCACCTTTAGCTCGCTGTGCGATCATTAGTTCATGAGATATTGCTGATCTACGAAAAAAGCTCCTTTTTTCTTTGAATGCCAATATCTCAGCAACAAATGGTCGTACAGAGATCAGCAATAGACCATTTTAAAGCTAAAGAACCATGCTAAAGGGCCCCACTATTAATAAAGCCACAAACAAATTTTTTGTGCCCGTGGACGATTGTGAAAATGACAAAAATTTTGAAATTTTTTTCTTTCCGCTTTTCCTTATTGTCATGCCGAACGTGTTGCTTTAAAAAAAATTACTCAAATGATTTTCAAACTAGAGATATCAAGCTTTAAAACGCTTTTTATTTTATTACGATTCGATCATTTTTCACAAAATTACAGCGGTTCAAAAATCAATGAAGAAAAGGTAAAATTCAACTGTTCCCTTAATTTTTTTGCTGAGTGTAGATTATGATGATAGGCCTGTTTTTGGTATAATTGATACCGTTCTATACAACGAGGTAAGAAAAATAATCTTTCGGTGCAACCTATTCTCGAGCATCAAATTTGAAGAACGGTGCGACGCTTGGGAAGTAGAGAGTGTTAATAGGACTGAGTTTCGAGAACTGTCCACGCTTCTAACGCTTTTCCTATGTATTTTCCACCAAGTGGGAAGCGGTCAGCAATTTGCAACAACGACTTTCGTTCTGTAATTGATAGAAATAATGTAATTGATTCAAATACATCCAACCAAAGAAATTATATATCTCGTTTTTATTTCACCGGCGAATATTCCATCTATTTACAGGTACCTTTTCGGATTGACGGAGCAAAGCACCAAAATTGATTAGCCATACAATTTAGATTGCTGCGTAGCTTAACAGCATTCGCGATATTAACAAATATAACTGGTTGATGCATCAAATCTGTTAACGAGGCCAACATAGTAGATTGGCTCTGACAACTAATATCTCTCAACCAACGGTCTCACCTGCACATTAAATTCTTAAGTCCATTAGTCAAAACGAACAATAATATCGGTTGCTGTAACCAACGAGTTGCAACCAAGTGAAATGTTTGAGACAGAAGTCTTGATTTTATAGTTTGGCGAACCAACTAACAGCTCGGTTAATTCAACTAATGCCGAGTTGAGCAGTTGGAATTGTTTCCTCCAACTATTTTAGTCGCTTGGAGCGTATATAACCTTGTGAATTGCCTGTAGCAACCAATTTTTTCTTTCCGTGTAGGCCACGCAAAGGCGCGTTTCCGAAAGTGCTATCGCGATGGAAGACAAAGTCTGCTTCATTAGTTCTCACGAGAAGGGTGAGGGCTTCGCGAGTGCTGATACAAAAACTGATGCTTTCATGGTTCAGGAAGTGAAAGCAGTGAGCTTGACGATTGATGCAGAGAAAAAGGATCTTGCGCCGAAGAAAGGGAAAGCATTGAGGAAGACGAGCAAAAGTTCCGATTTGACAGCTGCTGGCGTTCAAGAAAATGAGGACAGCATTATCGTTGGTTATGAGCAGGATGAGGACTTTACGCCTGAGGCCGCAGAAGCATTTAGAAGTACCCTTGATACTAAAATACATTGCATCAAAACCATCAGAAATAATGTTCTGCCCGTAGGGAGTCGGTTGAATGACGATTCGTTGGATGAATTTTCGCGAATTGTAAAAGAAAACTATGGATTCGAAACGCAAAGTGTGGAGTATATGTACTGTCATCCCACTCTGGTCAAGCCTGTTCAACGCAAACGCAGCATCCAACTCATCGGAGGAAAAGCGACAGACCACTGGAGGTGCCTTTACTTCGATGGTGCAAGACTTCGTGTGTACGACAGCCTTCCAGGCTTGACAAACTATCGGTTGGTCGAGAAAGAGAAACAGTACATTCGATTGCGGTATCATACGATACGCACAATTGATATTAATTTCGGAAAGGTTCAACAGCAACCAGTAGGCGTAAGTTGTGGCATTTACGCTTCCGCATTCGCCGCAAGCGTAGTGTGAGGTCGAGACCCTTCCAAAGAAACGTACTCGGCAGATGAGATTTTGATGAGGCGTCACTTTGTACGAATTCTCGAAGAGGCGTCGCTATTGTTGTTCCCGCAAAAGTAATTTATTTCTTGGAAATTACACATGTGTCCCGAATTCTAAGGTGAAAGCTTTTTTTTTCAAATTAGCTTTGCTTATTCGCACTGGTCTTCTATATACGAGTCCGGTGTAAATACCGAACTCGTTTAGTAAGACGTAGGCAGGATTTGGTTGCAAAAATGTGGATTCTTTTGCTAGAGTCGTCTGACAACACGTGTGCTGGTTGTTTGAAAAAATGTGGCCTCTTTAACAGAGTCGTCTAACAAGACGTGTGCTGGTTGTTTGAAAAAATGTGGCCTCTTTACCAGAGTCGCCTAACAAGGCGTGTGCTAGTTGTTTGAAAAAATGTGGCCTCTTTACCAGAGTCGCCTAACAAGACGTGTGCTGGTTGTTTGAAAAAATGTGGCCTCTTTACCAGAGTCGCCTAACAAGGCGTGTGCTGGTTGTTTGAAAAAATGTGGCCTCTTTACCAGAGTCGCCTAACAAGACGTGTGCTAATTTGGTTTCAACAAATCTGGCGCCAGAGTCGTCTAACAAGACGTGTGCTGATTTTTCCGCGGAAATCCGGGCATTTACCAGAGTCATCTAACAAGACGTGTGCTGGTTTAGAATATCGGAACTCAAAGTAATCCACAAAGACGTTTGTCTTATACATGTACAAAAATGTAAATACGCAATTATTGAGTAAGCGATATGACCATTTTATGGACAACCGTTTTGTTCTAGGAGATGGACAAGTTGGGTGAATGGTTTTTGTTGTAACGTTTACATTTTTTAAAGCGAAAAATGAAGAAATTTTTTAAAACATCGTAAATATTGGGTGGAAATGATTTTCACGCGGAATTAGATGAGGATCAATACGGCTGTTATGTGGGTTTTCATATGGGTGGTGAACGTAATTTGTCGCTATGCGTTGGATAGAGTCTGGCTGTCATTACCACATCCAGCATAATCGACACGGATTAGTTGGACTTGCAGAATACATAATTGAGTTTAAAAACGGTAGACATGAGATGGAATAATCACCAGAAATGGACGGAGTTCAGTATGAGCGTAACGCACTTCAAATGAGTCGCCTTGCAAAGCAATAGCGTTTGGTGGCAGTAAATTGGTTCTACAGAAACCCGATTGTACACATCAAATTATAATGCACCAATATAACCGGCGCATCTTGTTTGCATTTCTAGCACTAGTGTTATGTACAACCGACGTATTGCACTTTCAGTTCCAGAATTATATTGTGATACAATAGATATGCATATAAAATGAACGAACCTGGTCCTTCTTTACCAGTGCGTAATCATGCGATATAGAAATGTTTCCGTTCTATAGCGCTTGAAATTAGACCGCAAAAGCGAAAAAACAGGGCAGAATGTAAAAAATCTGGTTGACTCAGTTTTCTTGGATCTCGATAAGCCTTGGGACATAATTCGCTAAAAATGTTATTTGTTTCCACTGTTTTCTCTCCTTAAGTGACATTACAGTAACCACAATAGTACAAAAAATTGAAAAATGAATCAATGCGACAATAAAAAGAAGAAAACGAAATTTTTTATTTGTTGTGCATACATGTTGAGTCACGAAATATAATTCCAGAGCTAGCCGTCGTTTTTTCGCATGGCAACACATTCGACGTGCGCAACGCAACTCGAAATGTGGCGCGATCGCGTTTTATACCTCACTGTCTCCGCATGGTAAAAAGCAAACATTTATAATCATCTAATTCCTCGAGAAAAAATGAAAACTTGATTCAATTTCAATTAATCGAAATTTTTCTTCTTTTCGGACGCTTTTCTACAAAGTAGTACTCGTTATTGGAGAGAAAGTGCAGAAATCATGTTTGCTTTCTGAAAACGACATACCATTATTAGTTTGTATGAAATTGGTGTGCAAGATATTTCAAGGTCCGGAATATGCATCTTCGCAGGACGAGCCATTGAACTAGACGCAGAGCTAAACGCCGCTTCTGTGCCGCGCGAACCATTTGACGTACACGCGCCAAGGTTCGAGTTACGCCGAGCACGTTGAATGGCTCGCCCGGCGAAAAAGCAGCGTCTATCTCTGGAATTATAGGCTTGCCCTGGAGTTATTTGCAGCTGGTAATTTCACGTATCTATATTCATTTGTCGTCAAGTATTGTTTTTTTGTACGGATTTTTTTCCTCAAAGTTCATCGATTGAATATATTGGCGATCGTATCAAATAAACTTTAAATAATTTTTTTGTTTGATATTTTTCGAGGGGTACGATGAAAAATATTTATTGCCAATCGTATTACTCGCGACAGGGTATGAGTCATGCACATAAGAATTTTACACATTGCGGGTTGTGCACATGTGAAAAAATCCAATAAAACGTACACGTAATGATTTCAAATGTACTGTAACGAGTCCCTGTTTTCTCCTTATTTTTCCTCTCCCGATCACTCTCCGTACCGCCGACCCACTTACGCACTCCAGAGTTCAATGTTCCCTAACGCGCGGCCCAGCCCGTCGCGCATATCTAATCACCGCCGTTTCCCAAAACGCAGCTATCCACAGCTGCATTCCATCCGGTCACTTGCGCAATCTACGTGACTATTTACCCAAATTCCTCTTCTACGGCCCTTTTTATTACCGCTCTACCACAGATAACTTCTTAAGGCGCAATTGACTAGTTCATCGCCCTCCGCGGAATCCGGTCACATGTGTGCCTGTTTTCCCGTCGAACCTTCCAGACTCTTCCCCAAAATCCCTCCCCACTATCATCATTTTCCCACAGTTCACTCCCATATAAGCGCCTCCCGCGTTACCTCTTTAGTCAGTAATCACCGAAACTCTGCGCGACACTGTAACGCTGCCAGATTTTGTACACAAGAATAAATGTCTTGAGCAGTTCAATAACGTGTTAACCGAGTCCCTCCGTCCTAAAACCGCGTTCTGTAGCACAGTTGGCTACTCGATATAACAAAAACCCTGAATTATCCCTTCGCGACATCACAATTGGTGCTAAGTGTGGGGTGGTCAACTGAACATTGCTGGGAACATAGGACCGATCGACGACACCAAGAATCTGCAAAAGGCAACAAAATTCAACACTGGACACGTACAAAAAATCGGTGAGTAAATACCAATTTACTCAATACCGCGTACCCGTGAATATCGCGACCGATTCAGAAACTGATTCAACGAAAACAAGCAACATGTCGCTCACGAAGATTAACGAATCAATTAAAGACGCCGTGAACAGAGTTCTCGAGCGACAATCGGAATTCGGAGAACATCAAAGAAACGAACAACGATCGCGAACAAACAGCGTCATATCCGAGGAACAGTTTGAAGAAATAACGCCACAAGAGGCGATTGAATTAATAAAAGAATTCAACGGAAAAAATATTGGTGTCGAAGGATTCATCGCTTCCATCGAAAGTGTGCGACAACAAGTGACGCGTCAAGACTATCTGCGTCGACTAATAATCGCGAAACGAATCGTTGGTGACGCGGCACGTGAACTTCAGGAGTACGAGACCGACTCCTACGAAAAATTATTCGGCGCATTACGCATTTTGTTCGGTAACCTACAACCAGTTAGTGTTTTCCGCGATAAACGCTCGCGTACATTCCAAGGACGAAACGAAACAGTTGCGAAATTCACAAATCGATTTCTCGAAATCCAGAATCAGGTTTTAGCCGTACTCGCTAATTCCACGACAGATGAGACGCGTCGCAAATTCATTATTGAGTACGAACGCGAACAAGGCCTTGAACAGTATTTGTTGGGACTCCGCAAAGAAATATCCACCGAAGTGCGCGCACAACGTCCAGAAAATATTCGAGCAGCCATCGCGAAGGCTCAAGCCGCCGAAGCCTACGATTACACGAGAGAGATGATGACGCGAAACCTTAACGTCGCTGAACGCAACCCAGGTACGCAACGACCGCCGACACAGTCAACAACCAGGCCACTCGCCGCTTCGTCTTCAACGCAGCGCCCGCAGGTTACCTGCAGCTACTGCCAGCGACAGGGCCACCTCGAGAGGGACTGCCGCACGAAAATTTACGATTCGCAGCGAAGATCTGAGACACAACCATCGGGTTTTCGGAAGGACATGCCTCCACCCCGTCCACCATTAAGAATCAACCACCTACCGCCGGAGAGAATACACGAAACCGAAGCAACAGAGCGATCCCTCGAGTTAACGCCGTGGGATGCGCAAAACGAGTCATCAAGCTCTCCATGCGAGACATACAAGGACCAGGAAGATTTCTACTAGATACCGGAGCCGCTATCAGCCTCATTAAATTGGGCTGCCTGAAAGGAACGTCACTCGTTGATAGGAAAGTCAACACCGAATTTAAGATGGGCAACGATTTACACAGATCGCTGTTCGTCACTCAACAGGAGTACGAAGGACGGAAACAAATCTTCCACGTCATCCCTGATGACTTTCCTCTGGAGGAAGATGGTCTGATTGGCATTCCCTTCATGGAAAAATATCAAACATACATCGGCATCGGAAAGGACAACTTCCTGCAGTTTGACAGAAAACGCCTCAGCTTCGAACCACTCACCATCACTGTTCCCGCGAGATCCATCAATTTTATCACCGTGCCAACGAACATTGCGAACGGACCAGCCATCACGAGTGAAGAAAATTCAGATTCCATAGTGCCTTGCGTGTTCCAAGCCAAGGACTATGAAGCCCGAGTGCCAGTAATTAACGACTCGGAAGAACCTAAACGGGTTACAGTGGACCTACTGCGTGGGCTGCCCTTTGAGGGACCTACCTCTTCACCGGCGGAGGCGCGCCAAGACGCACCGGCGGACGCATTAAGGATTCACCACATCAAGGAGCACAACTCGGCAGACAGAATCCGAGCCTTGAAAGAAAACGTGCGTCTACAGCACGTGCCACCAGAGCTAGCGGAACAGGTGTGGGACATCGTGTCGTCCTACCCCGACGTGTTCGCTCTACCTGGCGACCCACTGCCAGGCACAAAAGCGGTCAAACACCGCATCATAACCAGTGATGACGTTCCAATAAACGTCAAGCAGTACCGATACCCTCCGGCACACAAGGAGGAAATCGACAGACAAATCAACGACATGCTGGAGCAAAAGCTTATCGAGCCCAGCGACTCACCGTACAACGCCCCACTCTGGGTTGTACCAAAGAAATCTGATGCCTCAGGGAAGAAGAAGTGGCGAATAGTCATTGACTTCCGAAAATTAAATGAGAAGACTGCCCACGACGCATACCCCTTGCCATGCATCGACGAAATTTTGGATCAGCTCGGAAGAGCCAAGTACTTCTCCGCCTTCGACCTCGCCTCTGGATTCCACCAGATACCGATGGACGAACGGGACAAACAGAAGACAGCCTTCTCGACGCCTTCAGGACACTTCCACTACAACCGGATGCCTTTTGGTCTCAAAAACGCACCTGCAACGTTCCAACGAATGATGAACAATGCATTGCGTGGACTGATCGGCAACACGTGCTTCGTTTATCTCGACGACATAATTATTTACGGGAACACAATGGAAGAACACAACAAAAAACTAACCGACGTCTTGAACCGTCTACGCGAAGCAGACCTCAAACTACAACCGGATAAATGCGAATTTCTTCGTCCGGAATTGGAGTTCTTGGGACACGTCATATCAGAAGAAGGTGTAAAACCAAATCCCAAGAAAGTTGAAGCTGTCGCGAATTTTCCGACCCCTAAGGAACCCAAACACATAAAACAATTCCTTGGACTCGCAGGATATTATCGGAAGTTTATCAAGGACTTCAGTAAAATGGCAAAACCACTGACCGAATTGTTGAAGAAGGACGTCACGTGGACATGGAGCGAAAAGCAAGAACAGGCATTTCAAATGCTGCGCACCGCATTAACGACCGCACCCGTACTACAGTATCCGGATTTTACGAAAGAGTTCATTCTGACCACCGATGCTAGCAATCACGCAATCGGTGCAGTCCTATCGCAGGGACCGATCGGAAAAGATCGACCTGTCGCGTACGCGTCCCGCACCCTCAACAAGGCAGAACAGCGCTACTCCACCACCGAAAGAGAAATGCTCGCGATCACCTGGGCAACGAAGCATTTCCGTCAATACTTGTACGGAAAACAATTCAAAATCGTAACCGACCACAAGCCTCTCATCTGGATTTTAAAAGCCACTGACCCTCCGACGAACAGCCGCTTGATGCGACTCCGAATGAAAGTAGAGGAATATGAGTACGAGCCTATTTACAAGAAAGGCTCTCTCAACACAAACGCAGACGCGCTGTCTCGAATTTACGCAGTGACCACCAGAAGTCAACGACAATCGAAAGTTATGGACGAAGAGAAAAACGCAGAACACAGGAACGACAGCAACACCGACAAATCAGCGGAAGAACAAGAAGAAGAAAAGTCAACAAAAGACCCGCCGCTGTACATGGAATTTGAGCTTTCTGAAAATGTTCCTCTAGTTCCCGAAATCAGCGAGGACACCCCACCAAAAGATATTTCCGCTCTAAAAATAGTGGACACACCGAGTGATTCCGCGGATTGCCTCCACGTTGATTTCACCGAAGACGAAATCGACTGGTTCAACCGAATCGCAGCAGCCTTAATGAAAGTGAAAAAGACGACGAAGATTTACTTGGGCTGCGATCACCTTCGCGCCCATCCGGGAATAAAAAGCCGGATTAAACAGATGATTAATTTCATATGGTCAACCAGAGAGGATCGCCCATTATTGTACCTGTACGACAAGGAGCTCTACGAGCCAGGTACAGAGGAAGAACGACAGCGTATAATAAAAGAACATCACGGAACAAAAGCTACTGGACACTTCGGCATCGCCAAAACTCTCGACCGTATAAAAACCGTTGCTACTTGGCCGAATCTACAACGAGACATTGAGGACTACGTCCGAAAATGCGATACCTGTCAGAAGATTAAGTTGGTGCGCATACGGCCGAAGGCAGAAGCTGTAATTACGGATACACCCGAACGACCGAACGACAAAATTGCCTTGGATCTTGTAGGACCCATCCCCGAATCAGCCGATGGTTACAAATACATCCTGTCCGTACAAGATCAGCTCACCAAATATATCACGCTGATCCCGCTAAAAACTCAGGATGCTCAAGCCACTGTGAATGCACTGGTTGAGCATTTCATCTACATTCATGGCGCACCCAAGAAGATCCTCACGGATGGCGGAAGGAACTTCATCAGCCAAACTTTCAAACATCTGGAGAAACTCTTCAAGATTTCTCACATGACGACCACAACGTTCCATCCTCAAAGCAACGGCAGCCTCGAAAGAGCCCATGGACCAATCAAGGAACAAATCAAGGCTCTCATCCACGATCATCGTGAGGACTGGGACAAGAAACTAAAGTTCGTCTCAATGGCTTATAACACCGCAAAACAGGAAGGCATCGGACTTACGCCTTTCGAGATGCAGTTTGGACGAAAACCAAACGTCCCGAACAGCATCCCCATCCACCGAACGAATGCCACCATCGACGAGTACTTCGAGGGACTTCGCGCAGACCACGACAGAATTTTGAAGAAGGGACGAGACCATCTCATCGCAGCTAAAGAACGCTACAAGGCGAACCAAGACGCTCACATCCACCGACCTGCTCCGATCTTCAACAAGGGCGACGAAGTACTCGTTGCTCAAGAACGAGACAAATCCCCACTCGCCCCGAAGTGGGAAGGTCCCGCAATAATCCTCGAACGAACATCTGATGTCAATTACGAGATCCTACTAAGAAATAGAAGGGAATTGATTCACGTCAATAAACTCAAACCCTATTTTCGAGACTAATATTTCTTTTATGTCCAGGTCACAACTTAACCACCGTCCATACTTTCATTCCGTCAAACATAGCGCAGTAACAGGCAGACTAGCTCAACCTCAAGGTACCTCCTGGACCAGGCATTGTACAACATCCCCGTGACGAAGACACGAGGATCGACCTGACCACGATCACCAAGTTATCCGTAATCGTACAACAAAAGAAAAACGAAGCCACACAATAAATGAATCAAGAAAATAAAATTAAAGCGCCGCACCCAACTTCACAGAAATTAAAAATGTGTAAATGTCACACGGATTCTTACCGCTTGTATAGCTGTAAAACTCCAATATTGTAAATTAATGCGAACTACTGTAAAACTTCCTCGTTCCCGTAACACCCAATAGCCACTCTGTAAATCTTTAAAACGCTTATCATTGTAATTCCGTATGTAATTCGATTTGACAGAATTATTCATGTTATACGCGCCACCAGCAAACAATGTACTACTGCTAAGAAAATTCATTTTTTGTTATATGAATTTTCTAAAATAAGGGGGGAGGTGTAACGAGTCCCTGTTTTCTCCTTATTTTTCCTCTCCCGATCACTCTCCGTACCGCCGACCCACTTACGCACTCCAGAGTTCAATGTTCCCTAACGCGCGGCCCAGCCCGTCGCGCATATCTAATCACCGCCGTTTCCCAAAACGCAGCTATCCACAGCTGCATTCCATCCGGTCACTTGCGCAACCTACGTGACTATTTACCCAAATTCCTCTTCTACGGCCCTTTTTATTACCGCTCTCCCACAGATAACTTCTTAAGGCGCAATTGACTAGTTCATCGCCCTCCGCGGAATCCGGTCACATGTGTGCCTGTTTTCCCGTCGAACCTTCCAGACTCTTCCCCAAAATCCCTCCCCACTATCATAATTTTCCCACAGTTCACTCCCATATAAGCGCCTCCCGCGTTACCTCTTTAGTCAGTAATCACCGAAACTCTGCGCGACACTGTAACGCTGCCAGATTTTGTACACAAGAATAAATGTCTTGAGCAGTTCAACAACGTGTTAACCGAGTCCCTCCGTCCTAAAACCGCGTTCTGTAGCACAGTTGGCTACTCGATATAACAAAAACCCTGAATTATCCCTTCGCGACATCACAGTACACATTGATATTAAAATTAATATTCATTGAAACAATGTCGTGCAGATTGGATTATTTGTGTATGAAATCTTTGTACACATTGGAAAAAAAATCTGTAAATCACAAATATTGTTAACATGGAATGATTCTTTTAAAAAAGACGTACATATTTTTTTCTTACACATTACAAATGAATTATAGTTTTACACATATTCATTAAGAACGTTCACAAAAATAAGAAGCTGGATTATTTTTGTGCACGTAATTATCTTATATCAAACGCCCCAAACATCGTTCACAAAATATTGTGCACAAAATATCGTGCACATATCCGTCTGGTTTATTATTTTTTTCTCAAGCTTTTCTTTTTAGCTGAAAGCAGAGGTCATAGGCACCGATTCATCGCAATTTTCGGCCTTAAAAGCTAGTTCCTCCGGAGCTATCTCAAGTAGTCGTTTTAGATTTCGGAATTATATAATCTCCGAGAGATCGACCGTCCATTGCCACCATTTTTAAGGCGATTGTGCTCGTAGTCTTATTTTGGCATCGATTTTCAACCGATTTATCGATCCTTGCGGCCTTAAAAGCTAGTACCTCCGGAGCTATCTGAGGTAGTCGTTTTGGATTTCGTGATTATATTGTAACGGCCGAGCAAATGAAGAACACGGATATTTGTTTGTGGGGCGGATATTATTGATTATAAAAGCTTCCGATATTCGGATCGCGATCTTTAGCACGTCTGCTCGCTGTCAAAATCCCGTCGAGACTCTCTTCTGTCATAATCATAGTGAAGTCGGTCAACTATTCGTTTATCAATTGTCAACCTAACTTATATCGTGTGTCTCATAAGATGTAGTCAGCTATATTCGTTACACTACTCCCCTCCCTTTTGAGTTGCCGCCCCGGCAACTCCTAAACCACCCTAAGATGTGCCACGGTCCATCATCCTAATATCAGTCCAATATTTATTAGCCTACACTGTTCTGACATTCGTCCAAGTCCTCAAGGAAAAATATGGCCAAAAAAACCTTGGGAAGAACAGTGTTCACAAAGCTAGATAGTCTCATTTTTTCCTATACCAGTCCAGTCCGAACTAAATAATTCCATTTTATCCTATACTAAGCCCGTTTCACATCAATCAATAAATATTTCATTCCAATCATTATTCTTTCTCTGTTTTCGTTCCTCTTCTCCAACTTTTTCGCAGTCGAACGGAATTGCGCAGGAAGGATTCTGACCACTTCACAGTATCTTCAACGATACCTGTGAAATACAAATTAATCGCGTAGACTTCTGCAATCGCTAGCCAAACTTAGGACAATACAATCTATATGATTATTTTCTCTCTTTTTTATTCTCTCGGCGACATTTTCGACTTTAACATCAATTCACCCGATTGATTCCACAATAAAACGACTCTAAATAATCGGTCACTGTTCGAAACCTCTCATTGGCCAACAGTCCCCCGATCTGTAACTCTGGTCCTTCGTTACCCAGCAGTTACCGAATCAACACAATTTTCCGGCAACCCTCCAGGACGCTTTTCACCAAAAAAGCCGTCCAAGGTTCCAGACAAATTATATTCTACCCGAACTACGATTCAACTTAACGTTCATCTATCCGAGAGAGAAGAATCATTCACATTCTGCTCAAAACTTTCACAAATATCTCGAATAAAAAAATACGTAATTTTGATTTGCCTGTGAGAGTCCTTTGCAGCTCAATCCGTCCTCCTATCCATCCAGAGTTGTTACTTCCTTTTTGTCGTCACGGAGCGTCATCGAGATCGCAATTTTCGTTTTTAGGCACTCACGTTTTGAAGAAACGCAGAAAGTGCCTATTGAATTCGCGCTCCACCGACTAAATTACGTTTTTATAGGAAAATGTTAATATAATTTCAATTTGTTTACTTTTTTTACAGCAGAGTTCTTAAACATAGTAAAATACATAATCTTGGTGTAACAGAATATAGAAATTTCATTACTAAATATGATTGGCTGCGTAAACTAGATTTTGTGTTATTCGGACGTCCGTATCACTCAGGGGGTCTGGACTGAATGGACCGAACAAGTTGAAATTTGGAATATTTCTTAATCTGGCATTGTGAAGTATGCCCATGAAGTATGGAAATTATTCTCTGTTTTTATAGAGGTGTTTATTTCAAGAAAATTGGCATTTTGGAGTCTAAAATTGTGCCCGGCTCACATTCTTCACAGTCAACAGATGAATTTGGCTGAAAATTACTACATAATTCTGAATTACCTTAATTCTGAAACACTTTTGCTTCCTCATAGAGGAAGCCTTGTTTTCGTGAAATTTTTTTTTTTTCGAGATTTTCATGTCAGTACACTCAGCATGGTCTAAAACGTCGAGAAAAGTGGTTTGTGCGAAATGTCTGTATGTGTGTGTGTGTGTGTGTGTGTGTATGTGTGTGTGTATGTGTATGTGTGTATGTGCACGTTTTTTTGTTTACACGATAACTGCTGTAATTTTTTAAGAATGTTCTTCAAATTTGGCACGCACGTTTGCTATCATAAAATACTGTATGGGATTGTATTTGGCGCGAATCGGTTAGGAAATTCAGATTTTACAGCATTTTGAAAATTTGGCAAAAATCGTTTTCGCGATATAACTTCCGCAATTTGAGAGATATCGGGATGAAATTCTGTACGACAATAGACCACCTTAAAACCATGACTTGTATCAAATTTGGCGAAAATCGGTAAAGCAGTTCTCATGTTATTGCAAATTCATTATTTTTTCAAATGTCTGTAAGTACTATAGCTCCTGTAAATTATGAGACATCCGATTGCAATTTCGAACATGTCATTACGTTCATTGATTATTATCGATGAGTTTCGTCGAGGAAACTGCCATTGTGTCGGTAAATTTGGATTTTGCTGCATGAAAAACAAAAAAAAGCCGGCACCCAAAAAAAAATCGGAAAAAAATTTTTGCAGAATTTTCTCAAATTTGATTCACGTATGGACAAGCATGGACCACGTTTCGAGTACAAATTTGACGCGGATCTGAAAAGCCGTTCAAATTTTATGGCATTTAGAACATTTTGAAAAATCTCGTTATCACGCTGGATCATGCAAATTACAAGGTACCGGCTTCTAATTTGGTCCACACATTCACTATCATGAACCAAGGGTTGGGTACAAATTTGAGGGAAATCGGTTCGGTGGTTAAAATCTTACATTTTTATTTATTAAAAAAAAACAGCCGAAAAAACCTGCAAAGTAGAACCTTGCAAATTGCTTCCTCAGTATTCTACACTTTTGACGATGCTTCCTCTATGAGGAAGCCAAAATTGATCAACATACTTCCTCATAGAGGTAGCATCGTCAAAAGTGTAGAATACTGAGGAAGCAATTTGCAAGGTTCTACTTTGCAGGTTTTTTAGATTATTTTTCAGATCATTTTTTAATAGTGTTAACCTACCACGATACAGTATTTCAGGTCAAAATGTATGTACAAGGTCTCAATCTTCGCAGTCACAAGAACAATTTTCCTGAAACTTGCTGCGTACTCCTAATTTACTTTAACGAAAAGGTATTTTTATCAAATAGTTTTAACCTACCACAATATAGCTTTTTAGGTTGAGTCGTATGTACAGGTATCATCTTCGCAGTTGTCAGAACCATTTTTCTTATACTTGCTGCGTACTCCTAAATTAATTGAACGCAGAGGTACTTTTTAGAATAGCTTTAACATACCACGATACAATTTTTCAGGTTGCAATGTATGTATTGGTCACATTCTTCGGAGTCAATGGAACAATTTTTCTGAAACTTACTGTGTACTCCTGAACCCCAAAAAAACACCTTGGGTGTAAAAATCTGAGACAAGTAAATTTACATCGGCAAATGTACCTATTCTTTCAAAAAGTTGTGAAATAATGAATTTATAAAAGTAAAACCCCATACTATGCAAAAAGTCGACAAATAATTAACCGCCTCACAACGTCAAGTAAACCCGAAAATTAATAATGATAGTTTAATTAACTCAAAGTTGGATGGGTCAATTTATAAAAATTGCTTGTCCGGCCATTGTACTTATCAAATTAACATGACAACTGGTATATTAGCTAAATACGCACAATTAACTGTTTCGTCGATCGCCAAAACCAACAGTCGATACTTTAGGCCGGACAAGTAATTTTTATAAATTGACCCATCCAACTTTGAGTTAATTAAACTATCATTATTAATTTTCGGGTTTACTTGACGTTGTGAGGCGGTTAATTATTTGTCGACTTTTTGCATAGTATGGGGTTTTACTACTATAAATTCATTATTTCACAACTTTTTGTAAGAATAGGTACATTTGCCGATGTAAATTTACTTGTCTCAGATTTTTACACCCAAGGTGTTTTTTTGGGGTATTTGTCTACTTTTTGCAAAAGTTCTCCCTTGGCGATTTATACTAGATATTTTTCGATATTATCACAAAATTGTTAATCACGAAGTACGAGTATTCATTTTCGAGGCTTTACATTTTTTATTGTTCATTAATACCAGTTCACATCATCAATACAATATTACCTAGCCCTTAATATTGATAGGTTTCCGCAAGATTAGAATTATTCTCTTGAGCGGCAAGACAAATTTCACTATCTGTGCCAAAAACACGGGAAAACCAATATTCCGATTTGAATGAAACATGCCATCTAAGAATTTTGTTGGTTGCTGATTGTGAATTTGTGGTAAAAATACAGAAATTCAAAATGGAGGTTCCAATATGGCGGATGAAAATTCAAAAGTGACTTACTTCAAATCAAAACCGACACTCAGTAGTTCGGGGTCGCTCATTACAAATCTGTACTCAAAATTTAGAAATTCAAAATTGCGGATCAAATTCAAATTTGACTTTGAAATCCTCGAGTGCCAATTGTCATCCGGATGCAATCAATTCTGAATTTTGAACTGCTATATTTGATTCACCATTTTCGATTTTTTTTTAATTTTATGGACAGATTCGTAATCAGCGATCTCATAAACACCCGAGTGCCGAATTTCATTCCAGTTAAATCAATTTTAAATTTCCATCCGCCATGTTGGATCCGCGACTTTAAATTTCTAAATGCGACCTCGAAAACCCCCATATACCAGTTTGTATGAGCATCAATTAGTTAATTATTGTATTTTGGTGTGCTATGGATTGGATTGACATTCTTAGTTTTTGGATTTTGAGGTCAGATTCTTAATCAGTGACCTCGAAAACCCTCGAGTACAAAATTTCACGAAAATCGTTCGAACCAATTACAAGATAATTGATGTGCGAGAAGAGATTTGAGAGATATACATAGAGAAAGAGAGAGACAGAGATGGAGCGTGACTGCCGTGAAGATAGATGCACGTCATCTGTTATAGCGACGTCTGCTTACAAAATCGCACACAACATCCACACAGCGGACACAAAGTCCACAAGCGGACGCCGCCATGTTGTGTGCGATGGCGACGACCACTCGAAATCTAGCTCGAAATTAAGCTCGAATATCTATCTTGTGCGCCTCTCTATAAATACGATTTTGGTTGCAATCGATAGACCGTAAAAAGAACATAATTTACGTGTTGCTCTAAAACATATTCGTTTACTGAATATTAAAAAAAGAAAAGAAAAGTTTTCGAGAGTGTCCGAAAACGAGTTGTTTCGCGTATAAGAGTCTTGTCGCGTCTCGTCGTCATCGGTCGGTTCGGTCGGTAAATCGGTCGCCGTCGGTAATCGGCCGTAAATGTACTTGTCTCGAGACGCTACCGCGTCTCTTGATTTACTTTAACACAGAGGTATTTTTAAACACAATTTTAAACTACCACGATATAGATTTTCAGACCGAAATGTGTGTAACGTTCTCAATCTTTACAGTCGTCAGAACAATTATTCTGATACTTGCTGCGTACTCCTAAATTACTTTAACGCAAAGGCACTTTTTTAGATTATTTTTGCTTCCTCACTGAGGAAGTTTGTTTTCGAGATTTTTTTTTTTCGAGATTATCATGTCAGTATGTTCAGAATCACCTAAAACGCCCAGAAAAATGGTTTAAAAAAATGGCCGTATGTGTGCGTGCGTGCGTGCGTGCGTGCGTCAAATTTGGCATGCAAGTAGAGTGGTAACTGCTCTTCAAGTGTTGTGATTTTTGAAAAAATGTATACATGAATACAGAATATATAGAATATTTAATTTTTCGAAAAAATGTCGTACACTCTCTAACTTTCGTAAAAAATCAACGACTCAGCTAAATAGTTCTTCATAACCAAAGACATTTTCAGTGGAGTTCGCTATTGCATTTCGACGAAATCGTTAAAGCGGTTCGGATTTGATTGAATTTTGAATTTTACGAAAAAAATGCATTTTGCCCTAAATCACGTTGAATATAAACAAATGAACTGAAATGTTCTACTTGAAGCAAACAAATGAACTGAAATGATCGGTAAAGTCGTTGGGATTTTACGACATTTTGAATTAAAAAAAATAGATTTCCGCTATTACTTCCACAAAAGTTAGGAAAGTAACACAAAAATTTGGAGATAATCGAAATGAGATGTAACGGTGTTTGTAACGGAGTTTTCTTTTGTTCGAATAAAAAAAAGTTGCAAAGTAGAACTTTGCACATTGCTTCCTTATTAATTTCTTTTTTTCACAAAGCTTGGGGGGCGAAGCCCCCCAACAGGAAACCCGGCGCCCCGAAGGGGCGCCGGGTTGCTTGTTTTTGTTTTCATTATTCTTATTGCGAAGTCATCGAGACTTCAATTTTCTTAATTCTCCATTCCCCAGTGAGAGCCGTCGAGGTTCTCAATTTTGACATCGTTTCTTCGTTGTGTGAGCCATCGAGGTCTCAATTTTGATTTCGCTTTTCCGTCGTGTGAGCCATTGAGGTCTCAATTTTGATTTCGCTTCTTCGTTTCACTATCACTCGCGAATAACCGAAAAATAATCCTCCGTGGAGTTGTCAACCACTTCTGACACCAATCTAACGGCCGAGCAAACTTATATCGTGTGTCTAATAAGATGTAGTCAGCTATATTCGTTACAATATCATCTCTAAGAGGTCGACCGTCTATCGCCACCAGGTTTAAGGCGATTCTGCTCGTAGTCTTTTTTTGCATCGATTTTCAGTCTATTTATCGCGATTTGCGGCTTCAGAAGCCGGTATCTCCGAAGCTGTAGGGACTAGACTATTTCACTTTCGGGATTATATCATCTCCGAGAGATCGCCCGTCCACCGTGACCTGTTTTAACGCGGTGGTTCTCGTACACTCTTTTTTACTTGATTAAAAAAATATATAAGACCAATCTATTGATCTTTTGCATCCCACCAAATTGTATCACCACTTCAATTGCTTCAGGGAATCTCAGGACAAGGAAATAAAACACATGTTTGAGTCTCGTATTTCTTTTATTGCCGTATGCAAAACTCTACGACCTCTAAAGAAGACACTAAGGCGTAACAAGTTTTTTAACAAGTTAGAAAATTGAGGAGGGCGCGAATGCTGTTGAGAAAAACGGGCGGCGGTGTTCCCTCGACGACTCGTCGTCGCTGTTCCAGGCACGCGGCTTTGGTCCACCGGCTCGTTTGGCTATGATTATCTGGTCGACTTCGAGAATCGTGAAGCTCTCCGTGGGTCCGCGAACGACGACCGTGTTGATGCGGCTTTCTGTGCTGTCGAGACTGAAGACGACGATCGCGGTGTCGCCGAGCTCGTCGGTATGCACCGAATTGGCGTAACCGAGCTCCTCCTTCGTTGGCGGTACGAGCTTGGAAACCGCTGTTCCTCCCACGGCTTCACATCCAGTTATAAAAATAAACATCTATAGGAAATAATACCATTATTACTCTTATTTAGGACAATGTTTATGCAGATTTCACTTCAGGCTTCATCAGGGAGAGCAATGGCCGAATGGGTCGGGCTCGGACCCACATGCAAGTGGGTCAGGATCCGATTCCCGGCCAAGCAACAATGGATTTTTTCTGTGTGCTTTCTGTGATCCCGGTGTTTCAGAACCCATCGTAAAAATAGTAGGTCTAAATTAAAGGGCTAGCGCCTCGGCCTGGTAAGCCGAAAAGACTGGGAGACTGTCATGGGTTTGCAAAACGGATGATGACGTAGCTCCGGCGATAGGACGTACGAACTACGACTATAGCCGTAAGTCCGAGGCCGACACTCGTCGGCACGCGAGGAACCTCAGGACTCGAGAACCGAACCGACGACAACGGATAAGGAAGGAGGAGAGAGACAGTGAAAGAATACCAGGAAGCCCGCAACCCTTAGGGGTGTCAGTGTATCAAAAATACCAATACCACTTCAGGCTTCATCCATGAAATCTCTGATGAGTTGTTCGTGCCACTCTCCCTCGATATCACGCGCAATTCCTTCGCTCCATCGTTCACCACCCATCATATTTTGCGGCAAATATGTTTCTATTACTGCTCTGCAGAATGGGCATTTTCGGGTGATTAATTTTTTGACACACGGGACACAAAGGCGATGACGGCAGGGTCTGAGGATTTGCAGCGCTGTTTCGCGTCGCATATGTGGCATTCTGTTTTGAAAACAAGGGGAAGTGTTAGTTCCCCTAACAATCTCAACAACCACCGTTGTACCATAAAAACGACCGGGTGGTGTTTTGCAACAAAAAAACACCGAAAGTTGATCGTAACGACCGGAAAAACGACTGCCCTAATAAATTTTATGCGGTCGTTTTTGTCGATTTACCATGGACAATCGAAAAAATAGCCGAATGACATTTTTCCGGTTTATTTCCGGTTTATTTTTTGCAAAAAACCACCCGGTTGTTTCACGGTGAATCAGCTGGAAACGACGGTTGTCAAGATTGTTAGGGTCATTACATGTCAAGTATAAAACGACATGTATATCAACGCCAAGTATAACACAGAAATATGCCGCGAGAGACGATCTATACTGTGTGAAACACAGCTACGATACGCTTATTTACTGCATATATTAGACAGTACACCTCCGACCAATCACAGCACGAATAAAACGATGACAATAACTGCGAGATTTTCAAGATATCCCGAGACACTAACTTTTTTGAGGAGGATCCTTCGTACGATCAGATAATATGAAATACTTAATAGTTGATTCGAACTGGACCTAGTACAGGACAAAATGAATTTATTTAGCGCAGGCTCTATAACGACTGAACATAGGAATAAGTGGAATTATATAGAATTGTAAACACTGTTCTTCCCAAGGTTTTCGGCCATGGTTTTCCTTGAGGATTTGGATAAATGTCGGGACAGTGTAGGTTGAGAAAATACTTCATTGATTTTACGATGATTTTAGGACTTTGACAGCGAGCTGACGTGCTTAAGATCGCGATCCGAATATCTAGAAGCAATAGTAACTAATAATATCCGCCCCAAAACCAAAGATACGCGTTATTCATTTACTCGGGCGTTGCAATACATTAGAAAAGAGTGCAATATCATGTAGCATTGATTGCAACGCGATGAATTGTTACTCACATATTACGGACACCAATAGAAGTAGCGCACGGTCGCGCACTAATCTTGCACGGATGAACGTAATTGTAAGTTTCCCTCATACTTATGAATACCAGTGATAGTCGGTGCACATTCGTGCACTCATACTTCGCTGATAAACATAAGAATGAGTGCGTCCTCCTTTCTTTGTTTTAAGCAAATTGTTCAATTTTCTATATTTTTCGATCTATAACCGGACGGGATGGAGTCTCGGTTAAAGTCTACGAATCCTAAAAGTACAGACGGAATCAATTGTTCCTCGCAGATTATGGACACCAATAGAAGTAGCGCACGGTCGCGCACTAACCTTGTACGGATGAACGTAATTGCAAGTTCCCCTCATACTTATGAATACCAGTGATAGTCGGTGCACATTCGTGCACTCATACTTCGCTGATAAACCTAAGAATGAGTGCGTTCCCCTTTCTTTGTTTTAAGCAAATTGTTCAATTTTCTATATTTTTCGATCTATAACCGGACGGGATGGAATCTCCGTTAAAGTCTACGAATGCTAAAAGTTTGTTGTACAGACCTAACTTTACTCATGTTTTCTCTCTTAAAAAAGACATGGCGTATATATCTCGAAATATATCGAAATCTTGAAGACAGTAGGTATAACTCGTGCTGTGATTGGTTGCTGATGGCTCGCAGTCACAACCGCCGCCAAATTTAAAAGCGTGCGTCAATAAATGTAGACACTAAATAGTCTTTCTAACCTCAACTAACCTCCGTGGTCATGGAGACCTGTAAATTTCTAATCTATACGTGATGTAGATTGTATGGATTATGGCGCACCCTGTTATTTCAAATTTACCGCTCTAAGTTTATCGACTATGACGTAGGCATCGTCTACCAATCACAACACGAATAGAATGGCTCCACGATTATCTCGAACTTCGATTTCGATTGTTCATGTCTTTTTTACTACGGGATAACTGTGTGTACTAGTGTTTCGCTGTGTAACTGAATGCAAACTTGATCAATTGTTCCTCGCAGATTACGGACACCAATAGAAGTAGTGCACGGTCGCGCACTAATCTTGTACGGATGAACGTAATTACAAGTTTCCCTCATACTTCTGAATACCAGTGAGAGTCGGTGCACATTCGTGCACTCATACTCCGCTGATGATCGTAAGCGTGATTACATAATTCCAGTGTTTGGACTATAGTAAAATTCTGGTGGCGAGATTTATCGACTTTCGTGTTATGCTATCAAAGTTCGAGATTTCCGTCGTGATTGGTCGGGGCGCTGCAGCGCCAAGTAAACTCCACTCGCGCGCGATAGCCGTGACCCTAATAGCAGTGACCCTAATTCTCTATTAAAGAGTTCATAAGCATAAGTTCGATTTTTCTTAGATTTTCTTAGATTTTCTGACTTTTTTGAGTTCCGCCTCGTCGAGTTCTCCTCTTTCTAGGCGGTTCTCCATCTTCCTGCTCTCCGACTTGCGGCATCGAATGCTCCCGAGGTTGCGGTGAGGGATCTCGAAGCCTCGCTTCGATTTCTGCAACCTCGGGAGCCGCAGGTTCTGGGCGCAGATCTGGCTCCAGATCTCCCTGGTTAAACAATGCAATTAGAATCAATGAAACGTACAAAAAACCAATTGAATCCTATTAGAACCGATTATGTTTCAATCTGAATTTTGTCTATATGATTGATTTCTGTTTTAATCGGAATTGCTAAGCAGGGCTGTTACCGGTATTCCCAGCGCGACCACGTCGACAACTGCATGATCTGCAGCTGTCGGTGCAACCAGTCCTAGCGGCTCCGGTTCCGGTCCAGTTCGCGGGGCTGGGACCTCGGGAACGATACCATCGTCAGGTCGGATGAGTGCTTGTCGACGCGGCCGCCCTCGTGGCCTCCTTGTGGCAACTGGCACTGGCTCTCCCTGGTTAACCGATCGGATTAGAAACAATGAAACGGACAAAAATCCAATTGAATCCTATTATAGAACCGATTATTTTTAAATCAGTCGTCTGGCTATATGATCGGTTTCTATATGTTTTAATTGTAATTTCTAAGCAGGGCCGCTACCGGTATTTCTGGCGCTACCACGTCGACAACTGCAAGATCTGCAGCTGTCGGTCCGATTGGTTCCAGCGGCTCCGGTTCCGGTAATGGTCGCGGTGCTGGACCCTCGGGAACATCGTCAGGTTGGACGAGTGCTCGTCGACGCGGCCACCCTCGAGGCCTCCTCGTAGGAATCGGTGGCACTTCGGCTGCCGAATTCACAGAGGATCCGGGTTCCTCAGGCATTAGTTGCCGATCAACGACTAGGATTACAGTAGGCGAAGTAGCAAATTATTGCAATATCCACGTTGACTTTAATTTAAGGGTGGAACCTACGTTAGGAGGCTCATTTTCACAGATTGTTAGAATTTTTTTTAACTATGAGCGCTTGGTTCTACGGTCATTAAATGTAAACAAATGCGACTGTCGCTTTGAAACTTTGGCAGCATTTTCTTGGATAGTTAAGTTAACGATATATGCAATAAAAAGTCCGATTTTTTAACCTCCTAACTTGGCTTTCTCTCTTAAGCTATTACTTTCGTGCACTCTTCTCCTTCTTCTGATCTGCAACTCGTTTTCGAGAAATCCACCTGCGAATGGATATGTCAACAATGATGCTGAGATCATCGTACATATATATATTATGTATATAAGATGGTATATATATACCAGCGCCAGGAGCTGCATTTAAATTTCTAACCAAGAACTCTCGATCTTCAAAATTTATCGGGTTATTATCCGTTGGCTCGTGCTGCAAACTCACAGCACACTCGTGAGAAAACGTTTTTACAGCCTCGTGTCGTAATATGCTATTATATCACGAGGTGTAAAAGCGCGCATTTCCACACGCGAAGCGTGCGTAAAGTCGTATTTTAGACACTAAGTGAAATAAAAATAAATGTGTTATCTGCTATTAACCTCTTGATAAATGCAGCCTTCGCAGATTGGCAACCACTGTGAGGAATTCCTCAACGTCTAATCTAAAAACAGGAAACGCTAAGATGAATTAAGAGAAGTAAGATGTTGACTTATAGTGGCTCGCGATAGTTGTATTTATAGCACACTGTGCGCGAAGTACGATTTCGCGTACGCTTAAGGTAGACCTGCCACCTCGTCAATGCCGCATTAGTTTGAGGGAGAATGTAACATAAAATGTTGCTCGAAATTCGTGCAAGAAACTTTTTCACAACTCTTGCCTGAGCAGCACTCACCTTCGGCTCGTGCTGCACACTCGCATTCGTTTTGAAGAAGTTTCATCGCACTTGTATCGAACACGACTATTACTAATCCACGGTAGTAAATGATACTTCAATTTTACCGATTTATTTCAAATTCTATCTCGTACCTGTGGATAGCCGCATCCATCAATTGAAGATCGAGTGGTCTCCAATTCCTGTGTCGACCTCCGTTCGATAAAGCGCGATATTCGGACACTGCTGTGTCGATGACCTTAGAGAGATGGGCTGGAAATTTCGTTTTGTTTCAGAAGATACATCAACAAAAGCCATCGTTGCCAAGAGATGGGTGATGTTGAGAAAAAAAATCGATGGTGAAAAAATCGATTATTTTACAAATCAATTATCAAAATCATCGATCATCGGTTAGCTTTTAAAAATCATCGGAACATCGGTTAGCTTTTAAAAATCATCGGAACATCAATTGTTTTACATCAATAAAGTCTTAAACCATAAAAAATTGAGTGAAAATCAACAAAATGATCTTACTCATCATCTTCCAAATCGGTTGGTGAACACCAACGCGTTTGGCTGCGTGCAGATGAAAATTTTCGCAGGTATTGTTGGTGCGTACTGGGTTCTTGTAGACAGACAAGACATCTCTCAATGGAACCCAGTACGACCTCAAGTAAGCACCAAAAGTCTGAAAATTCCCTTGATCTTCGCGATCGATTAGCGTCGTGATGTGCTGGGCTCCTTCTTGAATATATTCTGGTGGCAAGTGAGCCAGAGCATAGCACTTCTCCAGAATATATTCACAGTTTCGAATTCGGAGACTCCCATTTTTTGACGATGGCCTATGAAAACAATATACACTCAGTCAAAAAATTAAGGGAACAGAAAAACTTACCCTAGTATTGATAAAGCCACAAAAAATGTTTGAGCCCGTATACGATTTTGAGAAGTCAAAAATATTGCATACTTCTTTTTGCTGCTTTTCCTAAAGTTGCAGCCGAGGGTGTTGCTTAAAAAAAATGACTGAAAAGATTTTCCAACTAGAGATTTCAAGCTTTGAAACGCATTTTGTTTTTCTACGATTCGACCATTTTTCACAAAATTACAGCTTTCCAAAACCAATAAAAAAAATGGGAATTTTTCTGTTCTCTTAATTTTTTGGCAAAATACATACAATCGTCAAACACATTTCTCTAGTTATGTGAAAATGACTTACAGCCTTGTAGTGAAACAAGCAGCCGCAGACTCTCGCATTCGGGAAGTTATTTCTGAAACTGTTAATTTGAGCAGCTTCGAAGTCACCAGTAATCGTCGTTACATTTTCACTCAATGAAGGTATCATGTGAAGAACCTTCTCCCAGATAGCGTCGTATATCGCAGTCGTTTGCAACGAGGCAAATACAATAATGGCTGGAAATCCCTAATAAAATATTTTCCTTAGCTTATTGTGATATGACTCTTAAGGTAGTTTGAGCGTTACAGAAATGTGAGATTCACAGAGAATTCCGAACGTTTCGAAATAGAATATAAATCTGAAAAACATAAAGCATATCGAAGTAGTTCGAAAGATTGATTTTGCGTAATAATAATTCCCAAAAGTTATGAGCAAATTGATGAAAAAAAACTTGTTTAACAAATTACCTGGCAACATAACTTTCTTTTCTAATGAAAATAATTTGATATCGCTGAACCGCCTGCTAGTTTCAGCGACACAATAATTTGTTACTTTCACTTAATATCTATGAATTTTTTCCGAATTTCTTCGTGATTTCGAAACTTCGTGATTTTGTGGAACAATTTTTCAAAAATTTCCAAATATCGAATAAATTTGGAAAAAATCCATGCGTATTAACAAAAATAAAAAAAATATTATCATAAAAAAGTTAGTTTGCCGGGTAATATGTTAAACAAGTTTTTTTTATTGATTAGATCATAACTTTATCAAATTATTATTACGGAAAGAAAATGTCGCAAATCATATAATCAAAAGTCCGCAATTTGCGCCAATCAACGGCCGTTCGATGTTTAATATCGCGAAATTTCAAAGGTTGTCAGGAAAGAACATCATTTTTTGCGTTTTTCTCCTCTAATCTGCGATTTTACGACACACAACCGTGGTTTTTGAAATCAGCGGGAAAATTCTGATCCGATATGGTTTTTAAAGTTTATGAAATCAGAAAAACTGTTCCGCCAAAAAATCGGCAATGTTCCTCCTACGCTGGCTAAACCTCTCCGCGTGCATCATTGTTCCTAATAGTTTCTATATACTTGATTTCGTACAGATTTTTATTCAATTGCGAATGTACCACTCGGAATACTTCCGGAATCGAGCTCCGGATCGAGCTTCCGGAAGTGGATGGTGTAAATTTGCTGGAATCCGGGTATCAGTGATCTCATCTATAGTTTAAAAAAAAAGACAAAGTGAATGCCCGAAAAGGTAACAATTCACTTGGGTTTACCGACTCGCGTCAAATATCAAGAGACCCGGTAGTCTCGACGCCAGGTACAAAAAATAAATATGTAAGGGACGATATAATGCCACATGAAACGAAGCGCTACCGCTTCTCTGATTTACTGCTTGTAAAAGGCACTTGCCATACGGTGGAAATTAATATCTATCTATCTACGTCACGTACGAAAAATGTTTTCAGTTCAATATTTCTAATTTATTTTTCTCTCTCGAATGCGCCCTGTCGTTCATTTATCCGCACCTTGAAGGTACCATCAGCATATAGCTGCTTGGAAGAAGACAGTGGCTACCGCATGTCATCGTGCATCAGGATTACGGCAGTCGAACCGTCTGTAGCATGTACTGTCCCCTGGTACAAATGCCGTAGAGGAGGGTATTCGTGCAGCATTTCACTAAATTCCACCAAGTTGTGTGAGGTAGGCGGAACATTTTCTCTCCTTGCCTTCTCTATTTTTTGCTTGTACTCCGTGTAAAAAGCTAAACTGTCAGCAATCGGTCTATACCTTTAAAAGAAAACATTGAAAAATAGTATATTACGACACGAGTGCTACGAACATTTTTATCACGAGTGTGAGTTTGCGGCAGGAGCCGATAGCGAGTGTGGCCATCACAGGAGTTGAGAAAAAAATTCTCGCGCGAGTTTCGTAAACAATTTTATTTCACGAGTCAGGACTTACTCTTCTTTTGCTTTTACGCGTTCGAAAATTGCTTTGGGATCTTCCCATGTCAAAGCAAGTTGCAGTATTTCGGCCGTAAATTTTTCGCGCAACGGCAAATGCTCGTCGGGAAGGTGGTCGTGACGCCCCTCGACTGTTATCGGCTGGTTGCCAAGATCGTCTACGGAATTAACGTAGATTATCGATAGATTATCGATAGTTCATATCGATAGATTAGCACCTTTCGAAAATTAAATAGCGGTGCCAGTTCAGAGACGTTAATGATGGAAAGTAGTTTGCTGGCTGGAGCCTGGTGCACTCGTCCTCGGTAAAGGTAATACTGTAGCACGGTGTTCTGTGAAGGGTTTCCGAACAGTCTTTTTGTGTAGTGGGTATTCAACGATTAACTTGGCCTGGTTATTCGTTGGTGTCACTTGGTCGGGATTCCTCTGGCTGCGGACCAGAAATGATCTTTTAACTTCTTGAATTACCAATCATCATTTTTGCTAGTGGATCATTTTTGGACTCCCGGGAACGATTCTCGATATTTATGGTCGGTTCACTAGGGCGATATAGGGGTGCACACTGTATTGTTCATGAAATAGTGACCGATAGAGCTCAATTGATGAAAGCTTTCCAAAAGTCATTACATCGGATATTCCGCGTCGTTATTTCCTCAATATGATTTACTTATGAGATTTTTTTAGTTGTTCAGATATTTGCGCAGATGTATTTTTCTGTCACAGATTCCCTTGGTTTTCCCGAGAATCCTTGCTTCTTCCCACCATCCTTCAGGAACAACAACGATTCAAAGAACGCCAAAGGAGCTCTGCTTCTCAGAAGACAAGAGAAAAAAGAATTACGAAGATTTTCAAATTGATTTGTATTATTTAAGGGACGACTATTGACAGATGCGAGACAGAGACAGATAAATCAATTTCAATTCAGTAGGCAGATTTAAAATGTTGTACACACTGTCCTTCCCAGGTTTTTTAGCCATGGTTTTTCCTCGGGACTAGGACGAATGTCAGGACAGTGTAGTTAGGTCGCGAGTAGCACTGGATGGACCATGGCAACCACATCTCAGTACAATTAGGGAGTTGCCGGGACGGCAACTCAAAGGGAGGGGAGTAGTGTAACGAACGTCGCCGCTTAGTCTTGAGTTGGGGTTTTGGACCGAGCGCGGCTCGCTTGACAACCGGCATGACAACGAACGAACGTTGACAACGACGAACAAACAGTCTCGGTTGACAGCTCACAGCGAACGGACGTGTCGACCGAATTACTAGACCGCGATATCTTAAGGGGGGAAACCAGTTTAGACCGATAAAAAAATCGACTTCTTTTTATTGCAGAAATTGTTAGTATAACTCCTCAAGAATATGTGGTAAAAATTTGAAACCAAAATTCGCATTATTTCCGATGTTATGAGCACTTGAGTGACCGCCCGTCGGTTCGGCGCCGAAGCGCGCGGTACACCGAGAGAAAAAGTTTCCGTGATTCAATAAAATTTCCTTGAAATCTCAACCTATGAAACATTTCTTTGAGGTCAATGAAATAATATCCTTAAGTTAATATTATATTTTCTTTGAATGATGTCATCAACCAAATTATTGGTTATGTTCACCAAGTTTTTGGTTACGTACCATAGTACTTAGATATGTTCACCAATAACTTCGATGGTTTAACCAATGATTATCTTCTTGATTTGACTTGACTTAACTATAACATAACAGATCAGCTTGCGCGAGAAACACCAATACGACTTATCGCGAATGAGCCAAACGTTGACAGACCGGGTGTCGTCAGGCATATCGTTTCTTTAAATCAAGGAGATCATGTCTTTGAAATTCAAATAAGAGGAGATGCAAGCCCGAAATGACGCGAACGAACAAGAAGAGGGACTGCTATATGGTGCTGGCATAGCCGATTAACCGCTGATCATTTTATATAATTAATTACTGCCATGAATGTCTTGTTTTCGCTTCATTTTATTTCAAACGCGTTTTTCTCGAAACGACTTTTTTTCAACTGGTGGGCGTTCTAGCTAAAAAAGTTATTGACCAATCGTTCTGAAATTTTTTGTGAATATTCTTTATTCGATTCCAATCTATATGAACCTAAATCTGAGATTATATTGTTATTAAAATTTTTTTTTGGTGCAAAAAAGGTGAAAAAATATGGTGTAAAACAATGATATCGTGTTCAAACTCTTCAAAAACATGACATTTTTTTTTTACCAGATTTAGGTTCATATTCTTAGAAAATATGTTGTTAACGAGAAAAAAAAATTTGGATGATTACAGATAAAAATTGCGATTTCAGGAGTTCCCGCCAGCAAAATACTTGGGTGGCAATCGTCCATGGACAGCACGTTCTAACGCCACTATTTCCGGGGGAAATTACTTGAACAAATTCTAAAGTGTACTTCAAACCATAAATAAAATACCCTCCAAGTTTAAACAATTTCACATTATTCCTTCCCTATTTAAAAAATTCACGAAAAACACCAAAATTTCGGCCTCCTAAACCGGTTTCCCCCCTTAATAAATCCTGCTGATTTTCTAATACGTCGTTTCATTGACGTAACATTGGGATATTCTTTTTAATATTCTGTGTACAATATTTTCTGCACAATATTTTTTGTACGATGTTGGAGGCGTTTGTTAAAAAAGAATTGCGTGCTCAAAAATAATCCAGCTTCTTATCAAATAAACTAGATATATGCACGATATTTTGTGCACAATATTTCGTGCACGATATTTTGTGTACGATGTCTGGGGCGTTTGTATAAGATAATTGCGTGCACCAAAATAACCCAGCTTCTTATTTTTGTGAACGTTCTTAATAAATATGTGTAAAACTATAATTCATTTGTAATGTGTAAGAAAAAAATATGTACGTCTTTTTTAAAAGAATTATTCCATGTTAACAACATTTGTGATTTACAGATTTTTTTTCAATGTGTACAAAGATTTCATACACAAATAATCCAATGTGCACGACATTTTTTCAATGAATATTAATTCTAATATCAATGTGTACATTTGAAATCATTATGTGCACGTTTTATTGGATTTTTTCACATGTGCACAACCCTCAGTGTGTACAATTCTTATGTGCATGACTCATACCCTGTCCTACTCGCCGAGCATAAAATCAAACACTTGCAAATTTGATTTCGAGGTAATGTAGATCAATAATAAATATATTCAAGCTTAACTTTGATTTTTTGGTTCTAAACACTGCGAAACGAAATAAAAATGTACGACAAACATATAAAGATATGCCAAATTTACAGCGGGAAATAAAAACAACGTGATTACACATACTAATCACGTTTGCATGTAATTTTGTACGAGTATTTGTGCAGATCTAGACGTTACTTGTATACCGGGCGAGCCATTCAACGTGCTCGCGCCGAGGCTCGAGTTTCGGCGAGCACGTCGAATGGCTCTGAATGCCTTTATTTTAAATGCAATATCACAGATAAAAATCAGCAAAAAATCAAGCATGTAGAAGCTGCTGAAAATACTATTTTGGCCGAATAATAATTCATAATTGTTATTAACAAATCAATTAAATAAATAATTTTACAACAAATTACCCGACAATGTACTTTTCTTTTCAAAGAAAATCATTTGTTTACAGTTCTGAATACGTATGAATTTTTTCAAAATTTTAGCCGCACGGCTGGGAGCAGTTTCATCGCCCGTGGAGCCATTCAACGTGATCGCGCCGAGGCTCGAGTTGCCGCGAGCACGTCGAATGGCTCTGGGAGCCTTTTTGTAAATTAAATTTTGCAGATAAAAATCTGAAAAAAATCAAGCATGTTGAAGGTTCTGAATGGATGATTTGGGCAGAATAATAACTGATAAATGTTATTAACAAATTATTTAAATAAATAATTGTGCAACAAATTACACGGCAACTTAACTTCTTTTGTTCTGAAAACGACTAGCTTATTTTTCTGAACATGTATGAATTTTTTCAGAATTTTTTATCCGAATTTTTATCGGCTAGGCGCCGTTCCATTGCCCGGGCGAGCCATTCAACGTGCTCGCACCGAGGCTCGAGTTGCGGCGAGCTGAAGGTCGTGACGCTACACACTGGTGTCTACGACTATATTCTGAGCAGGAGAATGAGGGTTCGTATTATTGCAACTCCACGAAAAACGTGTGCGTGCGTGTGTGTACTAGCGTACGTGCGTGCATTAATGTATTGCGTGCGTGTGCGTATGCGTGCGGGTATTAGTAGTGATACTCAAAATATGAATCGATATTCGTTCAATTAATATTTATTAAAATTTCACATGATTATAAAAAAGATAACATAACATTTCTTTAGTAGAAATTGTGCGTTGCTGACCCGAAAAGACCTGCAAATAAAAAATACGTTGTACTTGTTTTAATTAGAAATAATTTGAAGTTGTCCGCACAAAAAGGGCCACAAACGCTTTGTATCAGACTGTAATATAACTACCGTTACAAATACTGACCTTTTCAAACGGTTAATTATATCATTAAAAAGTACAGAATTATGATTTACCATCATATATTTGACACGATTCTCGGTACGATGACGAGATATGTCTTGCATATACCGCATTGCGGGATGACGTTTACGTCAAAAAACTGATTCACGCAGTCGTGGCAAGTAGTTGCGTGACCACAGCGTGGAAACACGAAATCGACCGTGTTGTCACACGAATCGCACTGGACATCGTCGGATACCTCGATGGGATCATCTGAAAAAGTAAGATTATTTTGTTTTCAGGTTCACACGGTTTACCAATTATCCTGCGTTTACAGTGCGATAACAATTGTTTCATCACCTCAAGACATATAGAATACTTACCATTTCTTACAGTGTGATCAGTTTGCGTTCCTTTGTCCGTCGACATCTTTGCTTTTCAACCTTTTCGTTTCGATGTAACCACGCTCTCCAGGTTATGATGTGGGAAGAGAGCAGTGGGTGTAGTAGGGGAACGAATTGCCTTTGCGCGTTACAACTAGTGCCACTTGGCTGGCAGGCACCTTAGGAGTGGTCCGACCGTACACCTCCCGATTCGACACGAGAATATGTCTATACAAAATATAAACACCGAACGACTCTACATGCAGGCAGTTTTATACGATAAATCTCAATATCGAAAATTGACCGAAAAATTGGCACAAAAATTTCGACACGAAGAAAAGTCGGCAAGACAAATATCTCGACACGACGAATCAGAATCTCGTCATGGCGAAAAGTCGACGATAAAGACTCGACGCGACGAAACGAAAACTCGACGTGCCGAAAAGTCGACCACAAAGACTCGATACCACGAAACGAAAACGCGCCGTGCCGAAAAGTCGACATCAAAGACTCGACACGCCGAAAAATCGACACTAGAAAGTCGACACGACGAAAAGTCGGCAAGGCAAATATCTCGACACATGCCGAAAAGTCGACCCGAAAGACTCGACACGACGAAACGAAAAGTCGACCCAAAGGACTCGACACGACGAAACGAAAAGTCGACCCGAAAGACTCGACACGACGAAACGAAAACTCGACACGCCGAAAAATCGACACTGAAAAGTCGACACGACGGAAAAACGGCATGACAAATATCTCGACACGACGAAACGAAACCTGGACGTGCCGAAAGGTCGACCCCAAAGACTCGACACGCCGAAATCGTATCTGAGGGTTCAGTAGCGCCCGAACCGAGATTTAATTTAAAAACGTTGCACATTGCTTCCTGATTAATTTCCCTTTTTCACAAAGCCACCTCTATGAAGAAGCTTATTTATTCACTTTGGCTTCCACATAGAGGAAGCTTTGTGAAAAAGGGAAATTAATGAGGAAGCAATGTGCAAAGTTCTACTTTGCAAACACCGTTACATCTAACTTTGATTACATACAAAATGTTGTCTCACTTTCATAACTTATCCGCAAGTTACAGCGAAAATCTATATTTTTTCAAAAAGTCGTAATAGCGTAAAATCCGAACGACATATCACCAAATTTCGTACGTAGCACGACTGTAAGATATTTTTTTACTGTACAACATTTCGGTTCATTTGTTAAGATTCGACGTGATTTAAAGCAAAATTCTATAAAACCGGAACCGCTTTACCGATTTCGCTGAAATTCAATACCAAACAACATTTAACGTGTCTTTATTTATGAAGAACTGTATAGCTAAATTGGCGAACTTTAACGAAAGTTGGAGAGATCACACCATATTTTTGAAAATTAAAAAATTCCATAAAATCTGTATACATGAATACATTTAATTGAAAAAACAGGTGAATTACAGAGTAGGTAATACTTACTTGCGTGCCAGTTTTTAGCCCGATTCATCGTGCCGTTCCAGAGTTATAGACTATTGAATATTCGGTGACTGGCTACAGACACACACACACACACGCACACACGCACGCAAGCACGCACGCACGCACGCACGCATGCACACGCACACGCACACGCACACGCACACACACACATACACATGAGTGTCATATATTCCGAACGCATCGAGCATGTCACGGCGTGTCTGAACGCCCGCGCTTGGGACTGGCATGTAGTTAGGTGGCGAACCGCAGCGAATCAGGAGATGAATAAAATGGCTTCATAATTATCTCGAACTTCGAATTCGATTGTCCATGTTTTTTTGAATAGAGGATAAGAGCGACGACGACGACGACGGACGAGACCGGAAAGAGATTTTCGTGATGTTTCGTAATTCATTTTTCTTTTTTACGTATTGGAAAATATTTTACAATAAATTATTTCTCGATTTTATCTCAACAATTTCCATCGTAAGTTCATTCGCGCACTACACACTCCAATTTCTTCCACACGTAACGAAAAACGCGTTGTCTCGCGGTGGCCTTCAAAAGCCCGATGCCAATCCAAGACGACGATAAACAGCAACAAGAATAAGCGCTGTGGGATGGGAGATGGCGAAGGAGGCAGGAGGCAGTGGGAGTCGCATCATCTGGGCAAGAAAAATAAACGGTTAATACAAATCCTCCACATTATTATGCGGCAGACCCTGCAGCGGGATAAAAAAACGGTTTTTTCGCTGGTTTATAAGAGCATACGCACGCACCCACATGTAAAGGAAACATTATAAAGAATAATAGGCACTTTTGAGCGTTTTTGCAAAACGTGCGTGCCTAAACGTGACAAAGACGAAAAAAAGCAATAATGAAATGGCGGAGAGATCTGCAGATAAGGTGCCATCATCTTACCGAGGACTACAACATGGCGTCATAGAAGCGCTAGAACGTGTGGAACGGAACGCGGCACAACGGACAATTCTTATTCCCTTTGAACACCATTCTGACGCATCTCTCACAGAAGCATTTGTGGCCGCAGGGTACGACGATGTGAGTTTGTTCATTAGCCATGCACACCACACATTTTGCTACTGAAGAATAAACAAATTGTTAGTCTATGCTATGATTATTAATCTACTTTTTCTCTAAGTACCGTGTTAAGATTTTTCAGGACAATTGTCCAAATTCGTTATTTCCGAAAGAACCGTAATGCTTTTTGAGGACATTTTGTTAAATGTACTTTTTTCCGGAGGGCCATATCGCAGTTTGAGGACATTTTGTTAAATGTACTTTTTTCCGGAGGGCATAACGCTGTTTGAGGACATTTTGTTAAAATAAACTTTTTCCCGGAGGGCCATAAGGCATTTCGAGGATTATTTTCCAGATTCACTTTTTCCCGAAGGGCCATAACATTTTTTGAGGACGCATTGTCCAAATTCGCTATTTCCGGAAGAGCCGTAACGCTTTTTGAGGACATTTTGTTGCGAATAATTTTTACCCGAAGGACCGTAACGTTTTTTGAGGTCATTTTGTTAAAAATAACTTTTTCCCGGAGTGCCATAACGCTGTTTCAGGACATTTTCTTCAAATAAACTTTTTTCCCGGAGGGCCGTGTCGCTTTTTGAGGTCATGTTTTCCAGATTAATGTTTCCAAACGGGCCGTATCGCCCTTTGAAGACATTTTGTTCAAATTAACTTATTTTTACCATTTTTTAACCCAAATCAACTTTTTGATGATTGTGCTCTAAATGGTCGACGATATCGTCAGACACAATGGAATTGTGACAAATTTTATGAATTGCATTTTTTTATGATACTAAACATCTGCTATAATATTCAACAGTGGAAATTTCATGCGATCGTCCGCATCTACGTTCCGAAAAACACGGGCAAGCCCACAATCTACTACGTAGACGCGTGCTCGGCTGCACTGATGCATGCTTACGACTTATCATAATCCGATTTGATCGCATCTCAAAATGTTAGAAGAAACAATTTATCTACCCTATTTTATTTCCGGAAAGGTCGTATCGTTTTTTGAGGACATTTTATTTCAAATCATTATTACCCGAAGGACCGTAACGCTTTTTGAGGCCATTTTGTTCAAATGAACTTTTTCCCCTTTTTTCCGGAGGGCCGTAAGGCTTCTGGAGGATTATTGTCCGGATTCACTTTTTCTCGAAGGGCCACCCCATTTTTTGAGGACGTATTGTTCAACTTGAGTTATCAACTCAATTTGTCGAAAAAGATATTGGGCGCTGGTCGTAGAGACAACGTACAAAATGTCGTAAAATCACTTTTCACCCTTCTCGAGAACATTGGCGACAAAGAAATCGCTCGAATCAACCGATCGCCGTGAAACGCATCATAACAATCGTGTTACTGCCCCAGCAGGGCAATGAGGCAGAGTTAATAATAAATTAATATAAACCAGTAGCATTAATACAGATGCAAAGTTGATTTTTCTTATATTTTCTGATATTTTCTTCCCGACAATTATTTTTACATCGATTTAACTTTGCATCTGTATTAAATACGGTTGCTTTTTGCAAAGTGCGCGCTTGTAAAAATGTACACTTAGAGAAAAGCTACCGTATCAAGAGACGCGGTAGCGTCTCGACGCCAAGTATTAAAAGAAACTAATAATGCCGCCTCACGACACTCTCACGACGAGACGCTAGCGCTACTCTTACTTTACAGCACGTTCGTCCTTTTCCGTCTGCTACGAAATTCCAACTGGAATTATCTCAGTCAAGACGTCGCGGACGCCAAATGTGTCAGATTCAATATTTTTTCTTTTTTTTTTTCTTTCCAATGAGTCGTCGTTCAATCAAATCGATGCCCGCAACGCTAATATCTGGCCACTTACGATTTTTCGTTTGTCAAAAACTTTTCGTCCGCACTCACACAAAATCGATGCGATCCATATACGTGCATGGCGTGTACCAGCGCACTCTCACTTCATCTGTAACTCTTATTATCTCAGGCAATATATCGTGGACGCTAAATGAGTCAGCGCCAATATTTTTCTATTTTTTTCGCCTTTTTAATGAGACCTATTGCGATATAATCGGTTCCCGAAGTGCTGATATCTGGCAAAATGTCATTTTTGTCCGAACTCACATCGAAACACATTTGTCCGATCGCATATACGTGTGCATCCATGTGAACGAAAACCGCTCACATGACATCACAAGTGGCGCCCGCAGCGGCAACCCGAAGAAGTTGCGACGACGATCGTCTGCCGACCAGCTCGCTCTCGTCGTCGGATCGGAGATGTCAAAATGACAAAATGAATCAATAAAAAAAATTGAATAATAATTGCGTGTGTTATGGATATTATTACCTGCGGTAAGTAACAAAAATATCGACATTTGAGGTTATAATATAAATTTATAGACTGCATTAATTTAAAATATAAAATACATAAATAATTTTTTTACAGAATTTTTCATTACAGATTTGTCTGCCGGTAACTCATCTGCAATTTTTTTTTTCGAAAATCAAAATTCTGACTGATTCATGCACGAAATTCGAATCACTACCGTCTGTATTTCAATTTTCGCTTCGATCCGTTCATAATTTATCATTTTTCCGTGTATGCGTTACACCGAAATCCCACGTCGCCGCGCGGGATCTGATAGATTGAAATATGCGGGGGAATTCAGCGGATATATCTGCTTAAGGGCATGTGAAACACTCGGTCGCGCACCTCAAAATTTCGGGAGTAGATTCTGACGCGAATTATGAACGGATCGACGTGAAAATTGAAATACAGACGCCAGTAATGTGCACCGAGGGAATGAATTAGTCAGAATTTTGATTTTCGAAAAAACAATCGAATGGCGTTGTTTCTAAAATTGCAGCTATCTCTCTCGCACTCACGTGTCACGTGGTACATGTTTCACATTCCCTTAAGGGCATGTGAAACATGTACCACCTGACAGGTAAGTGCGACAGAGCTGCCTGCGAGACGTGAAAATTTGTTGTAGTTACCGACAGTTCTTTCGGAAGTGCGTTCTGCTTATATATTACTCCCAAATCGTAATCGGAATGCACGTATCATGTGTGATTTTTAATTACCTAGTGCGTGAATTAGTCGCTTTTGTCAATTATTGTCAAAAAATTGAAAAAAAAAAGAATTTTTCATTACAGATTTCTCTGCCGGTAACTGATCTGTAATTTTTTTTCGAAAATCCAAATTCTGACTAATTCACGCACGAAACTCACATCACTGGCGTCTGTATTTCAATTTTCGCTTCGATTCGTTCATAATTTATCATTTTTCCGTGTGTGCGTTACACCGAAATCCCACGTCGCCTTGCGGGATCTGATAAATTGAAATATGCTCTTTCGGAAGTGCGTTTTGCTTATTTATTACTCCCAAATTGTAATTGGAATGCACGTATCATGTGTGATTTTTAATTATCTAGTGCGTGAATTAGTCGCTTTTCTCAATTATTGTCGAAAAATGGAAAAAAATTGAATTTTTCATTACAGATTTCTCTGCCGGTAACTGATCTGCAATTTTTTTTTTTTTTTTTTTTCGAAAATCCAAATTCTGACTGATTCACGCACGAAATTCACAGCACTGGCATCTGTATTTCAATTTTCGCTTCGATTCGTTGATAATTTATCATTTTTCCGTGTGTCTGTCACACCGAAATCTTACATCGCCGCGCGGGATCTGATAGATTGAAATACGCATGGGAATTCAGCGGATATATCCGCTTAAGGGCATGTGAAACATGTACCACCTGACAGGTGAGAGAGCTGCCTGCGAGACGTGAATATTTGTCGTAGTTACCGACATCTTTCGGAAGTGCGTTTTGCTTATTTATTACTCCCAAATCGTAATCGGAATGCACGTATCATGTGTGATTTTTAATTATCTAGTGCGTGAATTAGTCGCTTTTCTCAATTATTGTCGAAAAATTGAAAAAAAAATTGAATTTTTCATTACAGATTTCTGTGCCGGTAACTGATCTGTAATTTTTTTTCGAAAATCACAATTCTGACTAGGGGTGTGCAGAAGCTCGACTGGACTCGAACAGCTCGCCGTTCGACTCGGCTCGTCGCTGATCGAGCCTGCTCGAGTCAGCTCGATGTGGCTCGGTACTATGTCGAGCTTCGACGTAAGCTCGAGTCATTTGGATGCTCGAGCCGCTCGAGCCTCTCGAGCCTCGCGGGCCGCTCGAGCTTCGACGAAAGCTCGAGCATCTCGGGCCGCTCGAGCCTCGCGGACCGCTCGAGCCTCGTGGGCCGCTCGAGCCTCGCGGGAGGCTCGAGTCTCGGGCCGCTCGAGCCGCGTAGGTTGCGCAGTACGCTGCTCGGATCGCTCGAGTCGCGCAGGTTGCGCCCAGCGTTGTGAAATTTTTAATGTCAAAATAATGCATTATATAATTTGGAAAAAAATGGATAATGGAATTGGAATCCTCTACACATTACTTTTTTAATGGGTAATGGAGCCATCACCCATTATTTAAAAAAAATTTGTTGGAACAGTGTTCCAGCAACCATTACTTTTTAATGGATATTGGAGCAGAGCTCCAGCACACATTATTTTTTTAATGGAGCAGGAATTCATCACTCATTACTTTTTAAATATGTATATATTTCAATGTCCAGGTTGGTTTCCATAGTTTTCGATGTCCAGGTTGGTTTCCCCCATAGTTTTCGACGTCCAGGTTGATTTCCCCATAGTTTTCGATGTCCAGGTTGGTTTCCCCATAGTTTTCGATGTCCAGGTTGATGTTACCATTGTTTTCGATGTCTAGGTTGATTTCTCCATAGTTTTCGATGTCCAGGTTGACTTCTCCATAGTTTTCGAGGTCCAGGTTGGTTTCCCCATAGTTTTCGATGTCCAGATTGATGTTTCCATTGTTTTCGATGTCCAGATTCATTTCTCCACAGTTTTCGATGTCCAGGTTGATTTCTCCATAGTTTTCGATGTCCCGGTTGATTTTTCCATAGTTTTCGATGTCCAGGTTGGTTTCTCCATAGTTTTCGATGTCCAGGTTGATTTTCCCATACTTTTCGAGGTCCAGGTTGATTTCTCCATAGTTTTTGATGTCCAGGTTGATGTTTCCATTGTTTTCGATGTCCACATACATTTCTCCATAGTTTTCGATGTCCAGGTTGATTTCTCCATAGTTTTCGATGTCCAGGTTGATTTTCCCATACTTTTCAATGTCCAAGTTGACTTCTCCATAGTTTTCGATGTCCAGGTTGATGTTTTCCCTGTTTTCGATGTCCAGATTCATTTCTCCATAGTTTTCGATGTCCAGGTTGATTTCTCCATAGTTTTCGATGTCCCGGTTGATTTTCCCATACTTTTCGATGTCCAGGTTGACTTCTCCATTGTTTTCGATGTCCAGGTTGATTTTGGCCATCGAAAGAATGGACAAATCAACCTGGACATCGAAAACGAGTGAAAAATCAACCTGGACATCAAAAACTATGGAGAAATCAACCTGGACATCAAAAACTATGGAGAAATCAACCTGGACATCGAAAACTATGGAGAAATCAACCTGGACATCGAAAACAATGGAAACATCAACTTGGACATTGAAAACAATGGAAACATCAACCTGGACATCGAAAACTATGGAGAAATCAACCTGGACATCGAAAACTATGGAGAAATCAACCTGGACATCGAAAACAATGGAAATATCAACTTGAACATCGAAAACAATGGAAACATCAACCTGGATATCGAAAACTATGGGGAAATCAACATGGACATCGAAAACTATGGGGAAATCAAACTGGACATCGAAAACTATGGAGAAATCAACCTGGACATCTAAAACTATGGGGAAACCAACCTGGACATTGAAAACTATGGAGAAATCAACCTGGACATCGAAAAGTATGGAGAAATCAACCTGGACATCGAAAAGTATGGGAAAATCAACCTGGACATCAAAAACTATGGAGAAACCAACCTGGACATCGAAAACTATGGGGAAATCAAACTGGACATCGAAAACTATGGAGAAATCAACCTGGACATCGAAAACTATGGGGATACCAACCTGGACATCAAAAACTATGGGGAAATCAAACTGGACATCGAAAACTATGGAGAAATCAACCTAGACATCGAAAACTATGGGAATACCAATCTGGACATCGAAAACTATGGGGAAACCAACCTGGACATCGAAATATATACATATTTAGAAAGTAATGGGTGATGAATTCCTGCTCCATTAAAAAAATAATGTGTGGTAGATCTCTGCTCCATTACTCATTAAAAAAGTAATGTGTGGTGCATTCGAATTCCATTATCCATTTTTTAAATAATGGGTTAAAAAAAACGGTGATGCATAAAAAAAATTATGCATTGTCCCCAACTCTGGTTGCGCCGACAACTACTCGGTACTGTACTCGGAAAGGTACTGAAAACATGAATTTAGCATAATAATAATTGTAACTCATCGAACCGGCTCGAGTCATTTGGATGCTCGAGCTGCGTCGGCCGCTCGAGCCGCTTCGAGCTGCGTCGGCCGCTCGAGCCGCTTCGAGCTGCGTCGGCCGCTCGAGCCGCTTCGAGCTGCGTCGGCCGCTCGAGCCGCTCGATCCTCTCGGGCGGCTCGAGCCTCGGTGGGCTCGAGCAGCTCGAACGGTCCGAGTAGCTCGAGCAGCTCGAACGGCCCGAGAAGCTCGAGCGGCCGCCGGGCTCGAGCAGCTCGAACGGCCCGAGTAGCTCGAGCGGTCGCCGGGCTCGAGCAGCCCGAGCGGCTCGAGTAGGTCGAGCGGCTCGGATTGTTCGATGCAGCGCCTTGCTCGATGCAAAGCTCGATCAGGTGCCGAACTTCACGGGCGTGCATCGAGCGTGTTCGAACGAGCTCGTGCACACCCCTAATTCTGACTAATTCACGCACGAAATTCACATCACTGGCATCTGTATTTCAATATTTTCACTTCGATTCGTTGCTAATTTATCATTTTTCCGTGTGTGTGTCACATCGAATCCCCACGTCGCCGCGCGGGATCTGATAGATTGAAATATGCGTGGGAATTCAGCGGATATATCCGCTTAAGGGCATGTGAAATATGTACCACGTGACACGTGAGTGCGAGAGAGATAACTGCTGCGAGACGCGAAAATTTCTCGTAGTTACCGACAATTCTTTCGGAAGTGCGTTTTGCTTATTTATTACTCTCAAATCGTAATCGGAATGCACGTATCATGTGTGATTTTTAATTATCTAGTGCGTGAATTAGTCGCTTTTCTCAGTTTTTGTCGAAAAATAGAAAAAAATCGAATTTTTCATTACAGATTTCTCTGCCGGTAATTGATCTGTAATTTTTTTTTTTTCGAAAATCAAAATTCTGACTAATTCACGCACGAAGTTCACATTACTGGCGTCTGTATTTCAGTTTTCGCTTTGATCTGTTCATAATTCGCGAAAAACGGCCCTTCCGAACTTTTGAGGTGCAAAATCGGTATTTCACATTCCCTTAAGGGCATGTGAAACATGTACCACCTGACAGGTAAGTGCGAGAGAGCTGCCTGCGAGACGTGAAAATTTGTCGTAGTTACCGACAGATCTTTCGGAAGTGCGTTTTGCTTATTTATTACTCCCAAATCGTAATCGGTATGCACGTATCATGTGTGATTTTTAATTATCTAGTACGTGAATTAGTCGCTTTTCTCAATTATTGTCGAAAAATTGAAAAAAAAAATTGAATTTTTCATTACAGATTTCTCTGCCGGTAACAGATCGGTAATTTTTTGCTCGAAAATCCAAATTCTGACTAATTCACGCACGATATTCACATCACCGGCGTCTGTATTTCAATTTTCGCTTCGATTCGTTGATAATTCGCGAAAAACGGCACTTCCGAACTTTTGAGGTGCAAAGTCGGTATTTCACATTCCCTTAAGGCGATGTGAAACATCCACGTCGAGCCTAGTCGGTATCTAAAACTGTAATAAACGTTTTTTACGGATGTTTGCGTTTATAGCGAAAAGAAGAAATTCATTACCAGCGGATTTCACCAGCGCAGGGAATGAATTTCTTCTTTTAGCTGTAAATACAAATATGCGGAAAAAATGTTCATTACAGTTTTTATTACCACAGTCGGTATTTCACATACCCTTCCGTGAAATACCGACCGCGGTAAAAAAAACTGTAATGGACATTTTTACACATATTTGCATTTACAGCTAAAATTAAAAATTCATTCCCTGCATTGGTGAAATCCGCAGGGAATCAAAAACGTTCATTACAGTTTTTGATACCGACTGTGCTCGACGTGGATGTTTCATATTGCCTTAAAAAAAAGAAGGAACAAAGAATTTTATTTTATTTTTTTATTTTTCAAAAATACATGATACAGTATTTCTCGTTTCGCCAATCTGAAACAAACAAATTAATTACATTTTTTCAATAGACATATATACACGAGGGCGGCAAATAAGATGTCATGCAACGAGTGAAATGAAAGAAAAAAACTTACTTTAATGGTACCAATTGTACCCGCGCGGGGGGTCCACAGGACCGCGTCCCGCCGGTGGACCCGCTTCGTCGCGGCCGCCACGTCCTCGGGGTCCTCGTCGCCCACGGCCTCGCCTAGAAATGTAGCCGTGGGCGACAATCGCCCGAACCATCCGGGCTGCCTTCAGCTCGGCATAGCGTTCCCGCGCGTACCAGCCGGCGCGGGTACCGCGATACGGACCTGAAAAATAAACAAGTACATACAATAAATACAAAAAACAAACAAAAACAAATTAACATAATAAAAACCGTACGATTCGGTCGATGCATTTTGCCTGTCTATTCTTCAAATCGACACGCAAAATCCATTGACTTGTGTACTGAAAAGCAGCAATAAATGAAAAGTCATTTCATGCTGTGTCAAATGAAAAATCATTTGACGCAGCTAGAAATGACTTTTCATTTGTCGCTGTGACAAATGAAAAATCATTTGTCACATTTTTCATTTGTGACAAATGAAAAATCATTTGTCACTGCGTCAAATGAAAAATCATTTGACGCAGCAACAAAATGACTTTTCATTTCTCGCAGTGACAAATGAAAAATTTGTCACTGCGTCAAATGAAAAGACATTTGTCGCTGTGACAAATAAAAAATAATGTGTCGCAGCGACAAATAAAAAGTCATTTGTTGCTGCGACACATTATTTTTTATTCGTCGCAGCGACAAACAAAAAATTTTGTATTTGTCGCTGCTTCTCAGTACACTAGTCAATGGATTTTGCCTGTCGATTTAAAGAATCGACAGGGAAAATACATTGACTAGTGTACTCTAAAATTAACCTAATAAAAAATTAAAAACTTACGTCGGTTCTCGTCGTCCGGCACCGGATCGGCGGCTGGCACGACGGCGGGAACGGCTATGCCGGCGGCTGGCTGGATGGCGGGGGTGGCGATGACGGGGGCGGCTGGGGGGATCGGCGGCACCTCATCGGCGGGGACGACGGCTGGCTGGTTGACGGGGGCGGCTGGCCCTCGTCCACGGGCTGGAGCAGGTAGCCCCCGTTGACCGGCGGCGACAGCCGCGTAGGCCCGCCGGGCCGGCACATTTCCCCCGATCCCATGTACGAACTGCACACTGGCGGAGTCTCGGCTCAGTACTAGTGCCAGAGATGCCAATACTGGCAGACTGCAGAAGGCCGATACTGGTGCAATAAATAACCGAGACTGGTACAATGTTGGTATGTTATCCCCGGTCCATCGTTTGGCACCGAGAATCAGGGCAATACTGGTTAGTAGTCTTGGCTCCATACAAGTACCAAGTATTGGGCCATAGTTTATTTCATGTCTTTCGCTAGTACTGGCTCGTAACACTGGGCCAATGATGGTGTGTTATCCCCGGTCCATCATTTGGCACCGAGAGGCGGGACAATACTCGTTAATTGTCTTGGCTCGATACACGTACCCAGTGTTGGGCCAAAGGTTATTTCATGTCATTCGCCAGGACTAGCACTTAACACTGGGCCAATGATGGTCTGTTATCCCCGGTCCATCATTTGGCACCGAGAGACGGGATAATACTGTTTAATTGTCTTGGCTCGATACACGTACCCAGTGTTGGGCCAAAGGTTATTTCATGTCTTTCGCCAGTACTGGCTCCTGACATTGGCACAATATTGGTATATTATCCCCGGTCCACGATTTGGCACCGGCAGATGGGACAATACTGGTTAGTAAACCTCTACAAGTACCTAGTAGTGGGCCAAAGGTTACTTCAAGTGTCTCGCCAGTACTGGCTCCTGGCATTGGACCAACGATGGTGTGTTATCTCCGGTCCATCATTTGGCACAGGAAGTCAAGACAATACTGGTATCTTGGCTCGATACAAATATCTAGTGTTGGGCCAAATGCTATTTCAAGCTTTTCGCCAGAACGGACTCCTGATACTGGTTCAATGTTGGGCATTTAACTCCGGTCCATTTTTTGGCATCAAGAATTCAGCCTATACTGGTTTCTAGACTTGGTTCAATACAAGGGCCCAGTATTGGGCTAACTGTTATGTAAAGTTTGTCGCCATTACTGGCTCCTGATATTGGGCGACAGTTGGGTAGATAATTGCGGTCCATTTTTTGGCACTCAGAATCCGGCCTGTACCGTTTACTAGGCTTGATCCATTACAAGTGCAGTATTGGGCCAACGGTAATTTTAAACTTTTCGTCGGTATCGGCTTTTGGCCCGATTCCCGCCATCGAATATCAACCAGCTGTGGGCTGGGCCTGGTCTAGATATGGTGACTAATTTTACGCTCGATATTGCTGCAAAAGATAGACGCAATTGGGAGAACTCGGTCCTGCTAGGAAATAAGGTACGACTGACGTGACCAATAAACAAATTTGATGAGTTTTTTTATGATTTATTTCTCGAGATGCGCGCACACGTTAACGTTTTTGCGTCGTAACATATAAAAGTAGAAAAATTACTTTAAATATTCACTTTAAATATTATTACCACTTTTCTTGCATCTCGGCGGGCTTTGCCGCCCTCGCGGTTTCCTGCTCCCGACAAATAGCGATTGGTTGCCGATAAAATAGCTGGACCATCTGCCGACTCAATTTTATCCTGTATGATATCTGTAAACATAAAAAGGTGGAAAATTATCGCATTGCTGCGACGTAAATTAAACGGAATTTTTTTTGTTAAAAATCATATGTTGGCGAAAAATTTAAGAATTAGTTCCACATTAAGGGGCCGTGATAGTAAAAAAGGGTCCAAATTTAAGAGGCAGTACCACTTCCCCCACCACCGCTCGAAATGTTGAAACCTATTATCTTCCAAAATACTCGGTAGATAGAGCTCAGATTTTGAGAGTATGTGCGGAAGTATCACAGAATTGGACTAAACTTCCAGCTCCTCGCTCCTCGAAGCCGTTTGTTCAGGAGAACCGAGAAACGGAAAGGTGCAAGAGAGACAGTACGAGCGCTAGGTGTGAGAGGGGCAGCCGTATAGGCATTTAACATTGGGATACGAAGTTCCGAGCGAAAGATAATCTCTGCAGGAGGGATTTTCTATTCTTTTCGCGAAATTTACCGCTTTTTTGTAATTTTTTGCTGAAAAAGTTATACAACGGATCGATGCGAAATTTGGCACGTATATCTGTGTATATATTATGAATGTACAAAACAATATTGAATCGTTTTCACCAAAAATTACGTCTCCCACCCCACACAGCGCGCGATGGTCGATAATCGGTAACGGGCGTGATTTTAATCTTCTCATTAATCCTGCAACAAAATCCCATGAACATTTTGGCATGACGAAGCGTAACAAAATATTGAGATCCGGTGATGTTGTGAATTCAAACTCAATTTTTTGAACTCAAAACAGACAGTTCCCAGAGAGAAAAATAACGACACGGTGACGGCACGGTAGCGACACGTGTCGGTACGGCGTGTCGGTACCGTGCAGTTATGTGCGACCGAATGTGATGCGTTTGTGTCGACACGTGTGGCTAGACACGTCGTAGCGACACAGTCACGGCACCATTGCAGCACTCCGTGGAGTACGTTGCCTACGCTGTGTCGCCACGATGGAGGCATCATGGCGACACGCCGTGCCTGAAAAAAAAAAAAGTTTGTCATGGCCAGGATTCGAACCCGGGACCTTCCGATTGTTGGTCTGCGACTTAGCCAACTCGGCTATTCTAACCTTTTATGTTATGTATTTTGATTGTCTATTTGAAGTTTGGTTTTGACGTTATAGGTACGGTGTGTTGCCATGGTGTAGGCACCATGTCACCACGGTGTAGGCACGGTGTGCTGCCACAGTGTAGGTACCGTGACGGCATACCGTGCCTACACCGTCAAAACCAAACTTCAAATAGACAATCAAAATACTTAACATAAAAGGTTAGAATAGCCGAGTTGGCTAAGTCGCAGACCAACAATCGGAAGGTCCCGGGTTCGAATCCTGCCCATGACAAACTTTTTTTTTTTTCAGGCACGGCGTGTCGCCATGATGCCTCCATCGTGGCGACACAGCGTAGGCAACGTACTCCACGGAGTGCTGCAACGGTGCCGTGACTGTGTCGCTACGACGAGTCTAGCGACGCTGTGTCGACACAAACGCGTCACATTCGGTCGCACATAACACCACAGTACCGGCACGCCGGGCTGTGCCGTGTCGCCACCGTGCCGTCACCGTGTCGTTAGGCTCCATTTTAACGGCACGATATTCTCTCTGGGTTCAAAACATCACCGGATCCCCAATTTATTTGGCTTCGTCAGGCCATGTGTATAAAGTAAAATGATAATGGGAATTTGTTTCAGGATTAATGAGAATATTAAAATGACGCACGCCATCGTTTATAGACCATCGCGCGTCGATGGAGGCAGCGTATTTTTGGGTGAAAAGGATTCAAATTTTTTTGTAAATACGCACCATGTACGTGAATATACATGTCAAATGTCGCATTAATCCGTTGTATTTATTCATCGGGAAATGAGAAAAAAAAACAATAATAAATGAATAAACATAATAAATAATAAACTAAAATAATAAACATAATAAAAATAATAAATAATAAACTAAAATAATAAACATAATAAAAATAATAAATAATAAACTAAAATAATAAACATAATAAAAATAATAATAAAAAAAAACGGATAATAAATTAATAAAGAGCGCAGACATTCACCTTTCATACACGTGTAGACGTGTGTCACGCTGAAACTTTTTTTTGTTACTCCGTTCGGTCCCTTTTTTCCCGTTCCTGAGTAGTTCTCTTGAACGGCTTTCATGATAAGGCCACCAAGAATTTTACGGACCGCTTGCTTCACGTCAAACGCACCTCCCATTGAGTCTGCCATAATTTGCTTCTACGTCAAACATAAGAGAAAACATTTAGAAATTTAATACCAGATTTATAAGAGTATTAGTAAATTATGTAAAATATTTGAACATACCAACGCAGTTTCCTTATCATCGTTTCCTTCAATCAGTTTCTCGAAGTCGTGAAACGCATCGCAGTCTGGTATCGGGAGTTTAACGCCTAGCGTTTCTTTGTATTTTTAAGCACTCACGTTTTGAAGAAACGCAGAAAGTGCGTATTGAATTCGCGCTCCACCGACTAAATTACGTTTTTATAGGAAAATGTTGATATAATTTAAATTTATTTACTTTTTTTACAGCAGATTTCTTAAACATAGTAAAATACATAATCTTGGTGTAACAGAACATAGAAATTTCATTACTATATATGATTGGCTGCGTAGACTAGATTTTGTGTTATTCGGACGTCCGTATTTCTCAGGGGGTCTGGACTGAATGGACCGAACAAGTTGAAATTTGGAATATTTCTTAATCTGGCATTGTGAAGTATGCCCATGAAGTATGGAAATTATTCTCTGTTTTTATAGAGGTGTTTATTTCAAGAAAATTGGCATTTTGGAGTCTAAAATTGTGTCCGGCTCACATTCTTCGCAGTCAACAGATGAATTTGGCTGAAAATTGCTACATAATTCTGAATTACCTTAATTCTGAAACACTTTTTTTAGATTATTTTTCAGATCATTTTTTAATAGTGTTAACCTACCACGATACAGTATTTCAGGTCAAAATGTATGTACAGGTCTCAATCTTCGCAGTTGCAAGAACAATTTTTCTGAAACTTGCTGCGTACTCCTAATTTACTTTAACAAAAAGGTATTTTTATCAAATAGTTTTAACCTACCACAATATAGCTTGTCAGGTTGAGTTGTATGGACAGGTATCAATCTTCGCAGTCGTCAGAACCATTTTTCTTATACTTGCTGCGTACTCCTAAATTGAACGCAGAGGTACTTTTTAGAATAGTGTTAACATACCACAATACAATTTTTCAGGTTGCAATGTATGTATTAGTCATATTCTTCGCAGTCAATGGAACAATTTTTCTGAAACTTGCTGCGTACTCCTGATTTACTTTAACGCAGAGGTATTTTTTAAAAACAATTTTAAACTACCACGATATACATTTTCAGACCGAAATGTATGAAACGTTCTCAATCTTTACAGTCGTCTGAACAATTATTCTGATACTTGCTGCATACTCCTAAATTACTTTAACGCAAAGGCACTTTTTTAGATTATTTTTGCTTCCTCATTGAGGAAGCTTTGTTTTCGAAAATATTTTTTTTTTTCGGGATTATCATGTCAGTATGTTCAGAATCACCTAAAACGCCCAGAAAAATGGTTTAGAAAATACGGCCGTATGTGTGCGTGCGTGCGTGCGTGCATGCGTCAAATTTGGCATGCAAGTAGAGTGGTAACTGCTCTTCAAGTGTTGTGATTTTTGAAAAAATGTATACATGAATACAGAATATATAGAATATTTAATTTTTCGAAAAAATGTCGTACACTCTCTAACTTTCGTAAAAAATCAACGACTCAGCTAAATAGTTCTTCATAACTAAAGACACTTTGAGTGGAGTTCGCTATTGCATTTCGACGAAATCGTTAAAGCGGTTCGGATTTGATTGAATTTTGAATTTTACGAAAAAAATGCATTTTGCCCTAAATCACGTTGAACATAAACAAATGAACTGAAGTGTTCTACTTGAAGCAAACAAATGAACTGAAATGATCGGTAAAGTCGTTGGGATTTTACGACATTTCGAATTAAAAAAAATAGATTTCCGCTATTACTTCCACAAAAATTAGGAAAGTAACACAAAAATTTGGAGATAATCGAAATGAGATGTAACGGTGTTTGTAACGGAGTTTTCTTTTGTTCGAATAAAAAAGAGTTGCAAAGTAGAACTTTGCACATTGCTTCCTTATAAATTTCTCTTTTTCACAAAGCTTCCTCTATGAGGAAGCCAAAGTTAATAAATAAGCTTCTGCATAGACGTGGCTTTGTGAAAAAGGGAAATTAATGAGGAACCAATGTGCAAAGTTCTACTTTGCAACTTTTTTCGATTATTTTTAAATTGTGTTAACCTATCACAATACAGTTTTTCAGGTCGAAATATATGTATATGTCTCAATCTTCTCAGTCAATAAAACAATTTTTCTGAAAGTTGCTGCGTACTCCTAAATGATTATATGGCATCGGTATTTTGTTAGGATTATTTTTTAAATCATATTTAAACCGTTCGGAGCGCGAAGCGCGACGTTCAAACCATACGGAGCGCGAAGCACGACGTCCAAACCGTACGGAGCGCGACGTCCAAACCGTTCGGAGCGCGAAGCGCGACGTTCAAACCATACGGAGCGCGAAGCGCGACGTTCAAACCATACGGAGCGCGAAGCGCGACGTCCAAGTGAGTGCCTTAAAATGACACCAGGGAAAAATGTCCCGAAGGGACATTTTTTCCGCAGGGTCATTTTCCAGGGGGCTTGGGGGGCAGAGCCCCCCAATCGGGGGCTTGGGGGGCGAAGCCCCCCAACAGGAAACCCGGCGCCCCGAAGGGGCGCCGGGTTGCTTGTTTGTTATACATATAGCCTAAATTACGATTGTCTCGACGTCTGTATATAGGGAACCCATTTTTTTCAAATTGTGTATCTACGTTAACATTTTTAGGGAATTTTTTTGTACATACATTTTTTTCTTTATCATAACACGGTGAAAAATCAGTGTGAGGACCATGTAACATATGTTTTATGACTAATTCCCGCAATTTAGTATCTGTAGAAGGAATTTCTGCACTAATATATTTATCAATGGCTTCTGGGCTTAGCAGTTTATGTTTGTAATCGAGTACGAATAGCATATGCGCATGTGGTAAGCCGCGCTTTTGAAATTCAATAGTATAAACGTATGCTAAAATATTTCCAAACATTTTTCCACTTATGATTTCAGATAAAAGAGCACGAAATTTAGCATAAAATAATCGTACTGTTATATTTGGTATATCGTTACATGTTGTCCCAGCTGGAAATTTATTTCGTATTCTTTGTAACTCAGGCCAATTAGGATTACATGTCATTGTTATGAATAGATCCGGTCTACCAATCATTCTTACAATAGCCATTGCATCGTGATAATTTTGATGCATATGTCTGGGACTACCTAAATATGTTGATGGTAGAACAAAAATATTTCCCAACCGCTCCGATATATTAAAATTATTTGGATTATTTAAAGCACTACGGGCTACATGATCTACCAACCCTTGGTAACATTCAATACTCAATTTTTTTTTATTGTTTCGTAGAAAGTCTAATCGACTACTTTCTATAATGATATACGCATGAATTACATACTGTTGACTTAATCGACCGCAATATAAAACTGGATTAAATATTTTACTCTTGGGTCTGTAAGCTAATCGATGTGAGTAATATTGTAGAGCTGTAAGTCTTTTATTACTATTTTGATTGTGTTTAAATGATGGATTCCATCCCAAATCACCAGATGGAAATATAAGTGGAAAAGTCATTGGATCCGTATGAAATGATAATTTACTCAAATATGATTGTGTATTAACTCCTTTTGGAAGGTCTTTAGGATAGACACGTAAATCAAAAGGAGATATTTCTCCATTCTTTGAAACTATCAACGCTGCACACTCCGCAGTTCTTGGTGCATTGTAACGATTTTTATTCAAAAAATTTATGTTTCTGACAAAATATAAATAATATTCCGATAATGATTTATTTTTTGTTAATTCATATAAATGCTTATATTTTTTAGCATATGGATTTTTTGAATTCAATACTTTTGATATAATTTGAATGTGTTTTCTTGTTAAGTTTTTATTGCTTTTCAACCTCTGTTCAATTGCTTCGTAATCGTCGTAAATGTAAATTTGACTATAACGCGGTGTCTCACCTTGCTTCGTACGAATACTACTCGGTGTATTATGAAAAACTTGACCTTGAATTTTTAAATTGTAAACTCCTCTTTCAAACGGATTTATTACATTTGCATTGAAACTGGCAAAAGAAAAATGGTTGTTGTAGTAACGGATCAAATGTCTATACTGTCCATCGTTCAATAATAATTTTTTCAAATCTTCATCATAATTACTTAACGGAGGAAGTTGAACTTTTCCGAGATGGCAACAACTTTTTTTTGAAAATTCTACTGACCAAAACAAAGCGGAACAATGAGGACAAATATAATCCATATTTCCAAAATCTAAATAAAATGATTTTCCTGGCCATAATTTAATTGTCTGTTGAACACATCGTCTTTTATTAAGACGGTTTTCAGTCATACTGGTAACGATGTCTTTTTTTTTCTTTTTGCTTAACCGTTCATAGTCCATGTTCTTAGCAATATCTTTTGCTTTCTTTTTTTCTAATCGCTCTTCAGTCATATTCTCAACGATGTCTTTTGCTTTCTTTTTTTCTAATCGCTCTTCAGTCATATTCTCAACGATGTCTTTTGCTTTCTTTTTTTCCAACCGCTCTTCGTTCATGTTCTTAACGATGTCTTTTGCTTTCTTTTTTTCCAACCGCTCTTCGTTCATGTTCCCAACGATGTCTTTTGCTTTCTTTTTTTCCAACCGTTCTTCGTTCATGTTCTCAACGATGTCTTTTGCTTTCTTTTTTTCCAATCGCTCTTTGTTCATGTTCTCAACGATGTCTTTTGCTTTCTTTTTTTCCAATCGCTCTTCGTTCATGTTCTCAACGATGTCTTTTGCTTTCTTTTTTTCCAATCGCTCTTCGTTCATGTTCTCAATGATGTCTTTTGCTTTCTTCTTTTTCAATCGCTCTTCGTTCATGTTCTCAACGATATCTTTTGCTTTCTTCTTTTTCAATCGCTCTTCATTCATGTTCTCAACGATGTCTTTTGCTTTCTTCTTTTTCAACCGCTCTTCATTCATGTTCTCAACGATGTCTTTTGCTTTCTTCTTTTTCAACCGCTCTTCATTCATGTTCTGAACGATGTCGTTTGCTTTCTTCTTTATTAACCGCTCTTCTTTCATGTTCTTAACCATGTCTTATGCTTTCTTCTTTTCCAACCGTTCTTCCTTCATGTTCTCAATGGTATCTTTTGCTTTCTTCTTTTCTAATCGCTCTATATTCATGTTGTCAACGGTATCTTTTGCTCTTTTCTTTTCTAATCGCTCTATATTCATGTTCTTAACTATATCCGTTTTCCTTTTCTTATTTAGCCTTTTATCATTCATATTCTCAACCATGTTCCTTTTCCTCTTTTTACTAATTCGTTTTTCGTCCATATTTTGAATCGTGTCTCCTTCCCTTTTCTTCTTCAACCGTTCCATGTTAATGTTATTAACTTTGTCTGATTTTCTTTTTTTTTCTGATGCCAGATCAGAAAAATTTGCTACTTGTCTTTTTTTATTTATTACCTCCTTGTGTTTATCGTAATATGTACGTTTATATTGCCTGTGATATGCGGCCCAGAAATCTTGATTTGAACACTGTAATACATCATAATGCCCACTATCGATAAGGCCGGACAATAAGAGCTTCAATTGACCGTTACTACAACTTTCACCATAGACTCTGCTTGTTTGGGCACCATTTCGTTGAATAATTACTTTTACATTATAGATGTCAACAAAGGATTGTACCTCTACTTCTCCTCCATAAACACCATCTTTCGTCATATGCGGTCGATACGATTTTTCATTCGTTGTCGCCGTATTATATGATTCATCTCCTACAATAAACGGAGCATAATGCATCCAATTTTTAAGTACATTTGAAATAATTCTTAGTCTAAATTGCCGATGTTTCTCCTGATCATTGTAAAGAAAAAATGACAATGATCTAAAAAGGCAATTACCATCACCTTTGATAAATTCTTTAATATTATTTCTATCCATTTTTATATATTTATTAAATGTATTAATAATTCTATGTATTATATACAATTAATTTTTTAGATTTACTTACAATCTCGTGCGTTTTGGACGTCTACGTGGTAGAAGCTCAGAAAGACAGAGCACAAAGGGGGGAGAGAGAGAGAGAGTGATGTTTATTTCGTGTACTGGGACTATAGTCCTCTAAGCACACCGTGCACCAAAAAAGGGGGGGAGAGAGAGAGAGAGAGAGAGAGAGAGAGAGAGAGAGAGAGAGAGCCAGAGAGAGCGAGAGCCAGAGAGAGCGAGAGCCACAGAGAGCGAGAGCCAGAGAGAGCGCGAGAGCCAGAGAGAGCGAGAGCCAGAGAGAGCGAGAGCCACAGAGAGCGAGAGCCAGAGAGAGCGCGAGAGCCAGAGAGAGCGAGAGCCAGAGAGAGCGCGAGAGCCAGAGAGAGCGAGAGCCAGAGAGAGCGAGAGCCAGAGAGAGCGAGAGCCAGAGAGAGCGAGAGCCAGAGAGAGCGAGAGAGCCAGAGAGCGAGAGAGCCAGAGAGCGAGAGCCAGAGAGCGAGAGAGCAAGAGAGTGAGAGAGCGAGAGCCAGAGAGAGCGAGAGAGCGAGAGAGCGAGAGAGCGAGAGCCAGAGAGAGCGAGAGCCAGAGAGAGCGAGAGCCAGAGAGAGAGATAGAGACAGAGACAGAGATACCTTTTCGTATTGAGACTGTTGTTGCTACTATAGTTGCTACTGTGGCTGTTACTCTTGTGGATATTCCAGCTGTTGATGCTATTGCTGTGGCTTTTGCTGTTTCAGCTGTTGCTGTTGGTTCAATTCTTGCTGCTAATTATTTTTTTCACGACAACTTATTCCATTAGACATTACGAACTGTCAAATGTCAAATCGTATTTTGTCGATATCACGTGTTTTTCATATTACATTTTAAATTTTGCTATACGTTGTAGCACTGCACTTCACGCATGTCACGCGGAAGGGGCCGAAGAGATGAAAATGGAGACGAAGATGTGGAAACGGATAGTTAGGGATGGAGAGACATAGACGGACACGATGACGGAGAGATGGGGATTGAGAGACGGAGACGGAGACGGAGACAATGACCGAAAGTCGGAAACGGATCGTCGTGGTCGGTGAGACTGGGATGGAGAGACGAAGACGGAGAAACCGGGACGGAGGGACGGAGATGAAGATAGAGATAGAGATAGAGATAGAGATAGAGATAGAGATAGAGATAGAGAGAGAGAGAGAGAGAGAGAGAGAGAGAGAGAGAGAGAGAGAGAGAGAGAGAGAGAGAGAGAGAGAGAGAGAGAGATCGTCCGTTCGTCCGTTCGTCCGTTCGTCCGCTCGTCCGTTCGTCCGTTCGTCCGTTCGCCCGTTCGTCCGTTCGTCCGTTCGTCCGTTCGTCCGTTCCTCCGTTCGCCCGTTCGTACGTTCATCCGTTCGTCCGTTCGTACGTTCATCCGTTCGTCTGTTCGTCCGTTAGAGAAAGAGAGAAAGAGAAATAGAGAGAGAAAAAGAAAGAAATATCGAAAGATACTCACGCGCTTGCTGCCTCCGAAGCTTGAAATGCATCTGTCAACCGAAGCGGAAACAAATGCAATAAAAAAAGAAGACAGCATCTTCTGTTCGACTGCTGCTACTGCTGCTGCTGCTGCCTCATGTGAGAATTAGGAAGTTATTCCTTATTCTGTTGATATTGATGCTGCCGTCGCTGAAAAATAAATTTAAATATGAAAATTAAATTAAAACGTAAAAAAAACAGAAAATTTTAGATAAACATTAAAATTAAAAAACACTCATCTTTTATTATCTCCCCGAGCTGATGTTGGTGGTGGTTGGTGGTACCGCTAGCCCTGTTGATATCGCTGAAAAATAAATTGTGAAACAATTACATTAAAAAATGCACAAAAAATGAAAATACTTACTAAAAATTGAATGAACTTACCGCTTCCACTGCTACTGCTGCTGCTGTCGCTAAAACAAAAAATTAAAATTAAAATAAAAAAAAAATACACAGAACAATTAAGAGATACTTACGTGAAATTGTCCTTCTCGAGAGAGGGTGACACAGCTGTTTTAGGGACTTAGAAAAAAACAGCCCCTTGGGGGACTTAGAAAAAAACAGCCCCTTGGGGGACTTAGAAAAAAAACAGCCCCTTGGGGGACTTAGAAAAAACAGCCCAGTCAGCTGACCCCCCTCGATTATCCTACACGGCGGCAGCGGCAGCGGCGGCGGCGGCGGCGGCGGCGGCGGCGGCGGCGGCGGCGGCGGCGGCGGCGGCGGCGGCGGCGAGATATTTTTATTATATAGAGAGATATAATAAAAATATCTCGCCGCCGCCGCCGCCGCCGCCGCCGCTGCCGCCGTGTAGGATAAGCGAGCTGTGTGGGGTAAAATGGCCCACCCAGGCCTGATTTTTTCTAAGTACCCCAAGGGACTTGTGCCCTTTTTTTTCTAAGTCCAACAAAGGATTTCAGCTCTCTTTTTCTAAGTCCCTAACCAGAAGGGTGGGGTAAAATGGCCCACCCAAGCCTCATTTTTTCTAAGTCCCTCAAGGGACTTGGCGGGCCTATGTTTTTCGAAAATTACTTAGAAAAATCAGGCCTTGCGGGATTTATGGTTTTGGACAACGAAAAACAGACATGTGAGCGTGCGAATCTCTCTATATAATAAAAATATCTCGCCGCCGTCGACGCCACCGCCGTATAGGATATATAGGGAATTCAATATCAAAAGTTTCTAAGTCCACCCTCTCTCCGTCGGGATCCTAAGCGGGTAGCGTCGGAGAGAAGGGTCTCGAGGGAGAGGGATTCCGAGGGGTGGGAGGGGGTCTCGAGGGATAGGGAGGTTCCGAGTGTGAGGGTCCCGAGGGATAGGGGTCCCGAGTTAAGTGGTGCTAAGTTCGGAAGAGTTAAGTTAGGTAGGGTTAGGTAGAGTTAAGTTAGGTAGGGTTAGGTAGAGTTAAGTTAGGTAGGGTTAGGTAGGGGTAGGTAGAGTTAAGTTAGGTAGGGTTAGGTAGGGTTAGGTAGAGTTAAGTTAGGTAGGGTTAGGTAGGGTTAGGTAGTGTTAGCGTCGAGAAGCGCTCGCGTACGTCGGAGTGCGCGGTCGGTAAGCGAGAGAGCGTGAGAGACGGAACCACGAGGGGTACGAGGCGGGGGGGTAAGAAATCCCGCGCCGCGGAGCGACGAGGAGTCTGTGCGTGAGCGAGCTGGAGTGCGGACGTGCGAGAAGGAGAGCGAGAACGTAAAGCGGAGTGTTAGAGTCGGAGCGCGAACGGACTCGAGGACGGATATACATGTACGAGGACAGAGTGAGCGAGAACGCGAACGGCGGCGAACGAGCCGAAAAACGCGAGCGAGTAAAGGAACGGAGAGCGTTCGGAGCGAGCGCGTACGAGCGAGAACGTGTGAGTGAGATTTAGCTTAAGAAGGACATTGTAGCCTTACCCGAGGCGCTACGAGAAGTTGTATTACGAATTGTTTTGTTAATCTGCCGGTGAGACGGCGAGTTGGCCGACCGAGCCGAATAAAGTTAATAATTTTTCTGCATACGTGTACCGGGTCTACGAGATTCAAATTTACCCGCCACGCCCTCACTACGACAACGAACGGGGAGTCGACGTCTATCCCCGTCTCGTTAACAGTAGAGTTAGGTAGAGTTAAGTTAGGTAGGGTTAGGTAGAGTTAAGTTAGGTAGGTTTTGCTTAGGTAGGGTTAAGTAGAGTTAGGTAGAGTTAAGTTAGGTAGGGTTAAGTTAGGTAGGGTTAAGTTAGGTAGGGTTAAGTTAGGTAGGGTTAAGTTAGGTAGGGTTAAGTTAGGTAGGGTTAAGTTAGGTAGGGTTAAGATAGGTAGGGTTAAGTTAGGTAGGGTTGAGTTAGGTAGGGTTAAGATAGGTAGGGTTAAGTTAGGTAGGGTTAAGTTAGGTAGGGTTAAGTTTGGTAGGGTTAAGTTAGGTAGGGTTAAGTTAGGTAGGGTTAAGTTAGGTAGGGTTAAGTTAGGTAGGGTTAAGTTAGGTAGGGTTAAGTTAGGTAATTTTTCTAAGCTCCATGGGGGTTCCCGAGGGATAGGGTTTCCGATTACAGGGGTTCCCGAGAGAAAAGAGTTCCGAGTACAAGTGTTATCGAGACATAGGGGTTCGGAGTACGGGAGTTCCCGAGTATGGAGGTTCCCGAGAGATGGGAGCTCCCGACGGATAAGGATTCCGAGTAACGGGGTTCCCAAGGGATAGGGGTTCCGAGTATGGGGGTCCCGAGGGATATGGATTTCAAGTATGGGCGTCCCGAGGGATAGGGGTTTTGAGAGATGGGGGGTCCCGAGGGATATGGATTTCAAGTATGGGAGTCCCGAGGGATAGGGGTTTTGAGAGATGGGGGGTCCCGAGGGATATAGATTCTGAGGGATGGGAGGGACGTCCCGAGGGATAGGGGTTCTGAGGGATGGGGGTCCCGAGTTAAGTAGAATTAAATTAAGTTAAGTTACGTTAGGTAGTGTTTAGTTAAGTAGGTTGTAGTTAGGTAAGTAGGGTTCTGTTAGATAGGGTTAAGTTAATTAGAGTTAAGCTAGGTCGGGTTAAGTTAGGTCGGGTTAAGTTAGGTCGGGTTAAGTTAGGTCGGGTTAAGTTAGGTCGGGTTAAGTTAGGTCGGGTTAAGTTAGGTCGGGTTAAGTTAGGTCGGGTTAAGTTAGGTCGGGTTAAGTTAGGTCGGGTTAAGTTAGGTAGGGTTAAGTTAATCAGGGTTAGGTTAGGTAGGTTTAAGACGCTGAGGGGGGGGGCGAAGCCCCCCCCTGGGGTTGGCGCGCGAAGCGCGCAGGGGGCGCAGCCCCCTAGTATATATATATATGCTAGTGTATCCAAATTGTTTATGCGGTTTTTGCAAGAAATATCTCCACTGCCTAATCAATTCATGTCTGGCCCGACACAGGATAGTACTGGACGAGGGCTGGGCAAAGTATGTCCGCCGCGAATATTAAAGTTTTAGTAGTGAATAGCATCTTTCGTGAGCATTTTACTAGTTCCATCTTATAGTTTACGTCGAACACTCATTTTAATTCATTACAATCAGAACAATATTATATCGTCATTAAGGATTACCAAAAATCGGGTCTGTGTGCAATTTAGCGGTAACAAATTTGCGTCTTTTTCCCGTGAATTGGTTTCACTCAAAGAATGTACGATCAAACACTTAAGGTAGACCTTGCAACCAATATTCATTTCGCATAAATTCGAGGAATTTGGGAGAGAATTGCAAACACTTTTCGGTGGTATAAAAATCTGAAAATATTCATACACATTAAAAGTACTGAAAAGATTAATTTGACATAATAATAATTCTAAAATGTTATTAACAAATTGACGACAAAAAATATTGTTTCACAAATATCCCGGTGACCCACATTTTTTTGTCATGAAAATGATTTGTTCGTTTTCCTGAATACGCATGAATTTTTTCTGATTTTTAAGTTAACTTTGAAATTTGTGTTTATTATAAAGTGAAAAAACTAATTTCAAAGTTAACTTAAAAATCTGAAAAAATTCATACGTATCCAGAAAAGTGAATGAATAATTTTCATCAGAAAAAGGTGGTTTGCCGGATAAATTGTTGAACAATTCATTTTTTCACTAGTTTGTTAATAACATGTTGGAATCATTATTAAACAAAATCAATCTTTTCAATAGCTTCTACATTCTTGATTTTTTTTCAGATTATTATCTCATCGAGAAGGGTTCGAAATTTCCCTCAAAACTCACATGTGACTGGACTGTACTGAGACTACCTGCTTGAAAAGTCAATCTAGTGATTATATTTATTACTTACGCACTAAATAATATATTGTAGTAATATTCGCTATTACCCAGTTAACCCAGAATGTCATTCTTTATATAGCTGCCGTGATACTACCGTAAACCCTCAACCCCCTACATTGGATATCTCTGCAATGGAGGTTGAGGCGAGTACTAGTACGGATGAGTGCATCGCACATAGAACCGCACACGAAAGCAATATCGCAGCGGCAGAAAACAGCAACACGTAAGTGAAAATGGCAAAAAAATAGACTAAAATCAAAGTTCTTATAAGGCGAGACTTAGGTGCTTGAACTATTGTTATTTTTAAATTCAATGCCTGTAAAGTTCTTGCCTCCAACATCAATTTGTCGTACAGTACCGCGTGCGAATTAAGCGTCCCCGAGAGAAAAAAAACTAAGAAAAAAACTCTATTTCAACGTTGTACACGGTGAGAGTGTGGGTATTTTACGAGAACAGAAGAAAAGCTGAAGACCATCGGCGGTCATTCTTGGCCCATTATTGTTACCGCTGGGGAGTATATCGGGCCAAGCGTGGCCTAACACTGGGTATTTGCCATACGCGGGCGATCATGTATCGAACACTGAATATTCACCGTTGTATTCGAAAAATCATGTTTTTTAGAAACTGTTTCAGAAGTTTCGTTTCTATAATAGTATTTTTATACTTGGCGTCGAGACGCTACCGCGTCTTTTTAAAAGTTTCAGAAATGTTTATGCTATTTTTTGTTGAGAATTTGGTAGTAACTTTTTTGCATAATTATTCTTGAAGATTAATGTACTTGAATGTTTAATAGCGCTGATTTTCTTATCGACCGCATATATCAATTATCTAGTTCAAGACTGGTCATTATTATGCCAGGCTTGACCCAATATTTACCGGAGCAGTAACAACAGTGGACCAAGAATGATCACCGATGGTCTTGCGCTTTTTCCCCTTCTCATGAGATATCCACATTTTCGTCAAATACACAGTTGAAATAGATATTTTAAGCATTCGCAAAACCGATCCAATTAATTTATCCTCTTTTTCGATAAGTAATACGGCGTTTACTATGTATTTATTCGTAAAATGAGCGTGCAACTAATTCGAATGAATGGACGTGGTATTATTTATCAAAAAAGAGGATAAATAAATTTGATTGGTTTTGTAAACTCTTAACATATCTCTTTCCACTTTGTTAACGAACCGGAGATATACGTCGACTCCCCGTTCGTTGTCGTAGTGAGGGCGTGGCGGGTAAATTTAAATCTCGTAGACCCGGTACACGTATGCAGAAAATTTATCAACTTTATTCGGCTCGGTCGGCCAACTCGCCGTCTCACCGGCAGATTAACAAAATATTTCGCAGTACCGCCTCTCGTAACGCCTGGGATAATTATACAAAGTCCTTATTAAACTAAATTTCGCTCACACGTCCTCGCGCGCACACGCTCGCTCCGAGCACTCTCCGTTCCGTTCCTCGCTCGCGTTTTGTAGCTCGTTCGCCGTCGTTCGCGTTCTCGCTCACTCTGTCCTCGTACATATATCTATATCCGTCCTCGAGTCCGTTCGCGCTCCGACTCCCACGCTCAGCTTCACGTTCACGCTCTCCTTCTCGCACGTCCGCACTCCAGCTCGCTCACGCTCCGACTCTGGTCGCTCCGCGGCGCGGGTTTTCTTACCCCCCCGCCTCGTACCCCTCGTGGTTCCACCTCTCACGCTCTCTCGCGTACCGACCGCGCACTCCGACGTACGCGAGCGCTTCTCGACGCTAACAACTTTGTATATGACGGGAATGTGGATATTTCACGAGAAAGGAAAAAAGCGCAAGACCAGCGGCGATCATTCTTGGTCCACTATTGTCACTGCTCAGGTAAATCTTGGGATAAACCTGGCCTAATACTGACCAGCCTTGAGCTAGATAATTGCTATATGTGGTCGATTAGAAAATCAGCGCTATTAAACATTAATGTAGATTAATGTTCGAGAATAATTACGCAAAAAAGTGATTGCCGAATTCTCAACAACACAAAAAGTATAAACATTTCTCTAACTTTTCAAGAGACGTGGCAGGGTCTCGACGCGAAGTATAATAATTCTGTTATAGAAACGAAATTTCTGATATAGTTTCTAAAAAACATGACTTCAAACACAATGGTGCATATTCACTGTTCGATCCATGATCGCCCGCGTCTGGCAATTGCCCAGTGTTAGGCCAGGTTTGACCCGATATACTCCTGAGCGGTAACAATAATGGGCCAAGAATGACCGCCGACGGCCTTGACCTTTTCTTCTGTTCTCGTGAAATACCCACACTCTCACCGTGTACAACGTTGAAATAGAGTTTTTTTCGGTATCAGTATCCACATTAATTTTGAATGTGAAATTGATACAATCTACGCCAATTAACAACCATCTATTAATTATTTTTATTTCATATCAGATTTTTCTATAATTTACAATCTCCCGCTTTAAATATTATAACATCTTGTTAGTTGTATTGAAAATAGTAATTTACGAATATGAATAATGACTATTAGTAGAAAAATCGGGCGAAAATACGCGTTGCGGACACGAAAAGCGATTTAATACCGGAGTCGGGAAAAAATAATGTATTAGGCTCGGTAATGTATTGGCTGGGTACACATGTAGATTTGCCCGCGTACTGGCCTCTAATATTCCCCAATATTGGCAGTTCTGGTGGCGGTACAAAGCCAGTACTGCGCCACGAGGCATTTCCCACTAGGGCTGCTGAAAGCTTCGTATAACCCAGCGCGTATTTGCAATGTATAACATATGTAGTAAATCTATATATAGAGCCAATGTATTTTGCAATATACAAAGTCTCTTTTGCCTCCTATTACCTCCCGTAATGCCACGATATTTCTATTATGCGTTATTGTTGTTTTTTTGTTTTAGGTCACTCATACACTTATCGGAAACATCATCTTGTTCAGAGTACGCTCACAGTGATGACCTCGAATCTAGTGGATTGTCTAATTCAGATGATGAAGCGGACGTGCCCAGTAGCCCCGAAGAGGAAAAAACTCTTCGTGAGGAACTTCGAGACTGTGCTATAAAACATTCGACGCATATTACGCATAGTTTTTTAAATAACCTTTTGCGCATTTTGAGGACCGCGTGACATACAGATCTCCCAAAAACTGCGGAAACGTTATTGCAAACGCAACGAACGAAGAATCGAGTAGTACCCATGTTATCGAAGAAAGGCACATACGGTTCTTACATGTACCTTGGTATTGAAGATCAACTTCGCATACAGATGGCAGGTTCCGGGTATGTCGAGAAGAAAGTTCGAGTTCTGGTAAATGTTGATGGCTTACCTATCTTCGCTCGCTCTGAACAGCAAATGTGGCCGATATTAGTACAAATCTCACACAAAGAGTATTACTGCAAGCCTTTCGTAGCTGCGTTATATTGTGGAGATTCGAAGCCTCATGACGCAGATGCTTTCTTTCGCGATTTTGTCGAAGAAGTCGCGAAATTAATCGAACACGGTTTTCTTGTGGAGGGTACGACGCTTTCGTTTGAAATTGCGGCATTTGTTTGCGATACACCAGCTCGTGCCTTCGTAAAATGTTGCAAAGGACACACAGCATTCTATGGTTGCGAACGTTGTATTGTGCACGGAACAACTGTCAACAAAAGACGAGTTTACCCGGAAATGAATTGTAGATGGCGAACAAAGAAATCGTTTCTGGAAAAGCGGCATTCTGGTCATCATATCCCAGACGTTATTTCGCCTTTAACACGCATTCCTGGATTTGATCCCGTCGGAGGAGTTGTTTTGGATTACATGCATTTGCTATGCTGCGGAGTTATGAAAAATCTCCTCGATAATTGGCTTTCAAATAGAAAACAAAAAGGCAACATCGGAAGACGTGAACGATATCATTTAACGGAATTGCTCCTTGCTTCTTCACCAGATATTCCTATGGAATTCCAAAGGAAATTGCTCGATATAACGGATATATCAAACTGGAAAGCAACTCAATATAGATTCTTTTTACTTTATGCCGGAGGTTTAATTCTACGTGACGTGTTAATATCTGAAGCATACCGTCACTTCTTGCTGCTATTTGTGGCATGCCGCATACTTTGCAGTAGAACCAGGTCATTGATTCATACAGACAAAGCTGAATCATTCCTACGAGAATTTTTCAAGAGTATGCCATTGCAATATGTGAAGGACTCGCAAGTAATGAATTTTCACAATCTGATACATTTGGCAGACGACGTGAGGGTCTTAAACGCTCCATTAACAGAATATTCGTCATTTCCATTCGAAAACTGTTTAGGTAATATTAAGCGACTTATTAGAACGCCTCGAAACCCCGTCGCCCAGGTTTTCAGACGTTTATCTGAACAGGGATCTCTACGATCAACGATTCAAAAGTATGACTTAGGGCTTAATAACAATCGCGTACTACAAAACGATCGAGCGGCTGAATCCAATGCGATTGAATATACCAAAGTAAGCATCAGAACCATCACAGTTAGTGTAGCGCCATAGGATAACGTCGTCATATTGTCAAATAGCGAGATTTTCCAAGTCACGCGAATTTTCTCTTCTGGTAACTCAAAAACGTTGTATATAGAAGGAAAATGCCTCGAAAAGAAAGGCAACGCTTTCAAAACATCGATGGTTTCTTCGGAAATAGGCATTTATAAAGTAGGAAACCCGATTCGGCCTACAAAAATGTACTCGCTTGATAAGATTGTTGAAAAATGTCTTATAATGAATGTTGAAGAGCGTAAGTATGCCGTAATGCTCCTACATCTGCAGTAGATCATTTTTACGTGAAAATAATAAAAATGTAATAAACATCGCAAATAAATATTTTTACATATCAAAATTATGTGGCGAAACATGTTTATGATTATTTATTTGATGCTATAAGAATGCCAGTACTTTGTACACTTAAAACGGGACGTGTACGAACCCAGTACTTAACCAGTATTGGGTCAACCTTCTATGTTGGGCCACAATAACTTATAAACTAATACATGACAAATATCAGCCCTACGCACTCCCAGTATCGGGCCGACTACCGGTTTCAAGTCTTTACAGTTTGTGTTCTATAAACATAACATATCTCAGACCAACACAAACCCAGTATAGACATGACTCTTGATTGTGTACCGTCATAATGTGTAGCCTAATAAAGGGCTCGTGTGAGCCCAGTGCACACCTAGTATTGAGACGAACTTCGTCTTTGGTCTAAAAAATGTGTAAACTGATACATAATAGGTATCAGCCCGGTGTATACCCAGTATCAGAACAACCCTTGATTTTACGTCTTGATAGTTTGTGCTTCAAAAATGTGACATATTTCGGCCCAACACATACCCAGTAGGGACAAGACTCGTAATTGTGTACCGTCATAATGTGTAGGGTACTAACGGGACGCATGTGAGCCCAGCGCACACCCAGTGTTGAGTCAAACGTCGGCTTTGGGCCTGAATAATTCCTATATTGATGCATAACAGATATCAGTCCGGCGTGTACGCAGTATCAAAGCGAGATTCGATTTCACGTCTCAACAGACTGTATTCCAAAGTCGGGACATATTCCAGCCCAGTCCATATCCAGTACACACATGAGCCTTGGTTTAGTACCGTTCCAATGTGTGTGCTAATACAATGACGCGTGCCAGCGGATTACACACCCAGTATTGGGTTGAATTCGGTTTTAGACCTGAGTAATTTGTAAAATATTATGTGAAACTTGCCGGCCGTGCACATGCCGATTATAGACATGACACTCGGTTTCGTACCGCCCTAATGTGTATACCAATAACGCAATATGCACGAGCCCCGTATACGCCCAGTATTGGATCGATTTTCGATTTTAGTCTTGAATAATTTGTAAACTACTACTTGACACGTATCACACCTGTGCATGCTCGGTATAGACATGACCCTTAGTTTAGTACCGTCCCAATGTGTATGCTAATACAGTGACGCGTATGAGGCCAGTACACACCCAGTATTGGGTTGACTTTTGGTTTTAGACCTGAATAATTTGTAAACTACTACGTGACACTTGTCGGCCCTGCACATGCCCATTATAGACATGACTCTTGGTTTAGTACCGTCCCAATGTGTATGCAAATACAATGACGCGTATGAGCCCAGTACACACCCAGTATTGGGTTGACTTTTGGTTTTAGACGTGAATAATTTGTAAACTACTACGTGACATGTATCGGCCCTGCGCATGCCCAGTACAGACACGACTGTTTGTTTTGTACTGTCCTAATATGTATGCTAATAACGTGACGCGTATGGGCCCAGTACACACCCAGTATTGGGTTAACTTTCGGTTTTAGACATGAATAATTTGTAAAATGCTACGTGACACGTATCGGCCCTGTGCATGCCCAGTATAGACATGACTCTTGGTTTAGTACAGTCCAAATATGTATGCTAATAACGTGACGCATATGAGCCTAGTTCACACCCAGTATTGGGTTAACTTTCGGTTTTAGACCTGAATAATTTGTAAACTGGTACGTAAGACGTATTGGCCCTGCGCGTGCCCAGTATAGACATGACTTTTGGTTTAGTACCGTCCCAATGTGTATGCTAATACAGTGACGCGTATGAGCCCAGTACACACTCAGTATGGGGTTGACTTTTGGTTTTAGACGTGAATAATTTGCAAACTACTACGTGACATGTATCGGCCCTGCGCATGCCCAGTACAAACATGACTCTTGGTTTAGTACTGTCCTTATATGTATGCTAATAACGTGACGCGTATGAGCCCAGTACACACCCAGTATCGGGTTAACTTTCGGTTTTAGACATGAATAATTTGTACGCCAATAACGTGACATTTCTCAGCCCAGTATTGCACCAATATTGCGAACCCAATTCTGTGTATTAGTGTTGGCACATTACTGGCCAGATACATTCAATGGTACTGGGCCAGTATCACCCGACAAATCTTGGCGTCCAACGTTACAACAATTCTGGGCCGTGTCGGCAGATCCGGCGGTATACCGGCATTCGCACATGGGTAGTCGCCTGGAGACCGATTTTTCAGCGGTCAAGTTTTTGTAGTTGGAGCAGCTAAGCGCGGCCATCTCTCGCTTCGTCGTCGAATGCGGCGGCGAGACGCGAAGGACTTCGCTTTCGTCTTTTTTTTTCTACTGCAATTAATACTGCTCGGCAGACACGCCGAGAAATTGATTTTTTATTTGGAAAAAAGTCCATTTTTACGAAAACATCCCCGTGTCTACCGTGTCCCCATGGGGTTGAAAAAAATGCCATAACAGACCACGCTGGAAATTCGTTTCAGAGCATTCTGAAACGATCTAGCTAGTCGCCTGGAGACCGATTTTTCAGCGGTCAAGTTTTCGTAGTTGGAGCAGCTAAGCGCGGCCATCTCTCGCTTCGTCGTCGAATGCGACGACGAGACGCGAAGGACTTCGCTTTCGTCTTTTGCTTCCTCATAGAGGAAGCATTGTTTTCGTAAAAAATTTTTTTCGAGATTTTCATGTCAGTACACTCAGACTGGTCCAAAACGTCGAGAAAAGTGCTTTGTACGAAATGTCTGTATGTGTGTGTGTGTATTTGCACGTTTTTTTGTTTACACGATAACTGCCGCAATTTTTTAAGAATATTCTTCAAATTTGGCACGCACGTTCGCTATCATAGAATACTGTATGGGATTGTAGTTGACGCGAATCGGTTACGAAGTTCAGATTTTACAGCATTTTGAAAATTTGTCAAAAATCGTTTTCGCGTTATAACTTCAGCAAATTGAGAGATACGGGGACGAAATTTTATAAGTCAATAGACCACCATGAAGCCATGATCTGTCCCAAATTTGGCGAAAATCGGTAAAGCAGTTCTCATGTTATTGCAATTTCATTATTTTTTCAAATGTCTGTAAGTACTTTCGCTCCTATAAATTATGAGACATTCGATTGCAATTTCGAACATGTCATCACGTTCATTGATTATTAACGATGAGTTTCGTCAAGGAAACTGCCATTATGTCGGTATATTTCGATTTTGCTGCATGAAAAACAAAAAAAAGGCGGCACGGAAAAAATATAGGAAAAAAATGTTTGCAGAATTTTCTCAAATTTGATTCGCATATGGACAACCATGGACCACGTTTTGAGTACAAATTTGACGCGGATCTGACAAGCCGTTCAAATTTTATGGCATTTAGAATATTTTGAGAAATCTCGTTCTCACGCTGGATCATGCAAATTACAAGGTACCGGGTTCTAATTTGGTCCATACATTGACTATCATGAACCAAGGGTTGGGTACAAATTGGAGAGAAATCGGTTCGGTGGTTAAAATCTTACATTTTTATTTATTTTTAAAAAACAGCCGAAAAAACCTGCAAAGTAGAACCTTGCAAATTACTTCCGCAGTATTTTACACTTTTGACGATGCTTCCTCTAAGAGGAAGCCAAAATTGATCAACATTCATCCTCAGAGAGGTAACTTCATTAAAAGTGTAAAATACTGAGGAAGCAAATTGCAAGGTTCTACTTTGCAGGTTTTTTTTTTCTACTGCTATTAATACTGCTCGGCAGACACGCCGAGAAATTGATTTTTTATTTGGAAAAAAGTTAATTTTGATGAAAACTTCCCCGTGTCCACCGTGGCCCCATGGGGATGTACAAAAAATGTCGTTACAAACCACGCTAGAAATTCGTTTCAAATCATTCTGAAACGATCTCGCTAGTCGCCTGGAGACCGATGTTTCTAAAATCATCCCCATGTGTCCACCCCATGGGGTTGAAAAAAAATGCTATTACAGACCACGCTAGAAATTCGTTGCAGAGCATTCTGAAGTCGAATATTTTTTTTTAACCATTATTAACCTGCCTTATAGCAGAGTGAACCTTCTTCGAAACTATTGAAAATCACGTCACTCGCACAGGACACATTCGCCAAGATCAATCTTGCGAGGCTATCGATGTCTGGCCCTTTTTTCTTCATGCTTTTCTTTTCTGTGTCTGCCATGTCTGCTGACTTTCACTCAAAACGTTACGTCCCGTAAAATGTCAAAACGCAGATGACAACGTACGAAAAAAAACAACTACAGCAGAGCATCGTGAACTTCATCACGGATACAAAAATTGCAATGAATATTGCTGTTAATATTTGGAGTAAATGTGTATAAAGTTTAACGATGTCTTCCCCAAATGTCTCTATTCGTTACTCTACGTAAATATCCGACTGATTTTTCCCGTTTATTTCGCTCCAAGGAGCTGGGCGCCAGGCGCTTTCGCTCCGTGAAAAATCAGCGTTGAGAAGTGGATATTTTCTAGGCCAGGCTGAGTTCAGTATCTTAACGGAGAACGAAAAGGCCACACGAAACCATAAAATACGGAACTCACAAAATAAATAATTTACTCAAATCCCAATAAAATAATACAGTCGAAAATAATTTTAAAGTCAAAGAAAATGTCACAAAAAGAACTCATGTTCGTGGTAAAAATATTTCCTCTGTTAATTCAAATATTATACAATAATTTTCTGATAAAATGCCGCTAAATTTCCTTGCACACTCACGCTCACGAAAAAAGTCCATTTTTGCGAAAACACCCGCGTGTCCACCGTGTCCCCATGGGGATGAAAAAATAGTACATTGTGCGACTAGTGCGCGAAGTAGGCGATTCACGACGAGCGTGAAGTTTGCCGCCCGAGCGAAGCGAGGGCGGCAATCACATGAGTCGTGAATCGCCTACGCGCACGTGTCACACATACTATTTTTTGAAATACGTGTGTGCGAGTTCGTCTTCGAGTGCCTGCGTAGCAGGCGCGAAGTAGTCGATTTTCACATGTTATTGGAGAATTTATTCGCACACTGTTCGGAGTGTGCGAATAAATTCTCCAATAACATGTGAAAATCGACTTTAACATTTCTCCAATAACATGTGAATCGAATTTATTCGCACACTGTTCGGAGTGTGCGAATAAATTCTCCAATAACATGTGAAAATCGACTATTTCGCGCCCGCTACGCAGGCACGAGAAGACGAACTTCGCACGCACATATGTCAAAAATGTCATTACAGACCAAGCTAGAAATTCGTTTCAGAGCATTCTGAAACGATCTAGCCAGTCGCCTGGAGACCGACTTTTCAAAAATCAACCCGTGTCCACCCCATGGGGCTGAAAAAAAATCGTTTGAACACCAACCAATCTTTGCAAAAATCTTTAAAAATCGTAAAAATTATTTAAACGTCTCGTCCCCTCCTAATTTTGCATCCTGTACACTCAGTATACTGAACTGTGATCGTGATAAGGGAAAAAAATTTAGCAAAGTTCCTCCATCTGCTATCACAAAAAACGTTTTAAAAAAATTGAAAGAATTGTTCACTCCATCGCAAATAAATTAAACCCATTCTTCACGTTTCTCTGAGTGGATTGACTTGTGAGTTGGTCAGAATTTTGAATCTTGAAAAAAAAAAAAAAAATAACAGATCAATTACCCGCATAGAAATCTGTAATGAAAAATTCGATTTTTTTCTTCAATTTTTCGACAAAAACCGACAAATGAGACTAACTCACGCACTAGATAATAAAAAATCACACAAGATACGCGTGTTTCGATTACGATTTGGGAGTAAAAAATAAGCCAAACGCACTTCCGAAAGAATTGTCGGTAACTACGACCAATTTTCATGTCTCGCAGCATCTATCTCTCTTGTACTCACGTGTCACGTAGTGCTTGTCTCACAAGCCCTTAAGGGAATCTGAACTACCGACTTTGCACCTCAAAAGTTCGGAAGTGCCGTTTTCGCGAATTATGAACGGATTGAAGCGAAAGTTCAAACACAGTCGCCAGATTAATTACCCGCATAGAAATCTGTAATGAAAAGTTCGATTTTTTAAAAAATGTTGACAAAAACTGAAAAAAGTGACTAATTCACGCACTAGATAATACAAAATCACGCATGATACGTGCCTTTCGGTTACGATTTGGGAGTAAAAAAAACCTGCAAAGTAGAACCTTGCAAATTGCTTCCTCAGTATTTTACACTTTTGACGATGCTACATCTATGAGGTAGTATGTTGATAAATGTTCGCTTCCTCATAGAGGAAGCATCGTCAAAAGTGTAAAATACTGAGGAAGCAATTTGCAATGTTCCACTTTGCAGGTTTTTTCGGTTGTTTTTTAATAAATATAAAAATAAGATTTTTTTTCAAATTTGAAACAAATCGGTTCAGACCACCGAACCGATTTGTTTCAAATTTGTACCCAACCCTTGGTTCATGATAGTCAATATAAGGGTTAAATTAGAACGCCGTATCTCGTAATTTGCACGAGCCAGCGCGAGAACGAGATTTTTCAAAACATTTAAAATGCCATAAAATTTGAACGGCTGAACAGACCCGCGTCAAATTTATACTCAAAACGTCGTCCACGGTTGTCCATATGCGAACCAAATTTGAGAAAATTCTGCAAACATTTTTTTAATATTTTTTTTTTTCGTGCCGGTTTTTTGTTTTTCATGCAGCAAAATCGAAATTTACCGACATAATGACCGTTTCCTTGACGAAACTCATCGTTAATAATCAATGAACGTAATGACTTGTTCGAAATTGCAATAGGATGTCTAAAAATTTACAGGAGATAAAGTACTTCCAGAGATTTGAAAAAAAATTTGAAATTGCAATAACATGAGAACTACTTGATTGACTTGAAGTGAGACTCATCACTGGTAACCGCTCATTTTGAATTGAGCGATATTCAGCGGGTCGCACTTCAAGTCAATCTGCTATAAAAAAACGCAATACCGCAAAACATGGGCTCGATATTTTCTCGACGAGAAGAACACCAAGGAGAGGAAATAGAAGAAAAGGCAAAGGCAGATGGAAAGAAATCGGGAGAAAAGTTAATACGACGGGAAATAAGAGAGTATATTGAGATCCGGGACGACGCGAAAGAACGAGAGGAGAGTGGAAAAGCAGAGAAAGAAACGAAGGAGATGTCGAAGCCGAAAGAGGAGATGCAGCGGGAGGGAAAGAACATCGGGACAGAGCGGCGAGAAGGAGGTAGCGAAGGAGAGGAAAGAGAAAGAAACGAAACAAATATCAGGAGAGTGGAGACGAGACGAGGAAAGCGCAGAGGAGGGCGCAATATTGAACAACGGAACAGAATGTGAGTTTTTTTTTCCGCGACCCTCTTTTAAAAAGATCATGAGTATCGGAAAGCATTGTTAGCAAACTATTAGAGCTGTGATTATTTGCCAAGAAAGTCTGTTATAAACAAAATTTGTATGGTGTCAAATTTGAAAAATTTGATAAGAGGACAGGCAGGGCAGCACCCGTAACCGTTTAAAGTTTTATAAGAGCGCAGCAACGCAAAATTGATTAACCTATTATAGGTGATATTTTGAAATAAAAATTTCCGAGTTAATTTTGGGGATTTTCGGTCCGGAGATGGATCTACGATTTCTGACAGAAAAATCTTTTTTTTTTTTTCAAAATCGATTAAAAAAGTCAATAACCAGTGTTTTCGGGGATAGAATATGCGACTTGAAAACGATGGTATAGGTTAAAAGTCCGTATTTTGAAAAGAAAAAAGTTTGGTGTCCATTTTGGCGATTTACGGTCCGGAGCCGGATCGTCTTAGGCTCGTTCTGCAAAATCAGACTCGTTAGAAAAAAATAATATTGTTTTATAAAAAAAATAATAACAATATTGTAACGTTTGTTTATAGCTACAGAAGCCGATTTTACGGCGGGGATCAGGCTCCATACACGAGGCCACCGGTAATGGTGGCGATGTCTGCGCCACCGTATTATTTGTCATCGTACCCCCCCCCCCCCCCGCCCCCCCCAAAAGTTTTCCAGCCTCCGCAGCAACCGCTCCACCCGCCCCAGCAACCGTTTCACCCCCCACAGCAGCCGTTCCACCCACCCCCCCAGCAAAATTTCCAACACCCCCAACAAACATACCAGTATTATTATCTCTGATTTATTTCTATTATTATAGAAATTATTATAGAATGGCTTATTAGCCATCAAAAAAATAATAATAACAAAATTGAAAAAAATCGAATTTTTTATTGTGTGTGTGTGTGCGTGCGTGCGTGCGTGCGTGTGCACATTTTTTGTTTACACGGTAACTGCCGTAATTTTTGAAGAATGTTCTTCAAATTTGGCACGCACGTTGCGTATCATAGAATACAGTATGGGATTGTAGTTGACGCAAATCGGTTAAGAAATTCACAATTTACAGCATTTCGAAAATTTGGCAAAAATCGTTTTCGCGCTATAACTTCCGCAAATTGAGAGATATCGGGATGAAATTTTGTACGTCAGTAGAACACCATCAAACTATGATCTGTATCAAATTTGGCGAAAATCGGTAAAGCAGTTCTCATATTATTGCCTTTTCATTATTTTTTCAAATGTCTGTAAGTACTTTAGCTCCTGTAAATTATGAGACATCCGGTTGCAATTTCGAACATGTTATTACGTTCATTGATTATTAACGATGAGTTTCGTCAAGGAAACTGCCATTAAGGGCATGTGAAACACTCGGTCGCGCACCTCAAAATTTCGGGAGTGGATTCTGACGCGAATTATGAACGGATCGACGTGAAAATTGAAACACAGACGCTAGTACATTGCACCGAGGGAATGAATTAGTCAGAATTTTGATTTTCGAACAAAAAATTTACAGAGCAGATTTCTGTTATGAAAAATTCGATTTTTTTAAATATTTTCTGCACAAATTGAGAAAAGCGACTAATTCATGCCCTAGATAATAAAAAGTTACACACGATACGTGCGTTCCGATTACGATTTGGGAATAATAAATAAGTGAAAGTTACTCCCGAAAAAATTGTCGGTAATTTCGCGGAGTTTTTAGTTCTCTCCCGTCTCGCTAGAGGTCGCTGATGGCGTATTCCTCTTCTCTCGCGAGCCCGCGCGTGGCGTCCATAGGCGCCGCAACATTGTATTTTGCGTGCCTTGCGAGGTTGAACGATCGCGAATGCGGAACGCAATTAATATATCTGAATATCTGCAAAAGTTAGGCATATATGTTGTGTAACGCGCTTTTTGAGGGCGTTACAAAGAGGGCACTGTAGTACGGCCTTCTTTGCGTCGATCGCCGACCTCGCGGGCCACCCGGCGAACAATCCTCCTCGGAGCACTCTCACCGAACGAAAAAGACTCACTGATATGACTGTTTTTTGTATTGTTTTTTTTAATGCACCAGACGCTGACGAGATGCACCGCGACGAGCGGGATAGCGCCGTTGGTTACCGTCACCGATTCCCCGGGAGTTGGTAATTTCCGGGTCTCGCCGTTGCTACGCGAGAGAGAAGGACGGAGAGACCCTGCCGCCCGCGAAGAGCCAGCGACGAGTCACTGCTGGGAGGGAGACGGAGAGAGGGGAGCCCTACGGCCGCCTGCGACCAGCCGCCGATCAGCTGCTGTCGCGCGAGACTTCGCGCCTCGCCGCCGTCGTCGTTTCCCCCACCGCGGTGGGCTCCTGCTGCTCGGCCGCGTGCTGCTTGGCGCTTTGCGTGAAATGCGTGAATTCGGGCGTCGCCGAATTATTCGCGGGGCTCTTTTGTTTTCCGGGGATCTCCGGCGATTGCGAACGAGCGCCTTATTCTTCTTTATTTGATCTTTTGTAAAAAAAATAGGGTCAGCGGCGCCGCCGCCTCGCGTTGCCGATTCGAGTTTCGCGCGCGAAACCCCCCCCCCCCCCCCCCCCCCGCCGCGCGTCAACAGCGTCGTCGTCCCGCGTGTCGCGCTACGCGACCGGTAGTTCGCGCGAATGTGAGGAATTTCGGGTAACGAGGGGAGGGGACGGGAAGACGAGCGCGTCGAGACTCGTCATTGTTCGTCCGGCTGGTGTAACGTGAGGTTGGCGTCGACGTCGCGGAGACAGAGGCCAGCGTCTTTCCGGGACTTTTGGGATTTGCGGAACGAGGAATTTGGAGGTAGGGTCCCTCTCGGAGGTTTCCTCTTGGATTTGGTGACAGTCTCCGGGTGCGCGGGTGTTGGTTTTTCGCGACCGCCCGACGACCGTGGGGTATCCGTCGTGTGCGGGAATAATCGCGGTAGGACCCGTAGAGTGCGCGTCATATTATTCTCGAGATCGCGGTGAGAGTGCCCTCGGCTCGCGAGCGGTCGGTCTCAAGGGCGGACGATCGTCGCCGTTTTGGTAAGCGTACCGGGGCGGAACAATCCCCGGGAAAAGTGTGCGTGCGAGCGATTGCGGGGGCGTTGGAGAGTTTCGCGGGCGACCTTCTGTCGCCGCCTCGTGGTACGACCGGCGATCGGTCGCACGCGCACGAGGCTGCCGGCCTGTGCGCGGCCATTCCGGGTGCGCGCGAGTTGCATCGTTGTTTTCGATTGCGTTTGAATTTTTGTCGTGTTTTCGTGTTGTTTTTTTTTATTGTGAATTGCGTCGGTCGAGCGGTCGACCGTAGTAGGGCCTTTGTCGCGCGGGGCTTCGTCCCCGGTCACGGAATTTAGCTCGCGGTCGCGTTTAAAATCGTTTTTTTTTGTTGTGTAATATTTTTATTTGCTCGTGCCGGGTAGGAAATCGGGAACGGCGAATTAAGTAACCGTTCCCCGATTTTAGTAGGGCGCCGTTTTTTTTGTATCGCGACAAATTGAGAGTATCCTGGAAAATAAATTGTTTTTTTGTGCCCGAATTGGTGTAAATATTTTTGAGTCGCGAATTGTTTTTTTTTGTTAAATCGAGCCAGTCCGAATATTTCGTCCCCGAGTTCCCTAACCGCCCCCTCTACCATTGTGCAGGCTGTGGCTAGCCGGCCAACCAACCCATCCCCGTTTTTATTTCCACAACTTCGCAGCTGGGCCACGCTGAGAGCGTGGATGGCGCCCCGGACATAGGAAAAACCAGCTGACGGGAATTTTTATCGCCAGCCCGGGTTTTGAGGCTCGTAACTCGCGAGCGCGGTAACAGTTGTCAAAATTTCAAACGACGTTTTTCTCGTCGAGTGTCGATTTTTCGGGTAAACAACGGTGCTTTTCGGAATTAGCGGGAATGCCGCTAGCTTCTGTTTCGTCACGGGCGCCAAAAGTGCGCGATTCCAGCGCAGCCGCGAGGAGCAGCGCGAAACGTCCAACGTGCGCGCGACGAGGCGAAATTTGACGGACGACAACACGAAAAAGTCGCGTCATATCGGAGACCCCGAAGATTTCACGAGGTAAGTGGTTATTTATATAAATCAACGCAAAAAAGGTTAGTATTTTGTCATTCGATCGACAAAATACTAACCTCATGGACTGACTTATTCTCACCGAGTGAGAATAGTTTCACTCAGTGAAGATGTCAGTTCCCAGTAAGACAGACAGCACGAAGCCTTCTGCGTCCGTTTCGTGCTGTCTGTCTTACTGGGAACTGACATCTTCACTGAGTGAAACTATTCTCACTCGGTGAGAATAAGTCAGTCCATGAGGTTAGTATTTTGTCGATCGAATGACAAAATAATAACCTTTTTTGCGTTGATTTATACGAAGCCTTCTGCGTCCGTTTCGTGCTGTCTGTCTTACTGGGTTGTTTCAATATTCTCACTGAGTCAACAGCAGCAAGAAAGAATGCTGTCCCCGTAGCAGCAGAGAATGCTACCCCCTCGCCGCCAGAAAATTCTGCCCCTGCAGCAGCAGAGAATGCTGCTTCCTCGAAGCCAGAAAATAGTGCCTCCGCAGCTGCAGAGAACACTGCCTCTTCTAAGCCACAAAATGGTTCCTCCGAAGCACCAGAGAACACTGCCTCTTCGAAGCCGGAAAATGTTGCCTCCGCAGCAGCAGAGAACACTGCTGCAGGGGCAGCATTTACTGGCGTCAAAGGGGCAGCTGCGGAGGCAGCATTCTCTGCTGCTGCGGGGCCAGCATTCTCTGCTGCTGCGGGGCCAGCATTCTCTGCTGCTGCTGACTTGGTGAGAATATTTGAACAACTGACATATCCTAACTGGGTGAAACTGTTCTCACTCAGTGAGAATATTGAGTCGGCTGACATATTCTCACGTGGTGAGAATATTTTCTTGACTGACACTAAGTAATGTGTCAGAACTTATAATTAAAATTATTTTGTGATTGAAAAATATATATATAACTTTCAATTATTCTTTTTTTTCTCAACCATCTCTGTCATCATCCTAGTGGATGAAGACAGAGATTTTTGTTTTTGTTTTTCAGCGCGAAGCAGCAGCAGGAAACGTCGTGAGAACGACAGCAGCAGAAGCAGGAAACATCGCAGAAACGACAGCAGCAGCAGCAGCAGGAAACATCGCGGGAACGACAGCAGCAGCGGCAGGAAACGTCGCGGGAACGAGAGCAGCAGCAACACGAATCGTCGTGGAAGCAACAGCAACAGCACCAGCAGCATGCACGGAACATCGTGGGAAGCAACGTCGCGAGTCGTCTACGAATGCTTGCTTCGAGAACTACGAGTTCTCGAGAACTCGTAGAATGCTGCTTCGAGAACTTCGGGTTCTCGTCGTCGGCGTCGTCGGACTCGGCGACGTCGGCCGTGGTGACGACGGAGGCGACGGGAACGACGCGCGCAGCGGCGCTGGTGACAACGACAGTGGCGGTGACGACGGCGATGACGAGTGCGGCGGCATCTGCGGTGCCTGCGGTTGCCGCAGCGAGTGTTGCTGCGACAACGGTAACGGCAACAATCGAGATGCCGCCGCCGTCAACGAGGCTAATGGCGAAGCCAGCGAGGTCGGCGGGGAGGGGGAGGTCGGTGTCGGCGGAGTCCCCCTAGTGGGTAAGACAACCGGTGGTTTCCGGAAAAAATCACCGCAAAATAACCGAAAAAACAACCGGTGGTTTCTACACTTTTCCGCGCCGCAATAAACCGCAAAACAACCGATCTTCTGAAGGAAAATCTTCAAATCTTCAAATCTTCAATCTTCAAATCTTCAAATCTTCAATCTTCAAATCTTCAAATCTTCAATCTTCAAATCTTCAAATCTTCAATCTTCAAATCTTCAAATCTTCAATCTTCAAATCTTCAAATCTTCTTCTTCTTCGGTCTTCTTTTCCGATTCTGAAGGAAAATGTATCGGTGTGTTGCGGTTGCTATCACAGCAAAACCACTGACGCTAAGGAAAAAAAAGATCGGTTGTTTTGCGGTTTTTTGCGGTGCGGAAAAGTGTAGAAACCACCGGTTGTTTTTTGGGTTGTTTTGCGGTAGAGAAATCCACTAGCCGGTAGGTCCTCCCTCCTATCGGCCACGGATAGGGGAGTGTCCGACATTTTGTCGGACATTGAAGTTATGGAGGAAGTGTCAGGCGCCTCGGGGGTGTCGCTGAAGCGAAAGCTCGGCCCACCGAGGAGTGCGTCTTGCGCGGAGACGACAGACGAGTCGGTGGCCGGCGACACGCGGCCACCGAAGACACCGAAGAAGAAGAAGAAGAAGACGAAGAAGAAGAAGAAGAAGACGAAGAAGAAGAAGAAGAAGAGAGCGGTGGGCTCGGACTCGTCCGCGGCCTCCTCGGCTGCTGAGTCGAGTGTTGCGCCGATCCCGCCCTCCGCCGTCGACGCGCAGGGAACCCCCCCGCCGGCTGATAGTCTGCAGGAGGGGTTCACTGAGGTGATGCGGAGGAAGGGGAAGGGGAAGGAAGAGAGTCGGCAGACGCCGCCTTTCCTTCCCCCTCTATTGACGACGAAGGTGCCGAAGGCACGGCGGTCGCGAACGAGGAGCAGAAGCAATCGACGGCGCACGACGCTCGAAGCTCCGCCGGGCAACCAGGGGATCTCGGTCCCAGTACCGAGCCCCACGCCCGGTGGAGCGGCATCGGTGCAGGTATTGTCGCCTGCGGAGCTCCTCGGCCGTGCCGAGGCTTTGATCGCGGGGGCCCGGGACTTCATGTCCGATCCCGGAAACAAGGTTAATCGAGGAGCCGCGACGCACCTCGAGGGCAGCCTGTCCGGCCTCCTGTCGCTCTTAGTGGCGACGGTCGGCCGGGTGCAGGGCCTGACGGGCGAGTGCGGGGCCCTCAGGGAGTCCCGGGACACCGTGGTCCGCGGGATCGGCCAGCAGTTGGCGGGGGCAATACGGGGTGCTGCCGGACGGCCGGAGACCCCTGTGATTGCCTCTCGTCCGGCGGAAGCGCCAGGGACGGCCGCGGCGCGCCTGCCGCTCTCGTACGCGCGGGTCGCGGGCGCGGGTGTCGTGGGCGGCGTAGTAGTAGTGGGCGGAGTAGGCCAGCCCGTCGGGGCGGTGCAGCCACCGCCGCCACCTCGAAGCAGGAAGAAGAGGGTGGCCACGCACGCCGTGCTCATCCGGTCGGTGGAGGGCGACGTGCCTGCGGCGGAGGTGAAGCAGCGTCTTATGACGCTGGTGAACCCCGCCACGGCCAATGTCGGTGTGCGCGGCGTGCGGGCCGTTCGAGGGGGGGTCGTTGTCGAGACGAAGACTGGCGAAGACCTTGAGTTTTTCAGGTCTAGCCAGGCCTTGAGAGACGGCGGCCTCACCGTCGCGGAGCCGGAGGGGCCCCAGCAGAAGATTATTATCTTCGGGGTCCCTGCCGACATGAAGGAGGAGGACCTGGTGGCCAGGCTGAGGGCACAGAACGTGTGTCAGGCCGACGAGGCGAGCTTCCGGGGGGCGTGAGACTCTTCCGGAAGCTGGCCGCAAAGGGCGACGGTGCCTCGGGCTCCCGCTGGGTCCTCGAGGTGGCGGCGGAGGTCGCCGAGAAGTTGGGGCGGTCGGGGCGTGTGTTCCTGGGGTGGCATTCGTGCACCTTCAGGGACTACGCCGAGGCCGATCGGTGCTACCGTTGCCTGGGCTTCGGCCACACGGCCGGGTTCTGCCCGAGGCGGGCTCGTGTCTGTGGCTGGTGCTCGCGCGACGGGCATTCGGCCGCCGACTGCCCCAAGAAGGACGAGGCCGCCCGCTGCACAAACTGCAGCGCTGCGGGCCTCGACGCGGGCCACGGGGCCTACGACGGGGTGTGCCCCCTCTACCGCGCGGCGCTTGCGCAGGCGAGGTTGAGGGAGCCACATCGCGAGGTTAAGGGGCCGGTCCAGCCCGTTGTTACCGATGGCTGGGCCAGCTCCCCCTGCGTGCGGTGTCGGGGGCCTCGGGGGTGAGGATGCCCGGCGGCTCCGAATCCATCAGGTTAACTGCCAGCGATCCCGGGCTGTGATGGCCGAGGTCGGGCAGGTATTGTTGGAGGGCCGATTCGACGCTGCTCTGTTGCAGGAGTCGTATCTGCGACCCGGGGGGTTCATTGCGGGCCTCCCGGCGTGGATGCGGGTCTTCCCGGGCGGCGACGGAAAATCGGCCGTCGTACTGTCCAACGCTCGCTTGGTCGCGACGGTGGTCTCAGTGGCTGCCGGTGACTGGGGAGCCACCGAGGCCCGGTGTACGTACGCGGCGGTTTCGGGGAGGTCTACCTCTCATCCGTGTACTGCCGGCATGGGGAGCCTCTCGGCGACTACCTCCAGTATATTGTAACGAGTCCCTGTTTTCTCCTTATTTTTCCTCTCCCGATCACTCTCTGTACCGCCGACCCACGTACGCACTCCAGAGTTCAATGTTCCCTAACGCGCGGCCCAGCCCGTCGCGCATATCTAATCGCCGCCGTTTCCCAAAACGCAGTTATCCACAGCTGCATTCCATCCGGTCACTTGCGCAACCTACGTGACTATTTACCCAAATTCCTCTTCTACGGCCCTTTTTATTACCGCTCTCCCACAGATAACTTCTTAAGGCGCAATTGGCTAGTTCATCGCCCTCCGCGGAATCCGGTCACATGTGTGCCTGTTTTCCCGTCGAACCTTCCAGACTCTTCCCCAAAATCCCTCCCCACTATCATCATTTTCCCACAGTTCACTCCCATATAAGCGCCTCCCGCGTTACCTCTTTAGTCAGTAATCACCGAAACTCTGCGCGACACGGTAACGCTGCCAGATTTTGTACACAAGTATAAATGTCTTGAGCAGTTCAACAACGTGTTAACCGAGTCCCTCCGTCCTAAAACCGCGTTCTGTAGCACAGTTGGCTACTCGATATAACAAAAACCCTGAATTATCCCTTCGCGACATCACAATATGGAGTTGGTCTTTACCCAGTTTCCGGGGGCCCCTGTGTTGGTGGGCATGGATGCGAACGCCGTGTCGCACCTGTGGCACTCCAAGAACCGAATAAGGGGTGCTCAGAATGCCGCTCGGGGCTGCGAGTTCGAGGCCTTCATAGTCGCTTGCGACTTGGAGGTCCTGAACGAGCCGAGCCGCAAGTTCACGTTCGACGGGCCCGGGGGGAGGTCGGACATCGACGTCATTCTGGGGAGGGGTGTGGAACGGCTATACCGGACGAGCTGGGAAATCCAGCCAGATCTGGTGCAGTCGGACCACAATGCCATCGTAGTTTCCCTTCTCCGGAGGGATGGTTTGACCGCCGCTCCCCTGCCTGTTAACAGGTGGCGGACCGTCGACGTGGACTGGGCGGCGTACCGGGCGGCCCTTGGGGCTGCCGCAGACGACCTCGTCCGAGAGGCGTTGGATGGCGCTGATCCTGTCGCCCTGGCGGAGCGCGTTACGACCATGGTGCATGGCGTGAACGACGCAACGCTGGGGCCGGCCACGGTACAACCGCACCGGAAAAGTCGATGGTGGTGAGGGCCCTCGCTCTGGCGAGGCGACTTGCCAGGCGGGCCCGGAAATCCTGGCAGCGCGCCAGGACTCGCGACGCCCCGGAGGAGGAGCTCGCTGTTCTCCGGCGAGCCTACCGCAGGGCGGACCGGGAATACAAGCGGCTCCTCCTCGAGAAGAAGGAAGAGAACTGGCGTGAGTTTGTGGGTGGGGTCGGTAACGCCGACCCCTGGGGTGACGTCTACCGGATCTGCCGGGGGCGTCGCGGTCCCACCAACATAGGTAGGATCCGTGTGGGGGATCAGTTCGCCACCTCATGGCAGGCGAGCGCCGTGGCCCTGCTCGGTCGCTTCTTCCCGCGGGCCCCCGATAGGGGTCCCGAGGTGATTGAGCAGCCCGGCGTGGCGCCCGGGCCCCCCGCCCCAGTGACGGAGCTCGAGGTCCGTCTCGCCCTCAAGCTCATGAGGCCGCGAGCCGCGCCGGGCCCCGACGGGATAACACCCGCCATGGTCCGCGCGCTGGCGTCCTCCGCCAGTGGGCTCTCAGTGCTGGTGGCCATGTACAACGGCTGCTTGGAAGCCGGGGTGTTCCCGCCCCAGTGGAAAAGCGCCCGCGTCGTGATCATTCTTAAGGGCCCCGGGAAGCCGTTGGATGAGGCCGGGTCTTATAGACCGATCAGCCTCCTCTCAGCTCTGGGCAAGCTGCTGGAGAAGGTATTGGTGCGACGGCTGGAAAGCCGGGACATCCATGCCTTTTCGGAGAGGCAGTTCGGCTTTAGGGCAGGGAGGGGGACCGAGGATACGTGGCATTTGGCGATGAGGATTGTCGAAGAGTCCCTCCACAAGTATGTCTTAGGCACATTTGTGGATTTCAAGGGGGCCTTTGACCATCTGAGTTGGGCCACGATCCTCGGGATCTTGCGAGACGCTGGATGCCCAGAAATGGGCATCTGGCGGAGTTTCTTTCGCGACCGGCGTGCGTTCGTGGCTTCCCGCTACGACCGTGTTGAGGTTGAGGTGCAGAGGGGCTGTCCCCAGGGGTCGATGTCCGGACCGATGTTCTGGAACTTGGCCCTGCACAGTCTCCTCCGCAACCTTCAACGTGAGGGGCGTGAGGTTGTCGCGTATGCCGACGACACCCTCCTGATCACGTCTGGGGATTCGCGTCTGAGTCTGGAGACACAGGCGTCTGAGTCCCTCAGAATGGTCGAGGAGTGGGGTGCTGGGGCGGCGGTCGAAGTCTCTAGGGACAAGACCGTCTGCATGCTGCTCCGCGGCAAGCTCGCGGGCAGTAGGCACCCCAGAGTCGCCCTGGATAGTGGTGCCGTGCCGTACCGGGAGTCGGTCAAGTACCTCGGGGTCCGTGTCGGCAAGCGCCTCAATTTTGGGCCTCGCCTTCACGACCTGAGGGAGAAGACCGGCTCCTTAGTGTGAGCTACGTCGCGTCATGCGGCGGGTCTGGGGCCTCCGACGCAGGGCCATTACGGTCTTGTATCGGGGCCTGTTCCTCCCATGCGCGATGTATGGTGCCTCCGTCTGGGGCGGTTTCGTGCGGGCAAGGTCGACCTCGCGCACCGCTCTCAACAGGGCGCAGCGCTCGGTCCTCCTAGCAGCGTTGTCGGTGTGTCGCACCGTCTCGACGGATGCGATGACAGTGCTGATGGGGGAGCTCCCGTGGGATCTTGAGGTCAAGAAGGCCGAGGCGGGGTACTTCATTAGGAAGTCCCTGCCTATCCCCTGGGAGATTCCCCTGGCGAACATCGAGGAGGACGCCGCAACGCGGTCCCGGCTAGTCCGGGATCACTTGTGGCACGAGCGGGGTCCGCGCTGGGAGAGGGGCACGAGGGGTGGGGTCACCCGCCGCTTCGTCCCCGACCCCGTGGTTCCCGCGAGGCTCCTGCGGTCGGTCGGCTTCAGCCTCGTCGCAGGGTTTCTCCTGACAGGGCATGGGTCTCTGAATGAGTTTCTCCTGAGGAGGGCTCTTTCGGAGACCGCAGATTGCCGCTGTGGAGAGGGGGAGGAGACCTCCCTCCACGTCCTGGCGGAGTGTCGGCTATACGCCGAACGCCGAGATTTGCAGGCTATGCGCGTCAGGCTGGACGGGGGGGGGGGGGGGGTGCCTGGCTTTGCCAAGGGGTTGTCGACGCCCCCGAGGCATACGAGGCCTTCCAGAGCTTCGCGGGTTGGACCTTCGAGATGAGGGCCCAGGTAATCGCCGCCGCCGTAGAACAGTGGGCGAGTTTATGCAGGGGGGTCTCCGGAGACCTACAGGCCACGGCCCCTTCGGGTACGGCGCACCTGCAAACCCGAGCTAGCCCACCAGTGCCGTGGCTGGTTTAGAGCCCGAACTGGTAGTGGGTCAAATTGGCCCACGAACGTCCCACCAGCGACGATGGCTGGTACCGCGGGGGCCGGGGGGCCACGGTGGCGGCTCGCGCTGCGATCGCTCCGGCCGTGGGTTGGACTCGCGGGGGCAGTGGTTTAAGAGTCTGCATGCTGGACTAGGGCGCCGCGTCTATCGCGGCACCCGGCGTGTGAGTTGCGTTTCAACTCGGGCACGGTCCCGTCCGAGGCCGTAGGGAGTGTGGGTAGTGCTCCCCTCCTAACCAAGGGGCCCGCCCGGTCTAAGCCGCCGGGTGGGGAATTGGTAGCCGCTCCGGAACGCTCGTGACTGGCTTATGGCCGGCCCTTGCGACGCCGGGGCGGTGCGTTGGCCGAGCGTATCTCGGCCCCACGCCCGTGGGGGCCGTGTTGCAGGCCGAGAGGCAGGGGCGGCACGTAAAATACACAGGAGAATTTCAATGTGGTTGTCAAGTGGCCGAAATCGTCCGAACGGGGAACACTATATAAGGTGACTCGTTACTGCGATTAAATAGCGGTCTTCGCAGGTCTGATCGGAGCGCGCTCGCCCATCAGCCTGGGAAAAAATCCGAGGAAAATCGGACAGTTTTTAAAATTTTGCACGGAGTTTGCACCCCGGGTCCAATTGGCACATCTCAAACGGTGCGACGGTTTGCGGGTAAGCTGTACGGGTTTTCGTCCCGATTCTTGGGGGGGGGGGGGGGGTACACCTGCCGCCGGCGCACCCCCACTCACTCTTTGACTGCCATGCAGTCAAATGGGCAGGGGAGGGGGAAGAAAAAGTCGTAGTCGGCGTCGTCGGATTCGACGACGTCGAATCCGACGACGAACGGAGGCGGCGGTGACGAGCAAGGCGGCATCCGCGGTGACCGCGGCATCCGCGACGTCTGTTGTCGTGGCGGCGACTACCGAGTCGCCGTCTTCGTCATTGAGGTCGGTCGCGACGCCGGTTAGGGGGGCTATGAGGGAGAGGTCGGCCTCCGCGGCCTCCGGCAGGTCCGTCGACCTGTCGGCGAGCGAGGCTGGTATCCCTGACATCATGTTGGACATCGACGCTATCGAGGAGATCTCGATGATGTCGGGGGTCTCCCTCAAGCGGAAGCTTGCCTCTCCGGGGAGTGTGTCGGGAGCCGAGGCGACCGACGAAACGACTCCGTGGCAACGACGACTCCGAGTCGCGACCGGGACCTCGGTCGCGGAAAGCGGCGAGGAAATTAAAGAAGAAGAGAGCGGCGGGCTCCGCAAAAATCCCGTTCAAATCCGACGATTTTAAAAATTTTGCGCAAACTTCGAAGCCCGGGGCCAATTGGCACACGGAGGACGAATTTGCCGATTGCGGGGACGGGTTTGATTTTTCGACCCGAATCTTTGGGGGGGGGGGTGTCGACCGGCCGCCGGCGCACCCCCCACTCGCATTTGATGTGCGATACCACCAAAAAAGCAGGGGAAGGGGGGGAAAAGTCGTCGTCGGCGTCGTTGAACTCGGCGACGTCGGCCGAGGTGACGACGGAGGCGACGGGGATGACGCCGGCAACGACGTTGGTGACGACGTCGGTGTCGGCGGTGGCGAGCGCGGCGCCATCCGCGCCAGAAGGCGACAATTGAGATGCCGCCGCCGCCGCCGCCGCCAAAGAGGCAGATAGCGAAGCCAGCGAGGTCGGCGGCGAGGGGGTGGTCGGTGTCGGCGGAGTCCGGCAGATCCTCCCTCCTGTCGGCCACTGATAGAACGCGCCACTGATAGAGTCGGCCACTGATCGAACTCATGGAGGAGGTGTCGCACGCCTCGGGGGTGTCGCTGAAGTGAAAGCTCGGCCCCCCGAGGGGTGCGTCCGGCGCGGAGACTTTCGAAGAGTCGGTTGCCGGTGATTCACGGTCACGGAAGACCCCGAAAAAGAAGAAGAAGAAGAGAGCGGCGGACACGGACTCGTCCGCGGCGACCTCGGCTGCTGAGTCGAGTGTTGCGCCGATCCCGCCCTCCGCCGTCGACACCCCTAGCAATCTTAACCACCGCCAATTCACCGTAAAAACCACCGGGTAGTTTTTTGCAAAAAAAAACCGAAAATTGGTCGAAACCACCGTAAAAACGACCGCCTTTCGAATGTTTTGCGCGGTCGTTTTCGCGGTAGTCGATGACGCGAAACCACCGTGAAAACGACCGTCTTTCGAATGTTTAGCTCGGTCGGATCGCGACCCTATCGCATCTGTCCAGCACGATCTGTACAGTTGGCAGGCCCGGTGCCGCCTTAACTTTATTGGCTATCGCGGTACTAATATTTCCGGCGATTATAGCGGGTCCAGCCACGGTAGGCTGGAACACGCTCGCAGTCGCGTTTGTGACTGCGTCACACCTATCGACGAAGATGCTGACGGCGCGAAGGCCGATACCTTGGAGCAGGCTGCCGCGCAGATTGCAGCCGCCGACACTCGTTGTCCATCGGGAACGTGGCACCGGAGAAGCGGTCGAGGGCTGAGAGGCCACCAACGCCCCTGCGGCCAGTCGTGTGTGCGACCCCGCGACGACGCCCGCGTTTCCTCCTCCCGCACAGAGTGCTGCGCTTGGTTGCTTGAGCGAGGCCAAGCGAGCACTCCTCCTCATTCCCCCCAGTGCCCCAGATTTAAAATGTTCCATGCAGCATCAACGAGGTCAGAAATAAAAGATACAGGGTGAGCCAGAGCCGCCATGCCCCACCCGGGCGGATTGGGTACGGTTTCGGGGGCCGCCAACCACCCTAGCCGTCACGTTCGCGACAGGACTTTAACCCCTCCTGCCATGAGACCCTCGCCACGTTGATGTCCCTCGTCCGGCGGAAGCGCTAGGGACAGCCGCGGCGCGCCTGCCGCTCTCTTACGCGCGGGTCGCCTGTGCGGGTGTCGCGGGCGGCGCGGTAGGGGGCGAGACAGGCCAGCCCGTCGGGGCCGTCGGGGCGGTGCAGCCACCGCCGCCACCTCGGAGGAAGAAGAAGAGGGTGGCCACGCACGCCGTGCTCATCCGGTCGGCGGAGGGTGACGTGCCTGCGGCGGAGGTGGGAAGCAGCGTCTTATGACGCTGGTGAACCCCGCCACGGCCAACGTCGGTGTGCGCGGCGTGCGGGCCGTTCGAGGGGGGGTCGTCGTCGAGACGAGGACTGGCGAAGACCTGGAGTTCGTCAGGTCCAGTCAGGCCTTGAAAGACGGCGGCCTCACCGTCGCGGAGCCGGAGGGACCCCAGCAGAAGATTATTATCTTCGGGGTCCCTGCCGACATGAAGAAGGAGGACCTGGTGGCCAGCCTGAGGCCACAGAACGTCCCTGAGGCTGACGAGGCGAGTTTCCGGAGGGGGATGCGGCTTCCCGGCGTGGATGCGGGTCTTCCGGGGCGGCGAGGAAAGATCGGTCGACGTACGACCGACACTCGCTTAGTTGCGACGGTGGTCTCGGTGGCTGCCGGTGACTGGGGGGCCACGGTGTGCGTTCGCGGCGGTTTCGGAGAGGTTTACCTCTCATCCGTGTACTGCCGGCATTGGGAGCCTCTCGGCGACTACCTCCATTATACAGCGTGTAACTCAACTATTGTATCAACCGTGGCACATAGGTAGATAATGACGAGCTGAGTAAAAAATCATTGGGGTAAAAAGTCGTCCGGTCAAAATTGACCGAGTTACAAGCATTGCAAGTTGAACCAATGTGAACCAATGAGAGTGGAGATATAGCGGACGGAGCGCCGCAGCCGAGCCGCCGCAGCCGAGCCGCCGCAGACTTGGCCGCGCTCGGCGCGCGGCGGCACGGCAGTAGTCACAGTAACGACGGTCGTCGTGGACAGACGATCGGATTATGGAGACTGCGATAAATGAAACCATCGGGTAAACGTTTCGTAATCGTTAATAATCTCAAAAAGTGTTAACAAACGTAAATTGTTTGTTAACAATTTTTAATAAACCAAGTTCTTAAAAAAGTTGTTTGTTAACATTTTTTTAAGTTATGACTTTTTTTTAACAAACACTAAGTTATTAAAAAATTGTTTGTTAACAATATTTTCATTAAATAAAATTGTTCCTTAATTTTTTTTTTCATAATCAAGATTATTAACAAAATTGTTCAACTCATTGATCAAAATTGTTCAGCCCATTTCGCTATCACCGTGTATCACGTTGATTCCCCTGACTCTCTCTCCCCTTCTTCTGTCATTACTCTCACCTCGTTTTCCCCATACTCTCACCTTGCTCTCCCCTTCCTCTCATCTTTCTCTCCCCTTGCTCTCACCTTGCTCTCCCCTTTCTCTCACCTTTCCCACCCCTTGCTATCACCATGCACTCCCCTTACTCTCACCTTGCTCTCACCTTGGTCTCACCTTAGTCCGCAGGCACTGTAAACAGCAGGAGCAATTGCAGCAACGTCTGTAGATATGATCCATTGCTTGGCGTGGGCGAATGGAGTTGGCACGAAAAAGAGTAATTTTGCATAATAATAATTGTAAAGTATTATTAAAAAATTAATGAAAAGAAATATTATTTAACAAATATTTCTGTGAACTATGTTTTTTTTTAATGAAAATGATTATTTCGTTTTTCGGAATATGTATGAATTTTTCAGACTTTGAATTTTCCATTTAAAAAAAACAAAAATCGAAACAATAGGCAACCGAACTACCTTAACCCTTCTTACGTAACCCTACTTAACGCACGCACGCAAACGGGAAATAACAAGTACGGTCCCGTACGTTTCTTAACGCCGACCCTGGGTGCTGCACATAAAAGAAATCCACTCGTACAGTGCTATTCATTAATAGCACTGTACGAGTCTGTCTAATAATTCCTAAATTTGGAATAATTCCGTGTTTGTTCTGCCGCGATGCAACGCAAAAGGACAAACACGGTTGACGCCTTTTCGAAAATCGGTCGGCGTTGTCCGAGAAATTCGGGGCAGCGAAGGGCGAGGACGATGATGCCGAAACGTCAAAGTGCAAAGTCGAGCGAAAATGGAAACTTGCCCGCGATAACGAATATTTGCGTAATCGAGGTAAGTTTTATCGTTTTCTTGGTATCGCAGAAAAGGTTTTTTTGTTCACTGGTCCAACCGATCGGGTCAACCGGTTGGATCAAAGTCAAATTTCGAGATTTTACACTCTGCGCTTGCTCCAAAAAAGACTACTCTCGATCAAGTATGGAGTGTAAAACCTCAAATTTCGTTTTGATGCAAACGGTTGAATCAATCGGTTGCTCCGGTGACATTTTTTTTTATTTCGTAGTAGTTAAGATGGAATGAAATTGCACTCTTCTTTTTCTAATAAAAATAAAATTCTTATAATTATTCGTTCGGCTGCAATGATTATTTAATGAATGTCAAATTTCGAGAATAAATAACACCTATCGTAAATTCATACGCGGTTAATTTTTCTATAAATTTCTGAAAGGTTGTTTTTGGTCACCGATCCAACCGATTGGGTCAACCGGGTGGATCAAAATCATATTTCGAGATTTTACACTCTGCGTTTGCTGAAGAACAACTGCTCTGGATCCCTTGCGGAGTGTAAAACCTCAAATTTCGTTTTGATGCAAACGGTTGAATCAATCGGTTGGTCTGGTGACCATTTTTTTTATTCCGTAGAAGTTGAGATGGAATGAAATAGCACTCTTCTTTTTCTAATTGAGAAAAATTTCTTATAATTATCCGTTCGACTGCAATGGTTATTTAATGATTGTCAAATTTCGAGAATAATTAACACCTATCGTAAATTCATACGCGATTAATTTTTGTATAATTTGATGAATTTCAATATCGGTCCAAACGATCTGGTCAACCGGTTGGATCAAAGTCAGATTTGGAGATTTTACACTCTGTGCTTGCTCCAAAAAAGACTGCTCTGGATCAAGTGTGGAGTGTAAAACCTCATATTTGGTGTGGATGCAAACGTTTGAATCAATCGGTTGCTCCGGTGACCATTTTTTTATTTCGTAGAAGTTAAGATGGAATGAAATTGCACTCTTCTTTTTCTAATTGAGAAAAATTTCTTATAATTATCCGGTCGACTGCAACGGTTATTTGATGAATGTCAAATTTCGAGAATTAATAACACCTATCGTAAATTCACACGCGATTAATGTTTGTATAATTTTCAGAATTTCAAGATCGGTCCAAACGATCGGGTCAACCGTTTGGATCGAAGTCAGATTTGGAGATTTTACACTCTGTTTGCTTCAAAAAAGACTGCTCTGGATCAAGTGTGGAGTGTAAAACCTCAAATTTCGTTTTGATGCAAACGGTTGAATCAATCGGTTGGTCTGGTGACAATTTTTTTTATTCCGTAGAAGTTAAGATGGAATGAAATAGCACTCTTCTTTTTCTAATTGAGAAAAATTTCTTATAATTATCCATTCGACTGCAATGGTTGTTTAATGATTGTCAAATTTCGAGAATAATTAACACCTATCGTAAATTCATACGCGATTAATTTTTGTATAATTTGCTGAATTTCAATATCGGTCCAAACGATCTGGTCAACCGGTTGGATCAAAGTCAGATTTGGAGACTTTACACTCTGTGTTTGCTCCAAAAAAGACTGCTCTGGATCAAGTGTGGAGTGTAAAACCTCATATTTGGTGTGGATGCAAACGTTTGAATCAATCGGTTGCTCCGGTGACCATTTTTTTATTTCGTAGAAGTTAAGATGGAATGAAATTGAACTCTTCTTTTTCTAATTGAGAAAAATTTCTTATAATTATCCGGTCGACTGCAACGGTTATTTGATGAATGTCAAATTTCGAGAATTAATAACACCTATCGTAAATTCACACGCGATTAATGTTTGTGTAATTTTCAGAATTTCAAGATCGGTCCAAACGATCGGGTCAACCGTTTGGATCGAAGTCAGATTTGGAGATTTTACACTCTGTTTGCTTCAAAAAAGACTGCTCTGGATCAAGTGTGGAGTGTAAAACCTCAAATTTCGTTTTGATGCAAACGGTTGAATCAATCGGTTGGTCTGGTGACCATTTTTTTTATTCCGTAGAAGTTAAGATGGAATGAAATAGCACTCTTCTTTTTCTAATTGAGAAAAATTTCTTATAATTATCCGGTCGACTGCAACGGTTATTTGATGAATGTCAAATTTCGAGAATTAATAACACCTATCGTAAATTCACACGCGATTAATGTTTGTATAATTTTCAGAATTACAAGATCGGTCCAAACGATCTGGTCAACCGGTTGGATCAAAGTCAGATTTGGAGATTTTACACTCTGTTTGCTCCAAAAAAGACTGCTGTGGATCAAGTGTGGAGTGTAAACCTCAAATTTCGTTTTGATGCAAACGGTTGAATCAATCGGTTGCTCCGGTGACCATTTTTTTTATTCCGTAGAAGTTAAGATGGAATGGAATAGCACTCTTCTTTTTCTAATGAAAATCAAATTCTTATAGTTATCCGTTCGGCTGCAATGGTTATTTAATGAATGTCAAATTTCGAGAATAATTAACACCTATCGTAAATTCACACGCGATAAATTTTTGTATAGTTTGCTGAATTTCAATATCGGTCCAACCGATCGGGTCAACCGGTTGGATCAAAGTCATATTTGGAGATTTTACACTCTGTGTTTGCTCCAAAAAAGACTGCTCTGGATCAAGTGTGGAGTGTAAAACCTCATATTTGGTTTGGATGCAAACGTTTTTTTTCCGTAGAAGTTAAGATGGAATGAAATTGCACTCTTCGTTTTCTAATTGAGAAAGATTTCTTATAATTATCCGTTCGACTGCAACGGTTATTTTATGAATGTCAAATTTCGAGAATAAATAACACATATCGTAAATTCACACGCGATTAATTTCCGCACTCCACACTTGATCCAGAGCAGTCTTTTCTGGAGCAAACAGAGTGTAAAATCTCCAAATCTGACTTTATCCAACCGGTTGACCCGATCGGTTGGACTGATCTTGTAATTCTGAAAATGATACAAAAATTAATCGCGTATGAATTTACGATAGGTTTTATTTATTCTCGAAATTTGACGTTCATTGAATAACCGTTGCAGTCGAACGGATAATTATGAGAAATTTTTTTCAATTATAAAAACAAGAATGCAATTTCATTCCATCTTAACTTCTGCGAAATAAAAAAAAATTGTCACCGGAGCAACCGATTGATTCAACCGTTTGCATCAAAACGAAATTTGAGGTTTTACACTCCACACTCGATCCAGAGCAGTCTTTTTTGGAGAAAACAGAGTGTAAAATCTCCAAATCTGACTTGATCCAACCGGTTGGACCGATCTTGTAATTCTGAAAATGATACAAAAATTAATCGCGTGTGAATTTACGATGGGTTTTATTTATTCTCGAAATTTGACATTCATTGAATAACCGTTGCAGTCGAACGGATAATTATGAGAAATTTTTTTCAATTATAAAAACAAGAATGCAATTTCATTCCATCTTAACTTCTGCGAAATAAAAAAAAATTGTCACCGGAGCAACCGATTGATTCAACCGTTTGCATCAAAACGAAATTTGAGGTTTTACACTCCACACTCGATCCAGAGCAGTCTTTTTTGGAGAAAACAGAGTGTAAAATCTCCAAATCTGACTTGATCCAACCGGTTGGACCGATCTTGTAATTCTGAAAATGATACAAAAATTAATCGCGTGTGAATTTACGGTAGGTTTTATTTATTCTCGAAATTTGACATTCATTGAATAACCGTTGCAGTCGAACGGATAATTATGAGAAATTTTTTTCAATTATAAAGACAAGAATGCAATTTCATTCCATCTTAACTTCTACGGAATAAAAAAAATTGTCACCAGACCAACCGATTGATTCAACCGTTTGCATCAAAACGAAATTTGAGGTTTTACACTCCACACTTGATCCAGAGCAGTCTTTTTTGAAGCAAACAGAGTGTAAAATCTCCAAATCTGACTTCGATCCAAACGGTTGACCCGATCGTTTGGACCGATCTTGAAACTCTGAAAATTATACAAACATTAATCGCGTGTGAATTTACGATAGATGTTATTAATTCTCGAAATTTGACATTCATCAAATAACCGTTGCAGTCGACCGGATAATTATAAGAAATTTTTCTCAATTAGAAAAAGAAGAGTGCAATTTCATTCCATCTTAACTTCTACGAAATAAAAAAAATTTCACCGGAGCAACCGATTGATTCAACCGTTTGCATCAAAACGAAATTTGAGGTTTTACACTCCATACTTGATCGAGAGTAGTCTTTTTTGGAGCAAGCGCAGAGTGTAAAATCTCGAAATTTGACTTTGATCCAACCGGTTGACCCGATCGGTTGGACCGGTGAACAAAAAAACCTTTTCTGCGATACCAAGAAAACGATAAAACTTACCTCGATTACGCAAATATTCGTTATCGCGGGCAAGTTTCCATTTTCGCTCGACTTTGCACTTTGACGTTTCGGCATCATCGTCCTCGCCCTTCGCTGCCCCGAATTTCTCGGACAACGCCGACCGATTTTCGAAAAGGCGTCAACCGTGTTTGTCCTGTTGCGTTGCATCGCGGCAGAACAAACACGGAATTATTCCAAATTTAGGAATTATTAGACAGACTCGTACAGTGCTATTAATGAATAGCACTGTACGAGTGGATTTCTTTTATGTGCAGCACCCAGGGTCGGCGTTAAGAAACGTACGGGACCGTACTTGTTATTTCCCGTTTGCGTGCGTGCGTTAAGTAGGGTTACGTAAGAAGGGTTAAGGTAGTTCGGTTGCCTATTGTTTCGATTTTTGTTTTTTTTAAATGGAAAATTCAAAGTCTGAAAAATTCATACATATTCCGAAAAACGAAATAATCATTTTCATTAAAAAAAAACATAGTTCACAGAAATATTTGTTAAATAATATTTCTTTTCATTAATTTTTTAATAATACTTTACAATTATTATTATGCAAAATTACTCTTTTTCGTGCCAACTCCATTCGCCCACGCCAAGCAATGGATCATATCTACAGACGTTGCTGCAATTGCTCCTGCTGTTTACAGTGCCTGCGGACTAAGGTGAGACCAAGGTGAGAGCAAGGTGAGAGTAAGGGGAGTGCATGGTGATAGCAAGGGGTGGGAAAGGTGAGAGAAAGGGGAGAGCAAGGTGAGAGCAAGGGGAGAGAAAGATGAGAGGAAGGGGAGAGCAAGGTGAGAGTATGGGGAAAACGAGGTGAGAGTAATGACAGAAGAAGGGGAGAGAGAGTCAGGGGAATCAACGTGATACACGGTGATAGCGAAATGGGCTGAACAATTTTGATCAATGAGTTGAACAATTTTGTTAATAATCTTGATTATGAAAAAAAAATTAAGGAACAATTTTATTTAATGAAAAAATTGTTAACAAACAATTTTTTAATAACTTAGTGTTTGTTAAAAAAAAGTCATAACTTAAAAAAATGTTAACAAACAACTTTTTTAAGAACTTGGTTTATTAAAAATTGTTAACAAACAATTTACGTTTGTTAACACTTTTTGAGATTATTAACGATTACGAAACGTTTACCCGATGGTTTCATTTATCGCAGTCTCCATAATCCGATCGTCCGTCCACGACGACCGTCGTTACTGTGACTACTGCCGTGCCGCCGCGCGCCGAGCGCGGCCAAGTCTGCGGCGGCTCGGCTGCGGCGGCTCGGCTGCGGCGCTCCGTCCGCTATATCTCCACTCTCATTGGTTCACATTGGTTCAACTTGCAATGCTTGTAACTCGGTCAATTTTGACCGGACGACTTTTTACCCCAATGATTTTTTACTCAGCTCGTCATTATCTACCTATGTGCCACGGTTGATACAATAGTTGAGTTACACCCTGTATAGAGTGGGTTTTTACTCGGTTGCCGGGGGCTCCTGTGTTAGTGGGCATGGATGCGAACGCCGTCGCACCTGTGGCACTCCAAGAACCGAATAAGTGGTGCTCAGAATGCCGCTCGGGGCTGCGAGTTCGAGGCCTTCATAGTTTGCCGTGCTTCATCATTTGCTTGCGACTTGGAGGTCTTGAAAAAGCCGAACCGCGAGTTGACGTTCGACGGGCGCAGGGGGAGGTCGGACATCGACGTCACTCTGGGGAGGGGTGTGGAACGGCTGTACCGGACGAGCTGGGCCATCCAGCCAGGTCTGGTGCAGTCGGACCACAATGACATCGTGGTGTCCCTTCTCCGGAGGGATGGTTTGTTCGACGCTCCCCTGCCTGTTCACAGGTGGCGGACCGTCGACGTGGACTGGGCGGCATACTGGGCAGCCCTTGGGGCTGCCGTAGACGATCTCGTGCGAGAGGCATTGGATGGCGCTGATCCTGTCGCTCTGGCAAAGTGCGTTACGTCCACGGTGCATGGCGTGAACGACGCGGCGCCGGGGCCGGCCACGGTACAGCAGCGCCGGAAAAGTCGATGGTGGTGCCGGGCCCTCACTCTGGCGAGGAGACACTTGCCAGATGGGTCCGGAAATCCTGGCAGCGCGTCAGGACTCGCGACGTCCCGGAGGAAGAGCTCGCTGACCTCCGGCGAGCCTACCGCAGGGCGGACCGGGAATACAAGCGGCTCCTCCTCGAGAAGAAGGAAGAAAACTGGCGTGATTTTGTGGGTGGGGTTGGCAACGCCGACCCCTGGGGTGACGTCTACTGGATCTGCCGGGGATGTCGCGATCCCACCGACATAGGTGGGATCCGTGTGGGGATCTGCTCGCCGCCTCATGGGAGGCGAGCGCCGTGGCCCTGCTGGGTCGCTTTTTCCCGCGGGCCCCCGATAGGGGTCCCGAGGTGATTGAGGCGCCCGGGCCCCCCGCCCCAGTGACGGAGCTCGAGGTCCGTCTCGCCGTCCGCGCGCTAGCGTCCTCCGTCAGTGAGCTCTCAGTGCTGGTGGCCATATACAACGGCTGCTTGGAAGCTGGGGTGTTCCCGCCCCAGTGGAAAAGCGCCTGCGTCGTGACCATTCTTAAGGGCCCCGAGAAGCCGTTGGATGAGGCCGGGTCTTACAGACCGATCAGCCTCCTCTCGGCTCTGGGCAAGCTGCTGGAGAAGGTATTGGTGCGATGGTGGGAAAGCCGGGACATCCATGCCTTTGCGAAGAGGCAGTTCGGCTTTAGGGCAGGGAGGGGGACCGAGGATGCGTGGCATTTGGCGATGAGGGTTGTCGAAGAGTCCCCCCACAAGTATGTCTTATTCACATTTGTGGATTTCAAGGGGGCCTTCGACTATCTGAGCTGGGCCACGATCCTCGGGATCTTGCGAGACGCCGGATGTCCAGAGATAGGCATCTGGCGGAGTTTCTTTCGCGACAGGCGTGCGTTCATGGCTTCCGACTACGACCGTGTTGAGGTTGAGATGCAGAGGGGCTGCCCCCAGGGTTCGATGTCCGGACCGATGTTCTGGAACTTGGCCCCGGACAGTCACCTCCGCAACCTTCAACGTGAGGGGCGTGAGGTTGTCGCCTATACTGACGACACCCTCCTGATCACGTCTGGGGATTCGCGCCTGAGTCTCGAGACACAGGCGTCTGAGTCCCTCAGGATGGTCGACGAGTGGGGTGCTGGCGGCTGGGGCGGCGGTCGAAGTCTCTAGGGACAAGACCGTCTGCATGCTGCTCCGCGGCAAGCTCGCGGGCAGTAGGCAGCCCAGAGGCGCCCTGGACACATTTGGCGTCCGCGACGTGTTGACTGAGATTATTCCAGTTAGAAGTTCGTAGCAGACGAAAAGGATTGAACGTCGTGTAAAGTAAGAGTAGCACTGGCGTCTCGTCGTGATAGTCGCGTGAGGCGGCATTATAGATTTCTTTTAACACTTGGTGTCGAGACACTACCGCGTCTCTTGATCCAACGCTATTGATGGAAATACGAATTTTGCAAGGGATAAAATACGCGTTGGAAAAACTCATCACGGGCTCCATCGACCTGAACGATATGGAAACAACCTGTCTGACAATATTTGCAAAGTTATCGATGTCAGGTTTAGCCACATCGAGACAGAAGATCTGCACAAAAAGGCGACCTTCCTGGATCCACGTTATCGCGGATACTTTCTCGACACAGACGCGCTCACATCGATTCAATCATCGTTATCGGATGAAATCGTCGCCGAAAGCAATCGTCAAGACGACGATACCGAGAGTGTTCCACTTTCCCAAGAACGTAAATGAATTTGTTACATTTTACTGAGTATTTTTGAGTTCATTTAATGATTTTATATAACATTACGAACATTTTGTTTTAGCGGGTGTTAATAGAGACAGGAGCACGTTTTGGGACTTCATGCGACCGTCATCCAGTAATTCTAGTAAGGAATAATCGAATCTGTCGCTGACAATCAAGCAAGCGATGCTCGCTGACACCCATGAAACATTACTGGAGCATTCCAGGGGTCGAATTTCGTGGCGGAAAACAAAGACTGCGAGGTTCACCAATCAGTCGCTAATGGCAAGACAATATTTGGCTTCGACTACAATTCTGAGGAAGGAAAATGGTAGATTCCCATTTAAGATAATAGAGTTAAGTCTAAGCGTGTCCTGGACCACACAGCATTTAATATGTAAACAAAGCAAAAATTAAATCGATTAAAAAATGTAGTTGATTCCACAATATACAATATTTCGCCCGCACTGCGTCGGGACTCAATATTGCCACGAGAATCAAAACTCGTGGTACGCAAAGAAGGGAGGCAAAAAAAAACTTCAAAAAGTACAACTGCTCGTTGGATCGAGAGTTCGCCTCAAGGTCTCGAGAGATTGGCCAAGTAGTTAGTTAATTTGTGGCGCTATGTGCAAGAAAAAGGTGCGCGATTGTGCGGTGAAAATGGTTTATCGAAGAAGAAAAAGAAGTTGCAAAGTAGAACTTTGCACATCGCTTCCTCATTAATTTCCCTCTTTCACAAAGCCACCTCTAAGAAGAAGCTTATTTATTCAGTTTGGTTTCCTCATAGAGAAAGCTTTGTGAAAAAGGGAAATTAATGAGGAAGCAATGTGCAAAGTTGTACTTTGCAACTTTTTTTTATTTGATCAAAAGAAAATTCCATTACAAACATCGTTAACATGTAATTTTGATTAGATACAAAGTTTTGTCTTACTTTCTTAACTTTTGTGGAAGTTATAACGAAAATCTACATTTTTTGAAAAATTCAAAATGGTGTAAAATCCGAACGACTTTATCGAATCATCACCAAATTTCGTACGTAGCAGCGCTGTATATTATTTTTCGACTGTAGAACATTTCGGTTCATTTGTTGAGATTCGATTTTATTTCGACCGGAATGTATTTTTTTCAAAGAATTCAAAATTTAATCAAATCCGAACCGTTTCACCGATTTTATAGAAATTCAATACCATTCATCATTGAACGTATTGTTACGTCAGGCCGTAACTTCGCGCTATTCGCACAAACGAACTCCTAGTTCAGTCATGGGTTTCGAGACTCCTGGCGAAAGGGGGGCATTCGGTAAGCAATTATACGAGCAACGGTCCCTGCAGGGCCTGGAAACTACAATATCTGTTAACAGATAGCGCTGGGCCAGTCGAAGTAAAAGAGTGCGGATGATGGTACAACAGGGCCCTATTTTTCAAAACACTAAGCTCTCTAGAAAAAGTCACCTACGCCCCTCGAGCGAGCGGCGATAGACGAAACTAGAAGCAACTGGGCGGGTCGGTTATCGACCGTCAGCCACTGGCCTTGCGTTACCACGCCTCTTAACGATCCTCGATCACTCGTTGCAGCCGAACCCGCCTGTGGTTACAAAAAAGGGAAAGAAAAGAAATCTACCTAGCCCTGATAGCTAGAAGATTATGAGAACACCGGGTGAATGCCCTACGTTCTACCAAAATCGTTGGTTTATTTTTCGTCTCGGAAATCATGATTTGTGCGTAATGGAGTTATAGTCTGGCCAGGGGTGGGATCCTGAGTTTACGATAAACGATATACGATATACGATACGATAAACGATACGATAAATCGTACCGAGACGATGGCGAGCCAAGCGGGACTGCAGACAAGTCGGCTGCGGTGCCGTCTCGCGAACGCCGAGTCGTCTGCTCGGTCGTCGCCGTCGTCGCCGTGTCAGGTTAACCTGTCAAAAGTATTTCGATAAGTGTTTGTAATTTTCAACCGCCGAGGCCGGTTGAAAATTCAGGAAGAGGAAGAATGTGGACCCGACGACGACGTCGACGACGATGACGGTGGCTTCGGGTTCGGCCGATGAGCCCGTGTTCCGTGTTTCGGGCCGGGAAAAGCCGGAGCGAGAATCGAGGTCGACAAGGACTGGGCAAAGTCGTTTATGGATCGTCACGAAATTCCCACCGCCAAGTGGAAAGCCTTCACGACTGCCAGTGAGGCGAAAAAAATGGTCTGTTTTACAAAATGATATTTTGTAAAAATGATATTTTGTAAGTTTTACAAAATGATATTTTGTAAAACACATTTTTACATAATTGTATCTCGCAAAATAAATTTCGTAAAAAGAAACTATTGCTCAAATAAATTCCGCGGTGTGAAAAAAAGGTAATTTGAAACTGGCGAAAAACGGTGTGTTTTTCTCGTTTCAGGAATTGGATCCGCCTTTCTGCATACAGCACGCGGGTACGATCGACCGACTGCCGACCTCGAGTACCTGCATGAATCTCCTGAAGCTGCCCGAGTTCCCGGACGAGACGACGCTGCGCGAGAAGTTGCTGTACGCGATCCAGGCCGGCGCGGGATTCGAGCTGAGCTAAATCCGCGTATGCAAAACGAACGACAGTACAACACAGGATTTCGCGATCGCGGCGACGCTGCGAGTCTCGCGTTTATACCTCGACAATTAATTAAACGGACCATTGCGAAAGTTTCAAACGCGGCCACGCGATCAACAGTCAATACGACCATCGTCGAAATCGAGCGGTTGTCCACCTAGTTTACGTTTTTAAGTCCTACCGCGAATTTCGAGCGAAGCGCCGCGCGTAACGCCGAAAAAAAAAAAAATTCAACAGACCCGCGAAAAATCGCGAATTTCCGCCTCCTCGTCGCGTGAGCGGAGGGCGAAAAATCGAGAAGAAAAGAGAGAGAGAAAAATAAGCAACACTTCGATCAGATGTAAATGTATATTCTGTATATTTTTATGTTTGATAAGCGGCATAATAATTCACCCTCATCGTCGTGGTTTATTCCAACGTATGCGAAGAATGTACGTGTACATATTTATATATGGACGTTGAATCGGTGTTAATAATAAGAATGATAATAATGATAATGATAAGAACGAATAAATCAATTGAATCGATCGAAAATGTCGTTTATTTTCTCGTCAATCGACTACAATTTTTTGAGTTCAACGAATCCACTGTAGGTATGTAAAAAAGAAAATCGATGACTCGTAAGTAGCCGACTCGATAATTCGACGTCGTAAACAAAAAATTCGTATCCACATTTCACGAATTTTACGCTACGAATTTTGTTCTGTTTATAAGAATTTTTATTATACTTATTTCCCTTACAGGAATTTTGTTTATATGCATTTTTGTTTTTATGAATTTTGTTTATATGCATTTTTGTTTTTATGAATTTCGTTTATATGCATTTTTGTTTTTATGAATTTTGTTTATATGCATTTTTGTTTTTATGAATTTTATTCCAACGAAAATCTCGCAGATTCTTCTTCTTAATGACGTTTTAATTTTTTTTTCCCTTTATTTGCGTCTCCGCCAATGTGGTCAGTACGTAGAATACATTCTCCGACGTTTCCTTCAACTGACGGGCGATCTCCACCAGGTGCGTTACGACGTCGTGGCTATCGTCCGTCTGTGTTGAGACACTTTTTCCTTCTATGGCAACCGTCTGACACGCGGCTTCCTCGGCTCTCTTCACGGCGTTGTTGCCGTTTCTCGCACGTACTACCTTCGATTTTATTAAGGCCGAGGTCGTCGGTTTACGTTTCAGGGTCGTCAAGTACGTCTCGACGTTGTCTTCTTCGTTATGTGATGATCCACCGTCGTCGTCATCGTACCAATCGAACCCCTCCATCGTATCCTGGACGTCGCGGTAGGCCTCTATTGCCGGCTCCGTGAAATCCTTCTGTTTGTCGTCGTCGTCATCGGGTATTTTTAAAGTCGGGGCGTCGGGAATTTTTAAAGTCGGGGCGAGGCTGGATCGAGACGTTTCGGCACGCTTTTTCAAGAAGCCAGACGTGCCGGGTTCACCGACAGTATGACGTTTCTTCGTAATTTTTGATCCCCCGTCCGGGATCGTTTTTTCCGACTGAAATTTCGGCACAGACAGGAGCGCGCTCGGGCGCCTGTGCAAACCCGCTTCCTTGGTTTCTCCGTCGCCGTCATGGAAACTGTTCCCTTTCAGCGCCAATATTCGCTCTTCCGCTTGTGTTAAAAACATCATGAGCGGAGATCCCCCGCCTGTTCTCGCCGCGCTCTGCCTCATTTTCGCGGCTTTCGCTTTTGCTCGCCCCATCCATTCGCTTATATTCTGAAAATATTAAGAAAAAAAGTCCCTTTTAAAAATGAGAGAGAGAGAGAGAGAGAGAGAGAGCGAGAGCGAGAGCGAGAGCGAGAGCGAGAGCGAGAGCGAGAGCGAGAGCGAGAGCGAGAGCGAGAGCGAGAGCGAGAGCGAGAGCGAGAGCGAGAGCGAGAGCGAGAGCGAGAGCGAGAGCGAGAGCGAGAGCGAGAGCGAGAGCGAGAGCGAGAGCGAGAGCGAGAGCGAGAGCGAGAGCGAGAGCGAGAGCGAGAGCGAGAGCGAGAGCGAGAGCGAGAGCGAGAGCGAGAGCGAGAGCGAGAGCGAGAGCGAGAGCGAGAGCGAGAGCGAGAGCGAGAGCGAGAGCGAGAGCGAGAGCGAGAGCGAGAGCGAGAGCGAGAGCGAGAGCGAGAGCGAGAGCGAGAGCGAGAGCGAGAGCGAGAGCGAGAGCGAGAGCGAGAGCGAGAGCGAGAGCGAGAGCGAGAGCGAGAGCGAGAGCGAGAGCGAGAGCGAGAGCGAGAGCGAGAGCGAGAGCGAGAGCGAGAGCGAGAGCGAGAGCGAGAGCGAGAGCGAGAGCGAGAGCGAGAGCGAGAGCGAGAGCGAGAGCGAGAGCGAGAGCGAGAGCGAGAGCGAGAGCGAGAGCGAGAGCGAGAGCGAGAGCGAGAGCGAGAGCGAGAGCGAGAGCGAGAGCGAGAGCGAGAGCGAGAGCGAGAGCGAGAGCGAGAGCGAGAGCGAGAGCGAGAGCGAGAGCGAGAGCGAGAGCGAGAGCGAGAGCGAGAGCGAGAGCGAGAGCGAGAGCGAGAGCGAGAGCGAGAGCGAGAGCGAGAGCGAGAGCGAGAGCGAGAGCGAGAGCGAGAGCGAGAGCGAGAGCGAGAGCGAGAGCGAGAGCGAGAGCGAGAGCGAGAGCGAGAGCGAGAGCGAGAGCGAGAGCGAGAGCGAGAGCGAGAGCGAGAGCGAGAGCGAGAGCGAGAGCGAGAGCGAGAGCGAGAGCGAGAGCGAGAGCGAGAGCGAGAGCGAGAGCGAGAGCGAGAGCGAGAGCGAGAGCGAGAGCGAGAGCGAGAGCGAGAGCGAGAGCGAGAGCGAGAGCGAGAGCGAGAGCGAGAGCGAGAGCGAGAGAGAGAGAGAGAGAGAGAGAGAGAGAGAGAGAGAGAGAGAGAGAGAGAGAGAGAGTAGATACATAATAATAACAATATAATAATATAATATGAGAGAAAGAACATACCCGTTGCCACTGGTTGCCGTCTCTCGCTGTCCCGAATGTATCGTTCAGCGTGTCCGCCATCTCGGCCCAGATTTCCTGATAACGCTGGCGTGCATTGGTCCCGACGAATTTTTTGGTTATCATCTCCGGGTTTGCCTCGAGAATGGTCATCACGTAGTCTTGCTGCTCCTGTGTCATTCGGTGTCTCTTGTTGTCCACTGCACAACAAAAAATTGGAGCACAACATTTTATTCAATTGTTATTGTTGCTTATTATTTATTTTATCGTTAAAGTTTATTATTTACTCTCTTCCACTTTTTGCGACTGTTGCGGCGTCAAATCCGTGATGAACTGTCGTCCGTGTGAATTGTTATGTTTTGCGTGTACCGACGCTCTTTTATTTTTCCTAACGATATTTTTTTGTTTTCAAGCGTTTTTCTTTTGTTTCGAGTTCAAATCAGTTACTCCAATGTTCCGGAGTAACTTATAAAGAATCTGGAGTCCCGTGTGAAGGAGAACTCTTGACGACGTCTGTCCCCCTCCGCCACGGAAACGTTGCACTCGAACTCCTTTAAGGGCATGTGAAACACTCGGTCGCGCACCTCAAAATTTCGGGAGTAGATTCTGACGCGAATTATGAACGGATCGACGTGAAAATTGAAATACAGACGCGAGTAATGTGCACCGAGGGAATGAATTAGTCAGAATTTTGATTTTCGAAAAAACAATCGAATGGCGTTGTTTCTAAAATTGCAGCTATCTCTCTCGCACTCACGTGTCACGTGGTACATGTTTCACAATCCCTTAACGAGACATCAATCGTTAAAAATAGGCAACCAAGCAAAACGGCGCAAAGTTTTTAAAACCTCGATGCCAATTTTTTTTTAGTAAAATTGTTTCTCAACTTTTTATCGAATTTTAATTTGTTTTGTTTTGTTTATTTGCGTTACGACTCACCTCGAAGCTGAGTTGCCTCGTGGGTACCGCGGCGTTGCTGGGATTGCTCCGTTCATCGTTGACAGTGTGAGCCGTCGGCGTGGAAGACGGAGTCGCGGTGTGGGCCGACGGGTCGCCGCCGACCGAGCTCGTTTCCGGCGTAACGAGAACGCGGGGAGGTAGGGGCGAACTGTTGCAGGGCGGCGCTACGCACGCCAACAGTTCCTCGGAATCGTTGCCCTCGGCGGTGCCACAGACGACTGTGAAAATACAAAAAGACACGCACGTTAGAATAAAACGTAAATAAATGGGAAACACGAGAAAAATCCACGATTCAATTTGAGTCCCGCTGTGCGCAGAGGGTGCGATGAACTCATTCCCTCCTGTGCGTTAGATCAGCCATTCCGAGAAGAAGCAGAGCGAGGGGGATTATTATTATTTTGCTATCTCATTTCATCTGTTTTTTTTCTCTTCTTTTTATTTTTGTTTAACTAGTAATTAAAGTAAATCGTGAGCCGAGCTCCCACAGCCGATAAATCAAATATTATACAACATTTTTCAACATGTAATTTAATTTCGCCACTCCCCGGCTACGCGAAAATTATTATTTACTTCCCACCGACGTCAACGCTTCGTCGGCCGCGGGAGTCGACTGTCAAACTTCATTTTATAATGATTCGAGTTGATAATACACCCCCTTTATTGTCTAATTCGTCAGGCAACAATTGGAGCGTCACGCGGAAAAAGTGAGCGCACACAACAAGTAGGTTATGTAGCTTTGTTTGTTTCCCCGCGTGTCACTCGTACTCGTTGCGGGTGGCGTCGTTTTCCCGACGTCTCGTGAATAATTTAAATTTACTCACCGCATATATCCTTTTCAGCCTGACTGGGTTCGTAATAATACAACGAACCACGTCAGGTTAACAAGCAGACGGCGATCCGGCGATGCAGGGACCGCGCGAACGATAAGAACGTTGCGACTTCGCGACGAGGCGAAGCGAGGTTCGCGTTACTACGTGAATATTGCCTAGCTGAATATTCACGTTACTACGTGAATATCGAGCCTCGGTCGGTAACTCGGGCGGAGCCTCGGCCGGTAATTTACCATGAATCACAGTGATAATTAGAAAAAAATAAAATAATTTTTGTTCCTCGAGTCAAAACAAGATTTTTTTGCACATAGAAAAATTCGTTAGGCATTGTACTTGAAGAGGGGTCATTTTTTGCTATTGGTCGTAGTCCAATAAAAAAAAACACACATTCTCATTCTTTATTTATTCATTTTTTTCGATTTCTCAAAGTGATTCCTTGATGTTTCTCCGAAAATAGTTTTAAGCCGCAGCGTGCGTGAAATAGGCATTTCCTGCACTAGTGGCTTAAAATTGTATACGGAACTCGTGCGAGAAACTTTTTCTGATCCCGTGTGATTGAAACTCACACTCGTCAGGAAAAAGTTTCATCGCACTTGTATCGTAATGTACTATTAAAATGGCCTTCGGCGCCGTGGAATCATAATGAAATAAAAAATTGAACTTACCGTAATTTCGTAACTCTATACATCAGCTGCGACGAAATACGTCGCGACGATCTCCCTCCGAATCCTTTCGCCTTCGTTGCGCCCTTCGACATCGGTCAGTCGTCGAAAATTGGGATCGTCATCAACGGGTGCTGGAGCAGCGTCCTCGGGAATTTCGACGTTTCCGGCCAGGCAGATATTATGTAACACAGCACATACCGTTGTTATTTTGCCAACAACTGCCGGGGCATATCGAAGGGTGCGCTCCCCCATCAGGCACCGGAAACGTCCTTTCAAGAACGCGTTGCATCTTTCAATGCAACTCCTCGCAGAACTGTGGCTATAGACATATCTGCTTTCGGGCGAATTTGGCGCCGGTTGAAGAATGGGTGTCAATAGCCACGGTTGAAGCGGGTAGCCCGAGTCACCGATTAAACAAAATCGTTCTCCACGAGAGTAACATCGCTCCATTTCCTCGTTTATTTGCGACTGTCTCCAGATAAACGAGTCATGTGTGCTGCCCGCGTATCGCGCGTTGATCGCAAGTATCCGCATGTTGTAGTCGCAGATCTATCAAAATGCGTATTTTGTAATAACACTCCAATGTATTTGTAATGTAAAAAAAAACAGTAAAAACCTGAGACTTACAATTTGAACATTTTTTGAATGCACCCCTCGGCGATCCACATAGTTGTGTTCCTCTTGCGATGGAGCCAACATGTTTACATGTGTGCAGTCAATTGCTCCGATGACATTTGGAAATCCGACTTTGGGTTCGAAATCCGCGGAAATCTCTTCTTTCTCCTCAACTGTCGTGGGGAATCGGACCCATTTCGCAACCAACGTACTGTAAATCATGTCAGATACTTCTCGGATAACTCGACCAACCGACTGTTGGCTCATACACGTTAAGTAGCTTTGTCCTAACGGTCGCTGATAATTGCCTGTGGCATAAAATGCCAAGGCAGTCCATATTTTCATCTCCGGCGTTATGGCATTTACTTTGTTCGAAAAAGACAAACGCTGGCCGATTTCGCGGAAGAGGTACTGAACCATTTCTTTGTTCAGCCGGAACAATTCTCGGAAACGCGTGCACGGTAATGAGAATGGATCGCTCGTGGACCGGAGCGCGACGTGTTGTAGGTGTAAAGCCCGATACTCGGCATGTCGTTCCACCTCCTCGTCGTTCATTATGCACCTCTCAATCACTTCAATTTCAAATTGTAACGATGACGACGACGATCTTTCGTGACACCCGCGAAACACTACCTTTCCCGAAGTAATACGAATGTCAGATTCGTAATGAGATATTGCGTTATCTCTATATTTTCTTTATATACGATGTATGTAATAACTAAATTAATTAATTCATTAATTATATGCGAAACATAGTCATTATATTTCTATAAGAGAAAATAGACAAAAATGCATGGTTTGTGGCGTTGCACAACGTGCGTATTACTTCCGGTGAAGAAACAGTCGTCTTTTGTTTCTCGCAACAACGTGTTTCTCTGTCAGAGACGTCTCCGGTTCAAGACACATTCTGCAGCATAAGTGAGTAAAACACATTATTTATGAAATTCATTGATTCATTGATTCTCTGTGTAGTGGGCAATAGCGGAGGCGGTATTGACGGAAGACTGGAGGAAGACGGTCAGCGGCAAGCGAAGGAAGAGTTCGACGCTATACAGGCAGATGTCACAGCATGGGTAAGATAATTAATAAAATTTGAAATAAAAAATGAAGAAGCAATATGTGCAAGTTATTGTATAATGATTGAAACGATTTTGTTTTTCCAGATGGCAGATTTCCGAAGCCGGAGAAGGCGGCAGAGGCGACGTTGGGCCCGTGAAGAATCCGCGAGGGCCGTACAATATGCCAATCAGATAGAACAGTTGTATCTCAAGTGGAAAGCGATTTGCGATCGCGAAGAGTAGTTGAGTAAACCTAATTCTAAAAAAATATTAAAACGTCGACGATATCAGCACCGAATTCCTTCGAATACGCGCTATGATTTATTTTTCCGCAGGTCTACGAACACCTGGAAGCCTCCATACTCGGAAACGACGATCGCCCGTAAAACGAGCGACGGCGGCCGGTTTGGCGCGTGAAAAGGGCGAAAGAGAAGGAAACTGTTAAGAATAAGTCGTCACATTTATGTGAGCCGAGCAAACCCGAGAGTACCCGAGCGCCGAGCGAGGACGGAGACTCACGAGCGGAGCCGAGCGAAGACGGTGGCGCCGCGATTCGTGCGCGAGGCTGAGCGAGGAAGCGAGCGAACAGGAGAAGCAGTCTGACTCCATGCGCGGAGCGAACAGGAGAGCATTCGGGAAGAAAATTGTATATCGGTCTCCTGTTGTAACAAAACGAAAAATAAAATCTCGTCAAACCATCTTTATTCTCTCAAATCGATCGTGTTTTTTTTTTCAATTAATCCTGCGCAACCTCAACAGGTTATGGGCCCAGGATACGAGCCGGCGGAAGCTCAGACTTATTGGAAAAGTGACTCGCGAGTGTGTGTGCCACAGGTGGTCGAGAGAGAGGAAAACGTGTCGCGTCGAACATTGGCGGTAATCGGGACATATCTCAGGCATCGCGTCTCTGCGGCAGAGAATTTGTGCATCAAGGAATTCTCTAGGGTGTTCGGCATCCTTCGCGGACATTATTTTCGGGGAGTCCGAGTTTTTTTCGTGAGCCGTGAGCGGAACGTGGTGAGGTCGAGGAGCAGCTCAGCGGCGTGGTCGAGTGGCGGCCATTACGCGCGGACACGAGGAGTGCCAGAGCGAGCAGGATCGGGATATATCTCGAGCATCGAGTGACCGCGGTCGAAAATAACTGCGGGAATAATTCGCGAGACATCGTTAGTGACCTACGCGAAGAATATTTTCGGGTTTGTATTCGAATATTTTCGCGAACGAAAAACGGTGCTCGGTGCGGGTCAATTGGACACGTGGGGTGCGGAAATCCGGGCGGATCTCGGGCATCGGGCTACTGCGGGGGGGCGAAACTCGTGAAAACGAGCCCTGCGGTTGACGACGAGTGCTGAGTGGACAATATTTTTCGGTTATGTGAGAGTGAGCGCGTGAGGCGCGGAACGCGGGCGAGGCGGCCATTACGCAGCGTGGGCTCGCGGTGTAGAACAGGACTTGGACATAATATCCGACTGTATCAAAGCGATCAAGCGGTCAGGAGTCGGGAGAGCCAGTGCAACGCGTGTTAAGAGAGCTGCTGAGTTGTTCGGTGCAAATATTTTTCGTGTGTTACCGAATTCTCTGAAAGTGGACATTCGAGATGCCGGACGACGGGCTAGTGCGAGCGGTGAAACGGTTCGACGGGACGAATTTCCAAGCATGGAAATTCCAAATAAAGGCAGTGTTGGTGGCGAGTGACATTTTCGACGTCGTCGACGGAACAAGGGCAAGGCCAGCAAACGCGGAAGGGGCGAATGCCGCGCTCATGAAAGCGTGGGTTCGAGATAACGCAAAGGCCACTGCAGTGATCGCGTCGGCGATGGAAGCAGAGCAAGTGACGAGTGTCATCGTGTGCAGCTCTGCGCAGGAGATGTGGGAAAAACTATGCACAGTGCACGAGCAGAGGTCTGCGTCGAACGTGGGGTCGTTGACCCAGCGGTTTTACTCGCACCGGATGTCGTCCACGGACTCAGTAGTTCAACACGTGTCAGCGATTCAGAATATGGCAAGGCAGCTGGTCGATCTTGGCGAGTCAATACCGGACACGGCTGTCGTCGCGAAAATTCTGTCGAGCCTGACGCCGAAGTATAACGTGCTGAAGACTGCGTGGGATAGTGTGGATCCTGCAAGACAGACCGTGACGTATTTACTCGAGCGCCTAATTCGTGAGGAGTGCAACCTGGCCGAGGATGGCGACAGCAACAGTGCGCTGAGTGTCGTGAAAAAGAAAAAGAACGACGGGAAAAAAGAGTCCGGATCCAAGGACGACGCGAAGAAGAAGAAAAAGAAAAAGAAATCCAAGAAGGACATCGAGTGTTACCGGTGTCAGCAGATGGGACATTACGCCAGCGAGTGCAGCCAGAAGAAAAAGGAGGTCGAGAAGGAAAGTGACAAAGGACATACGAGTAATAATTGTGCGTTCGTTGTCGACACATGCGATGCCAGTGATACCAGTGAAGAAGATGGGTGTAACGTCGCCGAGCAACCAACGAGGGAGCAGAAAGATCACCTACTCAGTCTCCGCAAGGAGGACGTGTGGATTCTGGACAGTGGAGCGTCGGCGCATATCACGCCACGACAGGACTGGCTGGTGAATCTGCGAGCAGTGAAAGGAGAACGTGTCTTTCTAGGAGACGACGGCGAGTGTCAAGTGATCGGCATCGGGGACGCGCCAATTGAGAAACTCGTGAACGGTGCGTGGACGTCAGGAGTGATAGAAAACGTGCTGCTTGTTCCGCGAGTTGCAAGAAATCTTTTCTCGGTCGGGGCGTGCACGGCAAAAGGGTTTCGCGTCGGGTTCGGAGAGAAAACAGTGGAGGTTTTGCGCAACGGTGAGACAGTAGCCACAGGGGTGAAGCAAACAAACAGTCTCTACAGAATGTTTTTTCGAGTTCCGAAAGTGCGTCGGGAAACGAACGTCGCGTCGACAGATCTCAAGATCTGGCACGAGAGACTCGGACACATTCACAAACGCGCGATAGTAGAGCTCGTCAAGAAGGGGTCAGTGAGTGGGGTCAGTGTCAAAGACGCGGAAGATTTTTTCTGCGAGGCATGTCAACTGGGAAAGCAGCATAAGCTGCCATTCAAGAAAGAAACCACAAAGGTCCCGAGGAAACCGGGGGAATATATTCACAGTGACGTGTGCGGTCCGGTAGCAACGGCGTCAGTAAGAGGCGCGAGGTATTATGTGCTATTCAAGGACGATGCCACTGGATTCCGAGTTGTTTACTTCATGCGACACAAGGCGGACGTATATGAGCGGTTCGTCGAGTTCGAGAGGATGGTAAGCAACAAGTTCGGGCGGCCCATGCAGGTGCTGCGCACGGACAACGGGACGGAATACCGGAACACACGGATGCTTGAATATCTGAAGACAAGAGGCATCGCTCTTGAGACGACTGCGCCCTACACGCCCGAGCAAAACGGAAAATCTGAACGCGACAACAGGACCATCGTAGAAATGGCGCGAACTATGCTGAAAGCGAAGAAGCTGCCGGAGTATCTATGGGCGGAAGCTACGGCAACTGCAGTGCATCTGTTGAACAGGACGGGAAACTCCAGAGTGGGCGGAAGCCGCACACCATATGAACTTTGGACAGGCAAGACACCGGATCTGGGACACGTGAGGGTCTTTGGGTCGGCTGCATACGTGCACATTCCGAAGCAGAAGACTACCAAGTTCGACGCACGGGCCAAAAAGTGCATACTGGTGGGGTACGAGAATGAGTCATCGAATTACCGGCTCTTTGATCCTGCCACGAGAACTGTCTCTGTATCGAGGAGCGTGACGTTTCATGAAGCATCCAACGGTGTCAACGCAGAAGAAACCGAAGACGAAGGGGAGTTTCTGCGCCTGGGAAACGAAGGCGAGAGAGGAGGAGAGGAAGAAGCCGCGGTGAACGAGGAGGCCGACGCTGATGTCGAGGTGCCGGACGTGCACGAGGACAGGCACGAGGACAGGCACGAGGACAGGAACGAGGACGGATACATCAGGGTCGGCAACTCACCAGAAGGGACTCCACGTGCGCTTCGGAATCGTGCGCTGCTGCGCCCTCCGAGACGCTACGAGCTGAATCTCGTGGAATATGCAGTTCCCGCTACGTTCGACGAAGCAGTCAACAGCACAGAGGCCGAGCAGTGGATCGAAGCAATCAAGGAAGAGCTGGAAGCCCACAAACAGAACGGAACGTGGGAGCTCGTTCCGAGAAAACCTGGAGAACGGCTGATCGACTCAAAGTGGGTCTTCAAGCTGTTGAAAAACACAGATGGAAGCGTGCTCCGGTTTAAAGCACGGCTGTGCGCCAGAGGCTTCCAACAACGAGAAGGACTAGACTTCACCGAGACGTTCTCGCCAGTCGTGAGATACGACTCAATCCGAGTGCTGCTGGCAATCATCACGGAAGAGGACCTCGAGATAGCACAGTTCGATGTGCGCACTGCCTTTCTACATGGAGAGCTGGACGAAGATATCCGGATGGAGGTGCCAACGGGGCTGAAAGTCAACGCCAAGGAAGGTGGGAAGGATGCGGTCGTATGCAGGCTGCGGAAGGCCCTGTACGGTCTCAAGCAGGCTCCCAGGTGCTGGAACGTGAAGTTTGTAGAGTTCTTGAAGAAAGTAAATCTCGAGGAAACAGACGCTGACAAGTGTGTGTTCAGCGGAGTGCACGAGGGGTGCAAAGTGTATTTAGCGTTATTCGTGGACGATGGACTAATCGCGGCTGAGTCAGTGAGCGCGGTAGAAAAGGTGCTAAACGAGCTCAGTGGAGCATTCGAGATAACAGTCGGTGATTGTAGTTGTTTCGTAGGAATTCAAATTAATCGAGACCGCAAACGAAAATCAATGTTCATACATCAAACCGCGTACGCTAAGAAAATAATTGGTAGGTTCAACATGACGAGCGCGAAAGGACTGTCCGTACCAGCGGATCCTCATACAGTGTTGTATCCCGCTGAATCCGGGGAGAAAGAAACGAATGTGCCATTTCGGGAAGCGGTAGGCTCGTTAATGTTTCTGGCAACTGTCACCAGACCAGACATCGCGTACGCAGTGAACCAAGCTAGTAAATTCCTCGCAAATCATAACGAAAAGCACTGGCGTGCAGTAAAACGTATTTTCTCATATGTCGCGGGGACGATAGACAAAGGAATCGAGTATCAAGCGGAGAAAGGAGAAGTATCACTAATCGGGTTCTCCGACGCGGATTTTGCTAGCGATGTTGAGACACGAAGGTCGACAACGGGGTACGCATTTTGTCTCGCGAACGGCGTTGTAACTTGGTCGTCACAGCGACAAAAGCTCGTCTCGCTGAGCACTACTGAGTCAGAATACATCGCAGCGGCGACTGCAACAAAAGAAGCAATCTGGCTGCGTAAATTGCTGAGCGACATCGGAGTTAAATGCGACAAACCCAGTGTTCTGTGGGTAGATAACCAAAGTGCGATCCGCCTTGTTAGAAATCCGGAGTTTCACAAGCGGACCAAGCATATAGATGTTAAGTATCATTATATTCGAGAGAAAGTGAATAATAAAGAGATCGACGTCTTGTACATCCCCACAGAATCCCAGCTAGCCGACGTTTTCACGAAGGCACTCCCAAGAGATCGTTTCCTGTCATTGTGCAATAAACTCGGCATGCGCGCTAAACGTTCCGACGGCGGAAGTGTTAAGAATAAGTCGTCACATTTATGTGAGCCGAGCAAACCCGAGAGTACCCGAGCGCCGAGCGAGGACGGAGACTCACGAGCGGAGCCGAGCGAAGACGGTGGCGCCGCGATTCGTGCGCGAGGCTGAGCGAGGAAGCGAGCGAACAGGAGAAGCAGTCTGACTCCATGCGCGGAGCGAACAGGAGAGCATTCGGGAAGAAAATTGTATATCGGTCTCCTGTTGTAACAAAACGAAAAATAAAATCTCGTCAAACCATCTTTATTCTCTCAAATCGATCGTGTTTTTTTTTTCAATTAATCCTGCGCAACCTCAACAGAAACACAAGCGGGGATGACTGCGTTTTATCTCGACGGGTTAACGTTTATTATTAGAGAAAATGCTACACTGCTTTTCGTTGGAATAATGTAAGAAAGTGCACAAGATTTTTGTTTCGACAGCATACGGTGACGATCAATTAGTAAATTACAATTGTACAATCGTTATGTGTAATAAAAAAGAGAAAAAAAATGGTACATGTGATACTTCATCTCGCTCATCTCTTAAGATAATTTAGTAATTGATCGCGAAAATGTTTCAAACGCTTCTCCGTGTTTATCTCGGCCGGCGGAATTGGCGAACGGCGCGACGCCCGACGGCGCGTTGCTCGATCGGTAACGAAAACTGCAGTCGATGCCGTTCGGAGTTCGCGAAGATTTCGCAAAAAGCATTAATTTTATTTATTTACTTTATTTATTTGTTTTATTTATTTATTTTATTTATTTGTTTATTTATTTGTTTTATTTATTTATTTTATTTTATTGACAGTGGAAACAGGAGATGCCCTTGAACATACAAGAAAAAAAGATGACAAACAAGTCGGCCAAAGCAGAAAAACAAAATTCATAAAATCAAAATGCATATAAACAAAATTCATAAAAACAAAAATGCATATAAACAAAATTCATAAAAACAAAAATGCATATAAACGAAATTCATAAAAACAAAAATGCATATAAACAAAATTCATAAAAACAAAAATGCATATAAACAAAATTCCTGTAAGGGAAATAAGTATAATAAAAATTCATATAAACAGAACAAAATTCGTAGCGTAAAATTCGTGAAATGTGGATACGAATTTTTTGTTTACGACGTCGAATTATCGAGTCGGCTACTTACGAGTCATCGATTTTCTTTTTTACATACCTACAGTGGATTCGTTGAACTCAAAAAATTGTAGTCGATTGACGAGAAAATAAACGACATTTTCGATCGATTCAATTGATTTATTCGTTCTTATCATTATCATTATTATCATTCTTATTATTAACACCGATTCAACGTCCATATATAAATATGTACACGTACATTCTTCGCATACGTTGGAATAAACCACGACGATGAGGGTGAATTATTATGCCGCTTATCAAACATAAAAATATACAGAATATACATTTACATCTGATCGAAGTGTTGCTTATTTTTCTCTCTCTCTTTTCTTCTCGATTTTTCGCCCTCCGCTCACGCGACGAGGAGGCGGAAATTCGCGATTTTTCGCGGGTCTGTTGAATTTTTTTTTTTTTCGGCGTTACGCGCGGCGCTTCGCTCGAAATTCGCGGTAGGACTTAAAAACGTAAACTAGGTGGACAACCGCTCGATTTCGACGATGGTCGTATTGACTGTTGATCGCGTGGCCGCGTTTGAAACTTTCGCAATGGTCCGTTTAATTAATTGTCGAGGTATAAACGCGAGACTCGCAGCGTCGCCGCGATCGCGAAATCCTGTGTTGTACTGTCGTTCGTTTTGCATACGCGGATTTAGCTCAGCTCGAATCCCGCGCCGGCCTGGATCGCGTACAGTAACTTCTCGCGCAGCGTCGTCTCGTCCGGGAACTCGGGCAGCTTCAGGAGATTCATGCAGGTACTCGAGGTCGGCAGTCGGTCGATCGTACCCGCGTGCTGTATGCAGAAAGGCGGATCCAATTCCTGAAACGAGAAAAACACACCGTTTTTCGCCAGTTTCAAATTACCTTTTTTTCACACCGCGGAATTTATTTGAGCAATAGTTTCTTTTTACGAAATTTATTTTGCGAGATACAATTATGTAAAAATGTGTTTTACAAAATATCATTTTGTAAAAATGTGTTTTACAAAATATCATTTTGTAAAAATGTGTTTTACAAAATATCATTTTGTAAAAATGTTTTTTACAAAACGGAATTTCCAGTCGTTTTCCCTGAGCAAGTGGCAAGGACCGTAAGCGCCCATGCCACCGGTGTTCGGTCCGAGATCTCCGTCTAAGATCCTCTTGTGATCCTGTGTCGGTGGCATAATCTTCACGCTTTTCCCTGCGAAACGAGCGAACCGTCAAAAGCCTTATTTACTTTTCTTTGACTTCATATGTATATTTTCTATTTGCATTCGCAATTTATATACCGTACGATTTTTGAAAATATATTTACTCACCGTCCGTGAACACCAGCAAGGAAACTTCCTCGCCCTCGAGCAACTCCTCGACCACCACGATTTCGCCCGCCTTCCCAAAATTCTTGTCGATGGCTTTACAAGCTTCCTCGTTGTCTTTTGCCACCACGACGTCCTTTCCTGCGGCGAAGCCTTGATCACCAGTGCTGCGAAAGTCGATTTGCGGCAACGGAGTCAATTTGTTATTTTTATTATTTCAAGTATCATGGGTGATAGCTTGTCTAGCCGAAAATATTCACGAACTCGTTGACAAATTTTTTCGCCTCACTGGCAGTCGTGAAGGCTTTCCACTTGGCGGTGGGAATTTCGTGACGATCCATAAATGACTTTGCCCAGTCCTTGTCGACCTCGATTCTCGCTCCGGCTTTTCCCGGCCCGAAACACGGAACACGGGCTCATCGGCCGAACCCGGAGCCACCGTCATCGTCGTCGACGTCGTCGTCGGGTCCACATTCTTCCTCTTCCTGAATTTTCAACCGGCCTCGGCGGTTGAAAATTACAAACACTTATCGAAATACTTTTGACAGGTTAACCTGACACGGCGACGACGGCGACGACCGAGCAGACGACTCGGCGTTCGCGAGACGGCACCGCAGCCGACTTGTCTGCAGTCCCGCTTGGCTCGCCATCGTTTCGGTACGATTTATCGTATCGTTTATCGTATCGTATATCGTATATCGTTTATCGTAAACTCAGGATCCCACCCCAGATAACTAAAACTATTCTTCCGCTTTTCTTGAAGACCCCTGTAAATGCACAGATTAAAGAATAAGAGAATGCAACAAGACGAAATAATCAATGTCTCAAGGAACCTTTGGAATTCAAAAGACGGAGCCCCGTAAGATAAAGAGGCAAAAACGACTAAATTGTCCACGAACAATTGTTAAGAATTATATAACTCACCATGATAATTTGTTAACATAAGAAAATGGTAAAAGGATTAATAGTTTATAAAATCGGGATTCATACATTTAAATACGGATAACTTTTAAAAGTTGTAACATTCGGTAGGATAATTTGTTAACATAAGAAAATGGTAAAAGGATTAATAGTTTATAAAATTGGGATTCATACATTTAAATACGGATAACTTTTAAACATTCGGTAGGATACTTGTTAATATAAACAAAATGGTGGAAGGTTCAACAATTTATAAATTGGGATTTACACAATTAGAATAATTAAGAAAGTCAAGATACGTCCCCACGAGAATATGGAACTGCAATTTTATACAAAATTTATAACAACGCGTATTAGCAACGACAAGCGAAGATGAACTTTCAACAACAAATTCGAGAATTACAGTCTGTAAATTCAAATCCGGGTCAATGCGATCTTGTTAAAAATTCAAGGACTCAGATAATGTACTCTATAGCAAACTTATAAACTTATAAGCGAAGAAGTCCAAATGAGGCAACAACGAAATAGTTCCAACGAAAAGCGTGAACACCTGGTCGAAGCATCGAGAAGACATTGACGAAAGAGGAAGTCGTAAATGTGGAGCCAGGGCAAGGGACAGGCGCGGGGGACGGGAGCCACGCGCGACCTGAAAAGTGCGGTGTCCTCCTCTAACATGAGCTAGGGAGTCGAAGATCACGTGGGTACTACCCCTACCATCGCTCAATCAAAAGACAAGGGACCCAATCATATAAAAAGACAAAAGGGTATCGACAAGTACACAGTGCGCCCCGAAAATTAGATCTGCCCACACCGAATCTCTGCCCGAGCATAGACCGAAACTTTAAAATCGAATTAACGACGAATTTCTGTCCAACCGCGGACTTAGAAAAAAATCATTTAAATCGACCGCGGACTTAGGAAAAATCATTTAAATCGACCGCGGACTTAGAAAAAAATGATTTAAATCGACCGCGGACTTAGAAAAAAATCATTTAAACCGACTGCGGACTTAGGAAAAAATCAGCTTTGAATTTAAATCATATCGCGGACTTAGAAGAAAATCAGCTCCGAATTTAAATCATAACACGGACTTAGAAAATTTCGAGCTCCAATCATCATCGAATTTTAATCCGACCGCGGACTTAGATTCATTCCGTTCTTCGCCAAGATTTTCATTTTTCGTAATTCGAACCTTTGTCCTAAACGGGGACTTAGGAGTTCATAGACTTAAATAAGACTACAGTTTTGTATTCTCGGGCATCGACCAATTTTGTATTTTATTTTATAATTTCGCACGCTTCGTATTTTGAGAAATTTGTACATCCGAACCCTGAATTTTGTTACACCACGAGGTGCCGATTTTTGTGAACATCATCACGATTAATTACATGTTAACATTCTTTGTTGAGAAAAATCGGTTTATTTAATTTCCTCGTTTTACGAATAAAATTCGACGGTTGCATTCTTAAATTCAGTGTCACCGTTTCTTTACGATCGTGTCCTTTCCATCTGCAGCATCAGCATCCAATTCAATACAAAAAAGGGTAAGTGAAATTTTTAATTATATCGGTGAAATATCATCCGCGCATTGTCTCGAGCCATCATCACATCATCATCATCTCAGACCTCATTCAAATTCCCTTTGGAGAAGCATTCGCAGCTCGTCCCCGAGTAATTTTCCGAAAGGTTAGACTCGAAACAGAGCTTGCGCGTTTAGTGTACTTCGTCAGATGTGGTATAGGGAGAAGGCTTCCTTCTTGACCAGAGCACGGGTAAATCACGCTGAACCGCACTAACACGTGTAAAATTGTCGCTCGAGTAAAATCCACGACACTTTTGACGTAACAGTATCTTTAGTTATGAAGAACCATTTAGCCAAATCGTCAAATTTTTACGAAAGTTAGAGCGACCACGCCCTTTTTTCAACAAATTAAAAACTGCGTAAAATCTTAATTACTATATCTATTTTTTCAAAAATAGCGCCATTCAAAGAGGGGCAACTACTCTACTTGCGTGCCAAATTTGAGCCAAATCGCTCAAACGCGTACTGAGTGAGCGGCGAATGAATTTTCGAAGCCCAGCACATACATACATACGGACATTTTTTCTAAACCACTATTCTCGATGTTTTAGGTGATTCTAAGCACACTGGCATGAAAATCCCGAAAAAAATATTTCATAAAAACAAAGCTTCCTCTATGAGGAAGCAAAATAAACAAATGTATACGAGGTACAGTTTACATATTTCTGACGGCCAAAGGTGGAGTCGCAAAAAGACGGTTAGATTAAGAAACCGTTAATTGACTGAGAAAATAACCGACAATTGACGGTCAATCGGCGTGTTTCATATTCTTCATGCAAATTCATCGAAACTTTGAGAAAAAAAAATGACAACAATTAAAAAGCTCCCAACTGAAAAAGAAGCTTAATTAATACAAAAATTGGATAAATTGTGAAATAATCAAAAAACAAATGCAATGGGATATGCAAATGGTTATTTAATTATTTCACAATTTCCCCAATTTTTTATTGACTAAGCTTCATTTTCAGTCAGGAGTTTTTTAATGTTTGTAAAAGTATTTTTTCTCCCGACTCCGCTAAAATAACCACATTTCGTATCCGCAACGCGGGCGGAAAATCGCCGTTTTTTGACAACTGACTCACGCATGCGCAGTCCGGTTTCATTACCTCCCTAGGGAGGAAATCAGCTCATTTCTGCCCGCGCGGGAGTAATGGAAACCGTACTACGCATGCGTGTCGTCATTTGTCAAAAATGAGCTTATTTCCGTCCCCGTTCCACACACGAAATGTGGTTCTTTTTTAGCGAAATCGGGAGAAAAGTATAGTACGTTACATGGGAGGAGTGCAACTTTTCACCTCGTGTGAATTTCTGCCCGCGCTTCGCTCGAGCATCAAACTTCACACTCGGTGAAAAGTTGCGCTTTCCTCCCTTGTAACATAATGTACTATTCTGCTCGCTGCGCAGCACTTTTCTACCCGCTGCACAACTTTTCCTCCCGCTGCTATATTTTTCGTGCCGTTGGAGTAGAGCGGAGCGAAATTCAATCATTCAATATTTTTGTAAACCGCGTGAATGTCGACATGGTGTTTTTGTTTCGTACTCGGTGGTCAGAGTGTCGAGAGCTCTGGTTGGCTCTCGACAGCACCCTTGCTGCCTGGACTGACAAGTTAACTTAGTAGTCAGGGAGAGCGCCACCTGTTCGCACAAGAGTCCGTTGAGAAATTTTGAATAAAAAACGAATTTCGATAGAAAAAGGACGGAAAGAAAATCGACGGAAATAATTTCGACGGAAAGAAATAGTATATTGTGCAACAAGGGTCGAAAGTTGGCGATTGCGACGAGTGCGAGGTTTGCTGCCCGAGCGAAGCGAGGGCTGCTATCACACGAGTCGCAATTGCCATTTCGACCCGTGTTGCACATCATACTTTTTGTAACGAGTGCACGAATCTGCATCACTTGGAATGGCAGTCGCGCGAGACGAACACTGAAAAGTGAGGTTGTGAGTCAAGGGGCGAAAGTGAACGACAGAAACTCCCAAGGGACGAAAGTGAACGAAATGCGAACTGCACATGCGCGACTCTGTCATTTCACCACAGATTCGCGACTGACAGGCAAACGGCCACTTTCGGCTCGCAAGACTGCCATGGAAAGTGCCGCGATTCGTGCACGTGTTACAAAATAGTATATTGTGCAACAAGGGTCGAAAGTTGGCAATTGCGGCGAGTGTGAGGTTTGCTGCCCGAGCGAAGCGAGGGCTGCAATCACACGAGTCGCAATTGCCATTTCGACCCGTGTTGCACATCATACTTTTTGTAACGAGTGCACGAATCTGCGGCACTTGGAATGGCAGTCGCGCGAGACGAATACTGAAAAGTGAGGTTGTGATTGAAGGGACGAAAGTGAATGACAGAAACTCCCAAGGGACGAAAGTGAGCGAAATGCGAACTGCGCATGCGTGACTCTGTCATTTCACCACAGGTTCGCAACTGACAGGGAAACGGCCACTTTCGGCTCGCAAGACTGCCATGGAAAGTGCCGCGATTCGTGCACGTGTTACAAAAAAATATATTTTTGTTCAGTAGGGGGGCTTCGCCCCCGTAACCCCCCACGCCGGGGCTTCGCCCCTGGACCCCACAAGGGACTTCGCCCCTGGACACCGTTCTCGAGGCTCCTTCGCTGCCCGTCGCTCGACGACAGCTCGTGTGGCTGCGCCGTTGCAGGCATGACAATGTGGTCATTTTAAATATAGTCGAAAAAAAAGGATCGTATGCCACGCGGGAGGAGCGGATTTTCCTCCCTTGTAGCATAATGTACTAATTTAGCCACAAGAAAAGTGAAATGAGAAGAAAGGACAGCGAGCAAAGTGAGCACGTTGGTGCTAGTCTTAGTGAAAAAAAGACTTGAACGATAATACGGCTTACATGTGCAAAATGTTTTGAAAAAAACTGATGTTTCAATAAAATCAATGTGAAAAATACAATGTTTCGTTTTTTTTTTTTACTATTGTAACTGTTTTTCAACAATGCGAAAAACAGTCTTAAGCTATCATATCTTCAGCTATATAAAAACTGTCTACCTCAAAAAAGCGCACTGAGTAAAAAAGACTGGGGGAATCCCCCATATGCTGCGGATATTTTCCACCTGCGGGAATCCCGCTGGTTTCAACCCGGGTCCTCACCCTCGACCTCTGGGAATTCGTCGACCATTTTTTGTGTTATGGTCCTACCTCTAAGAGGAGATCGACATTTTTTCAGATTTTTTTGTTTAAGTTTGAAATTCTTACAATTTATCAAAACGAAAATATTGTTTGCCACAACTTAAAAATCTGAAATTTTTTTTCAAAAATTCGGTATCAGATTTAAAAGTTTTTAAGCTTAGAGTCGAAGTAGGCCACCTCTTGCTTCTATTTTTTCGGACTTTTTAAAATATTATTTGACTTTTTTATTCAAAAAAGTTATTTGACTTTTTTATTCAAAAAAGTCAAATACAGTTTTAAAAACTTCCAAAAAGTAGAAGCGAGAGTCGGCCCAGTATTGCTACTTACTACTTTTTGCAAAGTTTCTATCAACCAACTCCCTCTGTTCATCTTTCTGTCTTCTTCTGTGCAGAATTGTAAATCCCTAAACCTTTAAAAAAAAAAGACGATGGTACAATTGGCATTGTAATTCTCAATTAAGGTAGTCCTTTCGTCAGTATTAATTCGCATAAATTCGAGAAAAAGTTAGAGAGAATTGCAAACACTTCTCGATGGTTTAAAAATCTGAAGAAATGCGCGCACATTAAAGGTACTAAAAAGATTAAATTTGCGTAATAATAATTCTAAAATGTTATTAACAAATTGATGAAACAAATAATTGTTTAACAAATATTTCGGTGACCCAAGTTTTTTTGTGAGTGAAAACAATTCCTTTACCTGTCTGAATACGTATGAATTATTTCAGACTTTAGAGATAACTTTGAATTTTCATATATTTTCCATGTAAAAAACAAATTTCAAAGATTACTTAAAAACCTGAAAAAAATCATACGTATTCAGAAAAACGAAGGTATCGTTTTCATCCATAAAAAACTTGGGTCACCGAAATATTTGTTAAACAATTTTTTATTCAATTTGTTAAATAACATTTTAGAATTATTATTATTCAAAATTAATCATTTCAGTGTCTCTAATGTGCATGAATTTTTTCAATGGTTGCAAAGAATATTTATTCTCAGTAAAATTTCATGGTAATTTTCTAGAAAAATGGAGAAATGCGATTGATGCATTTCGAAATATGATGGTATTGATGGTATTGAATGGAGGAACGTGCTCTTGCATTTTTTTTCGCAACTGCTCGCATTTTTTAAATTGAAAACGAGATATCTACGCCGCTATTTAAAAATGCACACATCACTTCGTAATTGCGACAGGTTACTAGCATTAAATCATACCTATAAAACAATACGTACTGGTACTCTGCTTCTGTGCAGTGCTGTAAATCGCCATTACTGTAAGAAATAAATGTTCTGCCCCAAGTTCGTCCCCATTATAAAGTTTACACCGCAGTTTATTTTCTAGTTACAGTTTTAGAACGAGGACCTATAGCGATTATAAAATTATATGTGAATTTTTTTAATAGTCGTAAGAAAACCGTAATTTTTAATTAAATTGTTGGAGTAATTGTCAGAAAAATGGACAAGCACAGCCCTCCATTATTTTCGCAATGCATTAACAGTATTTTTACATTTTTTCAATAAGATTACCATGAAGTTTTATGGGATATAAGTATTTCTTGCCTCTGTTTAAAAGTTTACACATGATATTATAATCATTACGAGTTATTATTATAAAAACCTAATTACAAAGCCAATCATAGCGTCAATTTTATTTGGATAAAAATTAGGGATTTACAACTCTGCTTCTGTGATACCTACATAAAGATAATTCTTATATTAAATCCTTGTTTCTTACCTTGGAATTACATGTTGCAATGAATATCCTCTTTGTCTATTTCATGTAAACAACCCATCGTAACGTATCTGAATTCACTGCGAAAAGAGTCAAGACGATATCTGGTTTCACCTCCTCGCCTGCAATTCCATCTCCGCGTGCAAAGTGTAACTGTGTATGTTATTTAATTTCGCCAGACGGTTGAAACAGTCTTAGCACAACAGATTCGAGAATGCCACCTTTTCGATGTCCAGGTTTTCGAGATGGTTTCCTGAATTGTCGGTTGACCACCGCTTGAAGAATTGCAAAATCAAATTTAGTAAATGAACAGTTAAGCAGAATAATTGGATTATTATTGGTTTTTCTAAAATCTTATATTTTTAGACTGTTCGCGAAAATGTTAACGACTGACCAAAGTGTTGAATTATGTAATGCAGCTAAAAAAATCTCGTATTTCTATTGCGAAGTCTATAGAAATAAATACTTAAAGCAAAAAAACAACAAAAACACCAGTAAATTAATGTAGTTCGAGCAGTACCGTCCCGCCAAACGTGAGTTTCAAAGAATGTATCGAACATTTCTCGATAGAATAAAAATCTGAAAAAAATCAAGCGCGTGGAAGGTGCCGAAAAGATTTATTTAACATCATAATAATGTTCCCGGGTTGCCGGGTTCAACAATTTACTCGGCAACCCAACTTTTTTTCTGATGAAAATTATTCATTCATTTTTTTTAATACGTTTTTCTGAACAATATTCTGAAAAAATTAATACGTATTCAGAAAAATGAATGAATCATTTTCATCCGAAAAAAGTTGGGTTACCGAGTAAATTGTTGAACAATGCATTATTACATTTATTTGTTAATAACATTTTGAAATTCTTATTATGCAGAATCAATCTTTTCGGTACCTTCAATGTGCTTGATTTTGTTCAGATTTTTATCCCATTGAGAAGTGTTCGAAATATTCTTTGAAATTGACGTTTGGCGGGACTGTACCGGTAGTACTATGTTAACGGGCCAATATAATATGCACTATTAATTAAAAATGGGCTTCTGTAATAAAATAATTACAGGAGACAGCTAAATAATAGACAAATTAAGAATCTAATGTTCATCCAATGCGTCACAGTTTTTCATGAATTCTCAAAAAGCTGTTGTTCAGCTTTTTTGTTATTTGTTATTTTACAATAACAAATTTACTGATTTTTAAAGCGAAAACATATTTGACATTTGACAGTGTTAGTAAAAATTGAAAAACCAATAAAAAAAACTCGACAGCATTACCTGGGAGAACTCGTAAACTAATAAGATCAATTTGATTCTTTGATATCAGTTGATCGAGAGATGAGTTACAACCATCACTACAAAACAACTTTTTTGGAGACGTCTCCCGAGATTTGTTGCCATTGGCTTAGTTTTTAATATTCTCAGCTGAAATTTTCAGAAAATATTCTTGAAATGTTATTTTACAATGCTGTAATCATTAAAGAACAAATTTATTACCCGTATCTTGTAAAAAAATGTTTGAAAGTGCCTTTTTTCACCGAATTAACAGTACCCCCCCCCCCCCCCCCCCACACTAAATCGGATTGTGACAACAATAACAAGAGTTAATTTTTAAACATTGTTGTTGGCAGCCCGCAAGCGAAGGTGCTATTAAATCAATGGTATTTTTTCCTGTGTAATAAAGCCGATTAGACACACAATTTATAATGTTTCAAAACGTACTGAAATTATCGTGAGTCCGGCCTCAGCAATGTGGAGCGGCGGGCACGTCGGGCGCAACAGGAGCGACGAGCCGTCTTGCGTCGAGCTGCACCGCGGCCACGATTGCCACTTTCAGCTGTCCGTCGACGGGAAGATTTTCCCGATTTTGACGATTACCTCGGTCCTCCGCACCAATTTCAGCATACATCGCGGTTGTTCATCTAAAAAAAATAATGGTTATTGTGAATAAAATGATGAATGTCTATACGAGCTGTCGAAAAATGCAACGTCTTCCACAGCACATTTAGAGAATTCTTACTCATTGCCATCTCCATATTACGGGGCCGAGTCACAAAAACGTTTCTTTTATCATTTAAGCGCTACTTTTTTTTAATAGCTGTGTGGATAACTAATTATTTTGCACTACATCAAGCTCAGTTTTCTATTTTTTCAGGAATATTACCATGAGATTTTATTGAGAATAAATATTCGTTGCAGCCACTAAGAAATGTGCACATTATATTACAATTACTTCATATTAAAATTATTAATTCATAATTACAAAGCCAATAGTACCATCAACTTTATTTCTAAAAGATCTTGGGATTTAAAACCCTGATCCGCATTACCTGCGTAGGAGAAAATCACCAGTAAATCAACAGTTAAGCAGAACAATTTGGTTGTCATGGATTTCTATAACATTTTATAATAAAAAAAAACGCACGCGTAAAATGAAAAACTTAATATATTTCATTTTTTAATTTTTAATATAATTTTTTTTACATAATAGTAGCTTGTGATACTAGTGCGTGAAAGCGGCCGTTATCGCGCGGAGGTTAGGAAGCGGCGCACTCGCCAAATCGAGTGCTACAACGACACGAGGCGAAGCCGAGTGTTGTTTGTAGCACGAGAGGATTACGTGCATGAGTTACCAAAAAAAATGTTTGTAATATTGTCAGTCTGTTCCCGAAAATGTTAACGACTGTCCAAAGCGTTGATATATATTATACAGCAAAAAAAATCTCGTATTTTTATCGCAAAGTGTATAAAAATACTAAAAGCCAAAAATCCAAGAACAGCTGTAAATGAATGGCCCAATTTAACCTGCACTTATAGTCGAAAATAGCTGCTTCTGCAATAAAATAATCACAGTAGATAGCTAAATAATCAGAGTCGTAAATCCCTGATTTTTATATGACAAAATTGATGGTACAATTGGCTTTCTAATTATGTTTTTATAATAACAACTCAAGGCAAGGAATATGAATTTCTCATAAAACTTAATGGTAATCTTATTGAGAAAAAAAGCGTAAATACTCTTAATGCATTGCGAAAATAATTGAGGACTGTGCTTCTCCATTTTTTTCACAATTTCGACAAAAATTTTATTACAAATTAGGTTTTTCTGACGGCTATTCAAAACTTCACATATAATTTTATAATCGCTACAGGTCGTCATTATAAAATTGTAACTAAAAAATAAACTATGGTGCAAACTTAAAACTGTAAATAACAGACAAATTAAGAATCTAATGTTCGTCCAAGTCGTCGTAATCGCAGTTTTAAACTCTCATTCCTTTGAGAGACAAATGTTACAGTATGTTTTGTTTTATAGGTGTGATTTAATAATAATAATAACCTTAGGCAATTACAATATGATGCGTGTATTTTTAAATAGCTGCATAGATATCACATTTTCAATGAAACATTGCGAACAATCGTGAAATTGCTCACCATTTTTTGTGAAAAAAAAAACAAATTCACAGCCATCCATTACTTACAATGTTGAAGTTCGCATCTTTGGAGTGCAATAAAATTCAGAATAAATAAGTAAAAGTAATAAACCCAAATGATGAAGGGCACACTTTTTTTTCTGTTCCCTTAGTTGCTATGGTGACTTATTAAATGTATTTTTATCATTTGGGTTAATAACAATTTAATGTTTTTCTGAATTTCATTAGATTACAACGATGTAAACTTCAACATCATTGTTACTTTTGTAATGCATTAATGACGCTGAAATTTGCATTGTCTCAATGCAACAAAATTGAAAGCAAATAAATATTAATGGACTTAAATGATTATACCGGATATAAAAAAAGTTGTAAAGTAGAACTTTGCACATTGCTTTCTCATTAATTTCCCTTTTTCACAAAGCCACCTCTATGAAGAAGCTTATATATTCACTTTGGATTCCTCATAGAGGAAGCTTTGTGAAAAAAGAGAAATTAATGAGGAAGCAATGTGCAAAGTTCTAGTTTGCAACGTTTTTAAAATTTGAACGAAAGAAAACTCTGTTACAAACACTGTTACATCTAATTTTGATTAGATACAAAATGTTGTCTTCCTGTCATAACTTATCCGTAAGTTACAGCAAAAATCTATATTTTTTCAAAAATTAATAACAGCGTAAAATCTGATCGACTTTACAGATTATCACCAAATTTAAAAAATGACAAGAAGATATTATTTCACCCCCTAATGGCAGTGAATTCTTTGAATTTTTATAGAATTAATATGTTGTTGTTTAATTTCATTACATTGCAACGATGCAAACTTCAATGTCATATACATTAACTGCGTTTTTCCATTTTTTCTGAAAAATTTTGCATCTGATTTTATTAAGAATTCACATTCTTTGCAACCATTAAAAAATATACACATTATATTGTTATTACTCCATGTTACTTAATTATTAATTAAGAATTACGATACCAATTATTCTATCAACTTTATTTCTAGAAGATTCAGTGTTTTACAACTTTGGTCGTGATTTCTTGTGAATTCGCAAAAAGCTGTTGTTCCCAGCCACAGCAAACCCCAGTTTGGTGTTTGCCCTAGCAATCTTAACCACCGCCAATTCACCGTAAAAACCACCGGGTAGTTTTTTGCAAAAAAAAACGGAAAATTGGTCGAAACCACCGTAAAAACGACCGCCTTTCGAATGTTTTGCGCGGTCGTTTCGCATCGTGAAAACGACCGTCTTTCGAATGCTTAGCTCGGTCGTTTTCGCGGTAGGCGATAACGAGAAACCACCGTGAAAACAACCGTCGAAATGACCCATTCAAAAACTTCTAACCGGTCGTTTTTTCCGTGAAGACCGAGAAACATCTGTCGAAACAACCCCTTTTTTATCGAATTTCGAAAAAAAAAAAATAAAAATTTGTCACGACTCGAATTCGAACCTGGGACCGTCCGACTGTTGCGTTGCGCCTTAGACCACTCGGCTATTCAAACCTTTAAAGGTATACTTTTTGTTTGTCTATTTGAAGTTTGATTATGTAGTAGGTCGTTTCGATAGTTGTTTTCCCGGTCGACTACCGCGAAAACGACCGAGCTAAACATTCGACAGACGGTCGTGTTCACGGTGGTTTCTCGTCATCGACTACCGCGAAAACGACCGAGCTAAACATTCGAAAGGCGGTCGTTTTTACGGTGGTTTCGACCAATTTTCGGTTTTTTTTTTTTTTTTTCAGAAAACTACCCGGTGGTTTGACGGTAGTTTTTACGGTAAATCAGCCGAAAACGACGGTCGTCAAGATTGCTAGGGTGGCGCACACACTAAAAGTTCATAATGGTCACAGTGGAGTTTGCAGCGAGGATTAAACGGATCACTTGAAAAAACACTGCTGAATTCTTATTTTGACGTCTCTCGAGTACGAAGTGCTGAAATTCCCTAAGGTTCGATTTCGCCGGCCGGCGGAATTTGCTGAACTGCAAGTCGTGAGGATAGAAAGAAATCGCGAACAGCTACGTCACGGTGAATAAAGATGGCGATCACATTCACACGAACAGTCAGTGATTATGCTGCTGCAATAACAAATTTTCAATCGCAGTATCGCACGAGTGCACAAACATAACCACACTTTGGCGTAATTTGCACTCGCGCGCGATCGACGTACGTGCGATCGGCCAATATACACACTCTCTTCGGCTTACCGGGTAACGGACAGGTGTCCGAAAGCGATTACGTCTTACGATGATTACGTTTTCAAGCGTTTCTCTCTCATGAAACTTGCACCGATTAATCACGGATTCAGCAATCCGTTAGATCTGGATCGTGATTGGCCGCTGCAAGTTTAATGAGAGAGAAACGCTTGAAAACGTGTTTGCGTATGGAGAGCTGCTTCATCGTAAGACGCAATCGTTTTTGGACACCTGTCCGCTACCCGAACTATGGGAAAGCGTGGTTATGTTGGTATAGTCGTGCGGTGGAAAATTTCCGCATGACATTTTTACAGTTTTTGTTACTGACTAAGTAGAGGTTCCACTAAATACCGCAGTAGGTAATAAAAGCTGTAATTAACTTTTTCTGCCGACTCCGCTAAAATAACCCCATTTCGTGTCCGCATTTTTGACAAGTGACTTACGCATGCCCAGTCCGCTTTCATTACCACCTTAGGGAGGTACACTGTAAAAAAAAACTGAATGAAATTTAATATACATGTGTAGGAAGTTTTTTTGCAGATACCGTTCATGAAATTTACAATACGTAATTGGATTTTCAATTAGTGGTATATTAAAAGTTAAATTTACGAATAAGAATTTTGCCATACAACCGTATAATAAAATGTAAACAATTGATAGTAATATTAAACGGTTGTATAGTAAAATTCCTATCGCACACTTTGATTTTTAATATACCGCTCATTGAAAATTAAATTACGTATTGTAAATTTCATGAACTGTATCTGCAAAAAAACTTCCTACACATGTATATTAAACTTAACACACATTTTTTAAAAAGTGTATGAAGATAACACAGATTCTTTAACGATGTCTATATTAATGAAACATTAAAAATAATTATTAAAAAAATATTTTCCATCTCGAGAATTACTTTTCGAGACATGGGTACTGGTTTCTGTCGAAGAAAATTTTCCTGCCTATCTGGGGTTTGAACCTACGACCTACCTACCTAACTACCTAACAACGCTGACGCTACCGACTGTGCTACCGACTACTTGACAATGTATTATATCTAAATCTCACATAAAAGTTGCAAAATCAAACCATTAGTAGTTTTTAACAAATTTAATGAAATATTGAAGCCTGTGGTATTCCCGCATAATTTAGGGGTAGTTCCGATGTTATTCTCTTCATGTACTTGGTTTGTAAATTTCATATACAATTGTATAGTTAAAATGTTATCAAATTCATATTACTTTTACTACACTATATAATATTTTCCAATTGTTCCCTAGTGGATTTCTCTACCGGAAAACAACCGAAAAAACAACCGGTGGTTTCTACACTTTTCCGCACCGCAAAAAACCGCAAAATAACCGATCTTTTTTTCCTTAGCGTCAGTGGTTTTGCTGTGATAGCAACCGCAACGCAACCGATACATTTTCCTTCAGAATCGGAAAAGAAGACCGAAGAAGAAGAAGATTTGAAGATTTGAAGATTGAAGATTTGAAGATTTGAAGATTGAAGATTTGAAGATTTGAAGATTGAAGATTTGAAGATTTTCCTTCAGAAGATCGGTTGTTTTGCGGTTTATTGCGGTGCGGAAAAGTGTAGAAACCACCGGTTGTTTTTTCGGTTATTTTGCGGCGATTTTTTCCGGAAACCACCGGTTGTCTTACCCACTAGGGTTTGTAATGAAAATTCATAGTCCTATATTATATTTCTAAGACTTGTTCAATAATAATGTTACGTCCCGTGACTTTTCGGGACTACACGTTTTAACTGAAAAATCAATTACGGTAATATATCCTTTTTATATGGAATAAATAAGGCAAAGAGGAGAGAGTGTGAGTAGCGACCGTAGGTGGACACACATACACGCGTCACCCATATATATGAGGTGCGTCGTGTGGCACCGGAGATCGCAAGTATAACGAGTCGGGCGTGCATCGGTGAATCTTATCATATCGAATGGGTCAGGTATTGTCCCGACCGAGTAACCGAAAGACAGTGCGTTCCAGTGACTCTTCGCGGGGATTCGCGATGCGTCTACCGGGTGACCAAAAATGTGTGAATCATATAATTTTCGTAATCTCCACTCATTTTCGTACTCCACTGACCTAAACGGATTATATTTGTGGTGCCTTTCCTTATGTTGCCGTGATTTGTGAATTAATGGTGAATTAGTGGGGAAACAGTTGTAAATAAAATAATAAATTAATTGAGTTTGTTTATGAATTAAAAATCTACGGGTCAAGTCGAGACAGTTGGGTAAACAAAAACATTAGAAAAACAAATAAACAAACAGAAGATAACGAAAAATATGAATATTGAATGAATATTAAATCATAATTATCCAAATGTTAAACACCCGGTAAATGGTAATATCGATTTTTGAAACCGAAGAAAGAAATAACGAAGTGCGACTTATCGTCGGTGGTGTGAAACAACACACCATCCAGTGCAGAAAAATTCCAATCCACGACGCAGAAACACCACCCAAGAAGAATGGACGACAAAAGAAATTGAAGCACCTAGCAACATCCCCTCCAGATCGAAGGAGGAGAAATAAAGTCACGCAATATCACAACCATCAAATCAGAAAGAAGGAAGGAGGGATGAAAGCAAGAATACCACATGGGAGGGATCATCGGTGACCTGCACGATCTGTTATGATAATGGACAAAATATTGTAATTTATTATCAATGCACGGCGATATTTAAGATAGATTATTAATAGTTAGGGGATCAATACGTTTATTAACATTTTTGGAAGAAATGTTTGCATAGTTAATTATTCAGATAAAATAAAGTTAAAATAGCGGTAGTGCGACTAAGCGCGATGGGAGTAGCCCGGTAGGTATGAGGCGTGAGGGGACGGTAGGCGCAACGCACCGTTCGACAGCTATAGTAAGAAACCGATAAGAGTAGCCGTCAGGTATGAAGCGTGAGGGGACGGTAAGACGCGTAACGCACTGCTCGACCGTCACCCCTTCCTTAAGGCGACAGCGGGGAAATAGCGAGGAGGTTATTTAATGAGCCGCAAAAGGCGACGGAGCTCATTAATATTCCGGACCCGAATCGAACCATTTTTGTCACCGAATTATCTGTCAGATCAACTTAGGAAATTAAAATCGTGAATTTGTGAATTTGAGATCTTAAATCTCTCCAACATTAAAAATTGTAAACCATCGATATTTTAAATAATATAGTTCGGACTTTATATCGGAAATCCAACCTTTCTTTGATCTTGTGATTAAAACTCCGTATTTCTGTAATAGTGAACTTTGACACTTTTAATCCAAATTCGAAATTGCGAACTTCGACATTTCTAATACGCCGTATTTGTGGAACTGTGAACTTTACCTTCTTTAAAACCAAATCTCGAGTGCTGAATCGACCTGTTAAAATCAAATATGGTGTACTAAATTACGAATTATATTTTTATTTCCGATTTTCAAGAATTTAATTGTGAAATTGTGAAACAGCCAATAATCCAAATTTCGAATTGTGAACTGAAACTTTTTGTGAAATATTATTTTGACATTGCCCTGACAAACTGAACGGGCAGAATAAAAATCAATTTTACTAGTGAATTACGACCAGTGTTTAAATCCGAAAGAACCACACCATCGCCCTTCCTTGTCATCGGAAAATTCTATTCATCTGATATTCGAGTGGAGAGCCGGAGGGTTATCGTCAGCGTTGGATCATTGGGATCGTTCTGATTCTCACCTTTCATTCATCTTGTTATTCATCAATCACACGGTTCCATCCCATATTCGCCCATTTTCGCCACACGGATAAGTTTTTTATTTCATTCATTTTAGTCTTTATTATTGTGATTTAATGTAAAGTCAGAATTACTTTTTCAAGTTCCTTCCCGAGCTTTTGCCCGAAAGGGTAGGCTCTAAACGGAACACCTTCGCGTTTTGCCGAGTCACATTGATACCGCAGAGCAATAGGGGGAGATTTTCTTCCCTTTGCCTTTTATCATTTGTGTCTCAAAAATAGCAATTCGCGACGTAACAATAACAAGTAATATACAAATATGGTATTATTACATTACGCATGTAAGAAAATTATTCAACTGTATTTTAATACCGAGACTCATGTATATTAAATTCAAAATGAGTATATTAAAATCCATCACGTTCATTAATTTTATTATACATATGTATGAAAATATATTTACTATACTGGGTTCGTAAATTTCATACACCTTTGTATAGTAAAAATATTGTAAATTTCATAACATTTTTAACAGTGTAATCAGTTCATTCCTGCCCGCGCGGAAGTAATGGAAACCGTACTACGCATGCGTGTCGTCATTTGTCAGAAATGAGCTTTTTCCGTCCTCGTTGCACGCACGAAATGAGGTTATTTTTTTGCGAAATCGGAAGAAAAGTATAGTACGCTACATGGGAGGAATGCAACTTTTCACCTCGTGTGAATTTCTACCCTCGCTTCGCTCGGGCATCAAACTTCGCACTCGGTGAAAAGTTGCACTTTCCCCCCTTGTAGCGTAATGTACTATTTTTACGAATATTTGCATCTACAGCTGAAATAAGAAATTCGTTCACTGCACTAGTGATATCCGCAGCGAATTTTTTTTTTCCTTTTAGCTGTGAATATAAATATGTGTAAAAAAACGTTCATTACAAATTTTGATACCGACTGGGCTCGGCGTGGAAGGCGAGGTGAAACCAACTTGAGTGCGAGAGAGATAGAAAATAATTTTCGGACCAACAATACACGAAATCTAGACACATGCTAGGAAAAATAAAAGTTTTACACGAATCAGAATCAAAAGAGGAATGGTGTAAAAGTTTTCTTCTTTTTTCGGAAACGTTGGGCATCGTCGGAAAAATTGGTCACAGTTTTTATTACCGACTGAGCGGATTTCACCTCGCCTTAAGACCATGTGAAATACCGCTGTCGGTATCAAGAACTATAATCAACTTTTTTACGCATATATCCAATTCAGCTTCAAGAACAAATTCATCAAACACTCTGGTGATATTTGCATAAAATGAATTTCTTCTTGAAGCCGTAACTGCAAATATGCGTAAAAAAGTTGATTGCAGTTTTTGATACCGACTGAGGCCCAGATGGGGGGGGGGGGGGAGTGTTTCGGATGGTTGTAACGGCCCTTCATATAAGAAGACGATTCGAATGAGAGAAAAGCATAGGTGACATTAGCGCAGTGGTTAGCGCTTTGACTGAGAAATGAACATTCCGGGTTCGAGTACCGGCCAGATCACCATATCTTTTCTCTCTTTGAAACTTCGTCAATGCATCCGCAGGACCATCCTACACACATCCCCGAATTCTCGGCTCAGCCGTTACATACTCTTGAACAAAAATTGCTTAATACGCCATGCGAATAGTCGGCGATGCTAGCGCGCATAACGGCTGATGCGGGGGCGGCGCCGCCGGGCATCCGACCAATGCCGCACGGCATTCGGGTACAGTCGCCTGTCAAGTGTAGGTAGGTAGGTGTAGGTAGAAATTCACACGAGGTGAAAAGTTGCATTCCTCCCATGTAGCGTACTATACTTTTCTTCCGATTTCGCAAAAAAATAACCTCATTTCGTGCGTGCAACGAGGACGGAAAAAAGCTCATTTCTGACAAATGACGACACGCATGCGTAGTACGGTTTCCATTACTTCCGCGCGGGCAGGAATGAACTGATTACACTGTTAAAAATGTTATGAAATTTACAACATTTTTACTATACAAAGGTGTATGAAATTTACGAACCCAGTATAGTAAATATATTTTCATACATATGTATAATAAAATTAATGAACGTGATGGATTTTAATATACTCATTTTGAATTTAATATACATGAGTCTCGGTATTAAAATACAGTTGAATAATTTTCTTACATGCGTAATGTAATAATACCATATTTGTATATTACTTGTTATTATTGAACAAGTCTTAGAAATATAATATAGGACTATGAATTTTCATTACAAAGTCAAGTGGCCGATATCGTCCGAACGGGGATCGCTCTATACGCAGACTCGTTTATGCGATTAAGTAGTGGTTTTGGGGGATTGGCCTAGAGCGTGCTCGTCCATCAGCCCAGAAAAAAATCCGGGGGAAATCGTGACATTTTTAGAATTTTGCAAAAAGTACGCACCCCGGGGCCATCTAGCACACGAGGGACGGAATTGCCGATTGCGGGGTCGGGTATTAATTTTTCGACCCGAATATTTTTAAGGACGGGGTCCACCGGCTGCCGGCGCACCCCCCACTCGCAATAAGCAGGGGAAGGGGGGGGGGGAAGTCGTCGGCGTCGTCGGATTCGGCGACGTCGGCCGTGGTGACGACGGAGGCAACGGGAACGACGCGCGCCGCGGCGCTTGTGACGACGACAGTGGCGGCGACGACGGCGACGACGAGTGCGGCGGCATCTGCGGCACCTGCGGTTACCGCAGCAAGTGTTGTTACGACAACGGCAACGGCAACAATCGAGATGCCGCCGCCGTCAACGAGGCAAATAGCGAAGCCAGCGAGGTCGGCGGGGAGGGGGAGGTCGGTGTCGGCGGAGTCCGGCAGATCCTCCCTCCTGTCGGCCACGGATAGAGGAGTATCCGACATTTTGTCGGACATTGAAGTTATGGAGGAGGTGTCCCACGCCTCGGGGGTGTCGCTGAAGCGAAAGCTCGGCCCCCCCGAGGAGTGCGTCTTGCGCGGAGACTACGGACGAGTCGGTGGCCGGTGACACGCGGCCGCGGAAGACACCGAAGAAGAAGAAGAAGAAGAAGAAGAAGAAGAAGAGAGCGGCGGGCTCGGACTCGTCCGCGGCCTCCTCGGCTGCTGAGTCGAGCGCTGCGCTGATCCCGCCCTCCGCCGTCGACACGCAGGGAACCCCCCCGCCGGCTGATAGGCTGCAGGAGGGGATCACTGAGGTGATGCAGAGGAAGGGGAAGGAAGAGAGTCGGCAGACGCCGCCTTTCCTTCCCCCTCCATCGACGACGAAGGTGCCGAAGGCACGGAGATCGAGAACGAGGAGCAGAAGCAGGCGACGGCGCACGGCGCTCGAATATCCGCCGGGCAACCAGGGGATCTTGGTCCCAGTACCGAGCCCCACGCCCGGTGGAGCGGCATCGGTGCAGGTTTTGTCGCCTGCGGAGCTCCTCGGCCGTGCCGAGGCCATGATCGCGGGGGCCCGGGACTTCATGTCCGATCCCCTGAATAAGGTGAATCGAGGGGCCGCGACGCACCTCGAGGGCAGCCTGTCCGGCCTCCTGTCGCTCTTAGTGGCGACGGTCGGCCGGGTGCAGGGCCTGACGGGCGAGTGCACGGCCCTCAGGGAGTCCCGGGACACCGTGGTCTGCGGGATCGGCCAACATTTAATGTAAAGGCCGGAAGTCCGAGGACAACACGACCTTTGCTACCTAGCCCGTACGGGTATACGCCACCAAACAACCATCCACCATCCAGTCAAAACCGACCACGACAACGGGCACGGAAAAATCCTTTGACTTCGGTTGGCGTCTAGCGGAGAGAGCAGTTTGGCCACGGGAGGACTAGGCCCCGTCTCCTGCAGAGCCGAGGCTCCACACGAGATGGGTTCCCATTTCCCCCCGTGCTCACGGGGAACCACGGGAAGGCCTGCTCCCTGTGCCCCGCCTGGACACAAGCCCAGAAATGGAAGTATCAAGGGTTGGGTGTAAGGGTTTTGACTCTACGTTTTCGTTTTGGGATTTGTATGTGTTCAAAACCGGTTCTGTGTTGGGGTAATACGCGTGTGGGATTTGTGTAATGTTCGTGTGTGTGTATTTGTGTATCTGTTGTGACAGTGCATCTCCGATGCACCGCCACGGTTGTCGCTTCCTCTCCCTGAGCGTCGCCCGCGTCGCGGAAAACCCGCCTCCAGCCAACAGGTCTCAGGACCGACGGACGGACGGCGACGGGACGGGCGGCGGACAGCCGAGTCGGCGGGGCTCGAACCCGGATTATCGGGAAATAGATAACCCGCAGGACTTTTCTTTCCGGTTTCGAGCGACCCGCCGAGGAGACCGACAGACCCGAGGGAACCGCGCCGGCGCGCGCCGACGCCGCGGACGACGAGACCGCTCGCACGAGAGGTGGCCGATCTGCCACCCCCACTTCACGGCCCGAGGACAGGAGGGACCCCTGTTCCCCCTGAAAAAAAGCATCGGGAGAGATGCCCGCGACGAGGGCGAGCTTTTTTACGCCTTACCCCGTAAAATTCGGCAATGAGATTCGGCTGTTATCGCCGCGCGCGTAGTCGAAAGCGCGCTATTTCGTTGCGGCGTAAGCCCTCGAGCCGGCCCAGCGCGCGTCGGCTAGAGCGCGCGGAAGCGCGGGGAAGGTACTACTTTCCCCCCGCTTCCGCGCCCCGCATCACCGGACCGGTCTCCGCGAGCACGCGGAACGACACTTGTTGGTTGGACGCGGAAGCGAAGGCTCGCAAATTTTTGAGAAACGTTCGGGACGAAAAAGTGAAGGAAGGAAGGAAGGACGGACTACGAACCCCACGTCGGCAAGGGAATTACAGCGAGGTGGGCCACGTTATTTCACACGTGTTCGGTGCTGCGGGTTTTGTTGTGCGCGATAATAGAAAATCGCGAATTAGTGGTGGCGCGTGTTCGGCCCTCCGCCGACCACGACGCGGGAGGACCGTGGGTCCCCCCTCTACACGTGCAAGATAAAGTGCACGATATTTGTTCGGGAAAATCGCGGTCGGCACTCGGCCGACCCGCGTGAGCGTGTGCATTTTTGCCGCGCGGTATTTTGGGCCCGAGCGAGCTGGCCGGCTCGCCCGTCGAACGGTTCGACCGTTTAGTTATTATTCTTTTATTTCTTTCCCTTTGTGTTTGTGTCGCTTCAGTTGGGACCACCGAGTCCCCGCCACCCCTCAGGTGGCGAGTCGAGTGTAAAAAAACTGAGCGCAGGGGGAATTTCCCCCTGTAAATTATATCTTTTCTCTTGATTGAATTAAAATTACGTTTCTTTTAATTAATTATTGCCAGTGTGTAGTGTGAATTACCCGCCCCGAGACTCTCCTGTCGTCCCCACGGCCTCTTGCCGGGCAAAATCGTTTTGTTTGTCGCAAAAGTAGGACATGACCGTTGGCCCTCCGGGTCATTAAATTCAAGGGCCTGGCGCTCCGTGCGTGGACGGGCGCCTTTTGTCGACCGTCTATACGCGTCGCGTTTCCCGGCGCGGCACGAGAAATATAGCCGCGTCACACTGTATATTGTGTGTTTGCAAAAGTGTCCTACCTAATCTAATCGTCAGGCAGACGGTACTCCCAAGAAGGTTTTGGGCTCCGTCTGCCCCGCTGAGCTTCCGACTAGGCAACAGCGTGACGATAAAAGTGGGAGACGCGCCTTCCGCGCACTCCCGAAGAGCCCTGGTCTGTCCGCGTCTTGTATCCGTTGGACTTGGTCGCAATCCCATCCCCTTTCCCTCGGTCTCTCGTTAAGGAAAACAGAGATCCCCCGAATCACAGGGGTTTACGGCAACTGGTCACCCTAGGCGTGGACTTTAGCTAGAACCACGGAGGTGACCACCGCCCCAACATTTCTGCCGGGCTCTGCCGCCGTGGCCCACTCTGTGCGGTGACAGAGTTGCCAACGACGCGCACCATCATGAGGCTGCCAGCTAAACGGTTTGTTCCGCCTTCAACTGACATCCCCACTAGTGCGCTCCTATTCTACCCTTCCCCGTAATTCCGTCAAGTCCACCGAAGCACACTCACTCGGCTGCGCTCGTCTGGCCCTTCAGCCACAACACCTCCTCGCAGTAACCGGCGAAGACTGAGAATGCCCCCGACGACGACACCAACTGGTGCGCCGCTTCAGCCACTCCCAATCACCTTTGTATTCCCGGAGAGCTACCCTCGGGGGTTCGAAATCTTGACATTCGAGGAGAGTGTGCTGAGCGGTGTCCGGCACACCACAAGCCTCGCAGCCACCACCGTCGACGAGACCCAGCGACGCAAGGCGGTCGCGGAAATCGCCGTGACCGGTGACGGCCTGAGAGACCCAGTGATTTGGCCGGAACCACCCCACCGCCAATCTCTCTCGGATATCCCTGAAGAAGGCGAATGTGGTACGGCCTCTCTGTGACAATTGCCACGCGGCCACATATTTATCACCTGATCCTTTATCAGGTTAACGGCGTTATCATCACCACCGTCAACCTAGACGCCATTGATGACAGCGTCTCGACCTATCCTAATCTCATAGCGCGCCCTGCGCTCCGCGAGGAGAAGGTCGACCGGGGTCGCGCCCGCAGTAACGCAGAGCGAATCATACGACGGCGTCCGATAAGCGGCCGTCACCGCAATCAACGCTCGACGCTGCAGGGACCTTAGTACCTTCAGATCTCCACTGTTGCACAGGCCCGACCACCCCGCGAAGGCGTACGTGACCGTCGGGAGAAAGACGCCCCTGTACACCGTGGAAAGGGATCCGAATCGCAGGCCCCAGCCGCTTCCCGCCATCTTCGCCATCTTGTCAAAGAGGGAGCCCACCTTGCCACCGAGTTAGTTGCAGTGAACCCTCACCACCAGACATATGTCGAAGTGTACCCCCAGGTACCTGACGCTACTCTTAAACTTTATCGACGCGTTACCTATTCTAATCACTGGGGGCCTGTTCACCATGTTTGGCTTCCTAAGTCTTTTGCGCGCTCGATCCGGACGGGAGTGTCTCACGGCTGAAACGGGATGTTTCCAGTCGCTCTTCAAAACTATGGCCTCAGTCTTCCGCTCTGATAGCTGAAGCTTGGCCGACCCACACCAGTCCACTATCCTATCGACAATGGACTGGGCCCTAACCTCAATGCTTTTACGCGAGTCGCCTGACACAAGAACGAGAACATCGTCCGCGTAGGCGACAAAGTTGTCCGGGGCTATGTCCTCCAAGATCCGGAGGAGCCCGTCGAACATGAGGTTCCAGCAGACTGGGCCAAGGACGGAGCCTTGGGGACAACCCCTCGTTGCCTGATTGGTAACCTCTTCTTTTCCAATCGAGATTTTAACCCTTCAATCGTCGAAGTAGCTCTTGAGCACCTCGAAAACGTTCTTAGGGCACTCTCTCTCGCGAAGACTCTGGAGTACCAAAGGCCACCATACGTTGTCAAAAGCCCCGGAGATGTCGAAGAGAAGCGCCACAGCATAAGCATCCTCGCAGACACTCACCATGCGACGCATCTCCACAACAGCGTCCTCGGCCGACTTGGACGGCGTAAAGCCGAACTGCCGATCGGAGATCTTACCCGGAGCAGTTGCAGTCAACGTAAGCCGCTGCTTGATGAGTTTCTCGAAGATCTTTCCGACAACGGAAAGGAGACAGATGGGCCTATAGGTATTTCGGGTCCTTCTCGTCCTTGTCCTCGCCCTTCAAGAGTACTCTGAGGGAGCCCTCCTTCCAGGCAGAGGGAAAGACGCCCCACTGAAGGCACCCGTTGAAGAGCCGTACCAGTTGGTCGGGGATAATGGAGAAGACTCTCTTAAGCACCTCGACCTCAATGAGATATGGTCCCGGGGCCTTTCCGTTCTTCAGCGTGCGGAGTGCCTTGGAGACATCCGCCTTTACAAATACAGGGACATCGGGAGTGTCGGATGCGAAGCGCGCACCGTCCCTCACTTCCCGCTGCTCCGGTGTATCATCTATGATAGGGTCGTCGGGGACGTGCGTATCCAGGAGGTGGCTGGCCGTCTCTCTCATATCCAGGGTGAAATCTTCGCCACACCGGATTGTGCTGAGCACTTTCTCGATACGGAGTTTATCCACTTGGAGCTTGTAAACGATGCCCCAAGGCTCCGCGTTCCCGTTCGATGTGACGAAGTTTCTCCAGCTCTCTCGCTTAGCGGTCCTCACCTCCGCGCTGTAGGCCCTCAGGGCTTGACGATACACCAGCGACTTCGGCTCGTAATCCACGCTATCGAGTTCCTCATTCTGCCACGCTCGTCTTTTTCGGTAACAAGCTTTCTTCATGTTGGTAAGGTTAATTGTCCACCACGGGTTCGACCTACGGAAGCGTTTCTTGCGCGGCATCGACTGGGTGCAGGCTTCCGTGAGGACGCCTGTGAGAGTCTCCGCCATCCTATCTACGTCGACTGCAGACTCCAGCGCGAGGGCCTCCAGCCAGGACTTTGAAAGGTCCGTCAAGATCTCAGAGAATCGGTCCCAGTCTGCCTTCTTGATGTTGAAGCGACTGGCACCGAAGCTCTGGTCATTTCTCGTGGCTTTCCGCACCCACAGGCTGATCGTCACGGCGTTGTGATCGCTGGTGGTGTAGTCCTCGTGCACTTTCCATTCCCCGATGAAGCGGGCAATGGGCGGCGACCCCAGGGGTACGTCGATGAATGACGAACCCCTTGTCGTCCGGAAAGTGGCAGGCTGCCCCGCGTCATTCACAATGTGGAGGCCAAATTGCCGAATCAACTCCTCCAGGCGCTCTCCACGCTGATCCGTTTTCGGAGTACCCCAGAGCGACGATCGGGCATTGGCATCTAAAGCTACTAAAACTCTCTTCCCCCTCAGGCAACGAAGAACCTTATCAACGTGTCTGAGGTGCATCCCGATATCGTCACTGAACTGGAAGTAGTGAGAGACGACGTACATCGAGAAGCTGGGCGCTTGTACTTCAGCACAGACGCAGTGAGGAGTACTAAGCTGCGAGACGGAGATCATCTGGAATGCGGGGTTGCAGAGAGCTACCGCCGCCCACGGATATTGCGAGCGCACGGCAGCCACCCTCATTCCAGAGCCTAGACCGTAGAAGGTGTGGCTCCCGTTCTGCTTCCGGACGTATGGTTCCTGCAAGAGCAGGACGTCCAGTCCTGCCAGTCCAGTCCAGTCGCTTGGTAAAACTACAGCTGAACGCCTCATGTTCAGCTGCATAACCCTAACCTCCGTGGTATTGGCCGTACCGCGCGTGGCCCTAGCGTTGGGGAATTGGGGGGGATTAACCGCGTCGCGTCTTCAACCTGATCGATTATGTCCTCGCGTCCAGCCCCGGTAGGCCGGATCGCGACCCTATCGCATCTGTCCAGCACGATCTGTACAGTTGGCAGGTCCGGTGCCGCCTTAACTTTATTGGCTATCGCGGTACTATTTCCGGCGATTAACCCTAGCGAAAACACCCACCAATGTAGCCACCATGTAGCCACCTTGTAGCCACCTGTGTGCCACGAGGTGTGTACCTGCCATTGTGCCACCGCCGAATTTGCGTGTTCCACCATGTATTCCACCACGGATTTAAGGCCCCGTTGACGGTGGAATACTGCTGTATCCCACTGTTATTTCACCGCGTTTGCCACCATAATTAAGCGGGCCCAAAAAATGGGCCTTAGGTGGCATACGCGGCTAGGCCACCATGAACGCCACTATGTATGCCACCGCAGCAGCACTTCGCCGACAGTGGCATACATAGCTCGGCCACTGCGAATACCACCGTGTATTCCACCGCCGCAGCACGTCGCCGATAGTGGCATACGCGGCTAGGCCACCATGAACGCCACTGTGTATGCCACCGCAGCAGCACCTGCCGATAGTGGCATACATAGCTCGGCCACTGCGAATGCCACCGTGTGTTTTTACATTTTCGACCACGTTCCTGAGCGTTGTTCTCGTTCCCCTCCTTCTCCTCCTCGACGGGTCAACATCAAACGTAAACGCAAATGAAAATGCACTTTGGTTGATGGGTATTTATTTTTAGCTTTCACGATAATAAACTATATATATTATATAATTTTAATACTTACCTTCGTTTTGTGTTTATTGCTTAGTTCCAGAAGTAATCGTTAGCTGGGAAAATCGTCAACTATGTGATCAGTCGAACGACAGCGGTGTCGATGTTCGTTACACCCGCCGAGCTTACATAATTAGTTGCAGATACATCATTAGATGTAAGACATTTTGTATGAAAAAATAAATAAAAATACTTCTACAAGTTACTCTGCAAAATAAAAAAATATTCGTATTAAATTAAAAAACGATAACTAAGTATAATTTTAACGATTCTGCGATTTTTATAATTTTCACAATGTTGGCCCATTGTGTGAACAAATCGCGAAATCGATACAATTATACATTATTATTGTTGAAAGAACACACACAACACTGTACGCGGGTGGTGGCACTGTACTATCGGCGAAGTGCTTGCGACGGTGGAACACACGGTGGCATTCGCGGTGATTTAATCACGTATGCCACTACCAGCGAGGTGCTGGCGACGGTGGAATACACGGTGGCATTCGCGGTGGTCTAATCACGTATCCCACCTAGGGCCCATTTTTGGGTCCGCTCAATAACGGTGGAATACACGGTGGCATTCGCGGTGGTCTAATCACGTATCCCACCTAGGGCCCATTTTTGGGTCCGCTCAATAACGGTGGCAAACACGGTGAAATAACAGTGGAATACACCAGTATGCCACTGTGAGCGGGGCCTCAATTCATGGTGGTATACACGGTGGAACACGCAAAAGTCGGCGGTGGCACAATGGCAGGTACACACCGCGTGGAATACACGGTGGGTCATATGGTGGGTATTTTCGCTAGGGTTGTAGCGGATCCAGCCACGGTAGGCTGGAACACGCCCGCGGTTGCGTTTGTGACTGCGTCACACCTATCGACGAAGATGCTGACGGCGCGAAGGCCGATACCTTGGAGCAGGCTACCGCGCAGATTGCAGCCGCCCACACTCGTGGTCCATCGGGAACGTGGTATCGGAGAAGCGGTCGAGGGCTGAGAGGCCACCAACGCCCCCGCAGCCAGTCGTGCGTGCGACCCCGCGGCGACGCCCGCGTTACCTCCTCCCGCACAGGATGCTGCGCTTGGTTGCCTGAGTGAGGCCAAGCGAGCACTCCTCCTCATTCCCCCCAGTACCCCAGATATTAAAAGTTCCATGTAGCATCAACGAGTAGGTCGGAAATAAAAGACACACGGTGAGCCAGAGCCGCCATGCCCCACCCGGGCGGATTTGGTACGGTTTCGGCGGCGGGATCGGCCAACAGTTGGCAGGGGCGATACGGGATGCTGCCGGGCGGCCGGCGACCCCGGTGATTACCCCTCGTCCGGCGGAAGCGCCAGGGACGGCCGCGGCGCGCCTTCCGCTTTCTTACGCGCGGGTTGCGGGTGCGGGTGTTGCGGGCGGCGCGGTTGTAGTGGGCGGGGCAGGCCAGCCCATCGGGACGGTGCAGCCACCGCCGCCACCTCGAAGAAAGAAGAAGAGGGTGGCCACGCACGCCGTGCTGATCCGGTCGGCGGAGGGTGACGTACCTGCGGCGGAGGTGAAGCAGAGTCTGATGAGGCTGGTGAACCCCGACACGGCCAACGTCGGTGTGCGCGGCGTGCGGGTCGTTCGAGGGGGGGTCGTCGTCGAGACGAGGACTGGTGAAGACCTTGAGTTTTTCGGGTCTAGCCAGGCCTTGAAAGACGGCGGCCTCACCGTCGCGAAGCCGGAGGGACCCCAGCAGAAGATTATTATCTTCGGGGTCCCTGCCGACATGAAGGAGGAGGATCTGGTGGCTAGCCTGAGGTCACAGAATGTGCCTCTGGCCGACGAGACGAGTTTCCGGGGGGGCGTGAGGCTCCTCCGGAAGCTGGCTGCTAAGGGCGACGGTGCCTCGGGCTCCCACGGGATCCTCGAGGTGGTGGCGGAGGTTGCCGAGAAGTTCAGGGACTACGCCGAGGCCGATCGGTGGTACCGGTGCCTGGGCTTCGGTCACACGGCCGGGTTTTGCCCGAGGCGGGCCCGTGTCTGTGGCTGGTGCTCTGGCGACGGGCACTCGGCCGCCGACTGCCCCAAGAAGGAGGAGGCCGCCCGCTGCACAAACTGCAGCGAGGACGGGCAGGTGTTGGTGGAGACCCGATTCGACGCTGCTTTGTTGCAGGAGCCGTATCTGCGACTCGGGGGGTTCATTGCGGGCCTCCCGGCGTGAGTGCGGGTCTTCCGGGGTGGCGAGGAAAAATCGGTCGACGTACGACCGACACTCGCTTAGTCGCGACGGTGGTCTCGGTGGCTGCCGGTGACTGGGGTTACTCGGTTGCCGGGGGCTCCTGTATTGGTGGGCATGGATGCGAACGCCGTGTCGCACCTGTGGCACTCCAAGAACCGAATAAGGGGTGCTCAGAATGCCGCTCGGGGCTGCGAGTTCGAGGCCTTCATAGTTGCTTGCGACTTGGAGGTCTTGAACGAGCCGAGCCGCGAATTCACGTTCGACGGGCCCAGGGGGAAGTCGGACATCGACGTCACTCTGGGGAGGGGTGTGGAACGGCTGTACTGGACGAGCTGGGAAATCCAGCCAGGTCTGGTGCAGTCGGACCACAATGACATCGTGGTGTCCCTTCTCCGGAGGGATAATTTGACCGACGCTCCCCTGCCTGTTCACAGGTGGCGGACCGTCGACGTGGACTGGGCGGCATACCGGGCAGCCCTTGAGGCTCCCGTAGACGACCTCGTGCGAGAGGCATTGGATGGCGCTGATCCTGTCGCCCTGGCGGAGCGCGTTACGTCCATGGTGCATGGCGTGAACGACGCGGCGCTGGGGCCGGCCACGGTACAGCAGCGCCGGAAAAGTCGATGGTGGTGCCGGGCCCTCACTCTGGCGAGGAGACTTGCCAGACGGGCCCGGAAATCCTGGCAGCGCGCCAGGACTCGCGACACCCCGGAGGAAGAGCTCGCTGACCTCCGACGAGCCTACCGCAGGGCGGACCGGGAATACAAGCGGCTCCTCCTCGAGAAGAAGGAAGAAAACTGGCGTGAGTTTGTGGGTGGGGTTGGCAACGCCGACCCCTGGGGTGACGTCTACCGGATCTGCCGGGGATGTCGCGGTCCCCCCGACATAGGTGGGATCCGTGTGGGGGATCAGCTCGCCGCCTCATGGGAGGCGAGCGCCGTGGCCCTGCTGGGTCGCTTTTTCCCGTGAGCCCCCGATAGGGGTCCCGAGGTGATTGAGGCGCCCGGGCCTCCCGCCCCAGTGACGGAGCTCGAGCTCCGTCTCGCCCTCAGGCTCATGAGGGCGCGAGCCGCGTCGGGCTCTGACGGGATACAGCGACAACGCCCTTTTTTCAACAAATTAAAAACTGCGTAAAATCTTAATTACTATATCTATTTTTTCAAAAATCGCGCCATTCAAAGAGGGGCAACTACTCTATTTGCGTGCCAAATTTGAGCCAGATCGCTCAATCGCGTACTGAGTTAGAAGCGATTGAATTTTCGAAGCCCAGCACATACATACATACGGACATTTTTTCTTAACCACTATTCTCGACATTTTAGGTGATTCTAAGCATACTGGCATGAAAATCCCGAAAAAAATATTTCATAAAAACAAAGCTCCCTCTATGAGGAAGCAAAACAAACAAGCAAAATAAACAAACCTATACGAGGTACAGTTTACATATTTCTGACGGCCAAAGGTGGAGTCGCAAAAAAACGGTTAATTTAAGAAACCGTTAATTGACTAAAAAAATAACCGACAATTGACGGTCAATCGGCGTGTTTCATATTCTTCATACAAATTCATCGAAACATTGAGAAAAATAAAATGACAACAATTAAAAAGCTCCCAACTGAAAAAGAAGCTTAATTAATACAAAAATTAGATAAATTGTGAAATAATCAAAAAAACAAATGCAATGTGATATGCAAATGGTTATTTAATTATTTCACAATTTCCCCAATTTTTTATTGACTAAGCTTCATTTTCAGTCAAGAGTTTTTTAATGTTTGTAAAAGTATTTTTGTTCCATCCTTTTCAAAGGAATTCAAACACAGACATATAAGCTACGAAGTCAATAATCGAATACGCATCAATGGCAGCCGTCTTGTGATATTTCAATACATTCAGGCAGGCGTCCACACTTACAAAATGCATCTACCTACGCGAATCATCAATTTATCACTGCAATTTACGGAAAAAGACGTGTGGCGTTAGTCATGGAAGCAACGTACAAAATTTGGTTAAGTATTTTTTTACCGTTTCCGAGAACATTGGCGACAAAGAAATCGCTGAAATCAGCTGATCGCCGTGAAACGTATAACTCCCGTCTTTTCGCCCCGGATGGGTAGTCGGGAGTTTTAAATCATGTTCGTCACATTTAATGAAGTAGTCCTTGCGTCTAGTATTTATTTTGCATAAATTCGCGAAAAATGCGAGAGAATTGGAACATTTCTCAATGGTATAAAAATGTTTAAAAAAATCATGCACATTAAAGGTACTGAAAAGATGAATTTTGCATAATAATAATTCGAAAATGTTATTAACGAACTGATGAAAATAAACATAGTTTAACAAATTTATCGATGACCCAATTTTTCTTTTTTTTCATGGAAATGATTCATTCGTTTTTCCGAATATGTATGCATTTTTTCAGATTTTAGAGTTCACTTTGAAATTTGTGTTTTTTATAGGAAAAATATGTGAAATTACGAAGTGAAGTCTAAAATCGAAGAAAAATCATACATATTCAAAAAAATGAACGAATCATTTACAACAACATAAACTTGGGTTATCAAAATATATGTTAATTTTTGTTTTTTTCATGGATTTGTTAATAACATTTTCGACTTATTATTATGCAAAACTAATCTGTTCAGTTCCTTTAATGTGCATTTTTTCAGATTTTTAGACCATCGAGAAGTCTTTGCAATTCTCTCTCATTTTTCTCAAATTCCCTTAATTTTCAATTATGTTTCATTCATCTACCTAGATGCAAAAAGGCAGTCATTTCCATTCCGTTCAAAAGTGTTTATCATTTTGGCTTCCTGATACAGGAGACTTTGATTTGATGACATTTTTGCTACGCGGTTTTCATGTCAGCATACTCAGAATCACTTAATTAAAACGTCGGGAAAAGAGGTCTAGAAAAAATGTCTGAGAAAAAATCCGAGCAAAAAAGAAGCGAATCTCAGCCTACGATAGGTTTAGGATGAAATTTTCTTATATCTGATACGGGCATTTTGAAAAATCGTAACTTAATCAAAGTTGAAAAAAGAAAATCGGGAAAAAATGTCGAGCTCTTTTTAGAGTTGGGACAATAACACAAAAATCGTGGACGAAATTCCAGAGATCGAGGGTCAGACCCAGGTCGAATCGGTAAAGAATACACCATATACTGATTATATACATTTTTTATTTTTTGAAAAAAATGGCGTGATCGCTGTAACTTTAGCAAAAGTTCGACGATTTAGCTAAATAGTTCTTCATAACTGAAGATACATTCAATACCCCAAACAAATATTCTCCTCTCTTAAAAAGGACATGGCACATCGAACGTCGAATATATCGAAATATTAAAGCCAGTATAACTCGTGCCGTGATTGATCGGCGATGGTTATGTCGCAGAGCCAACTTCAGACTTGTGACCGCTGCAAAGTATGACGTTGCAGTTTGCATCGTTGCAATGCAACGAAATTAAAAACAAAATATTCATTTCATACAAATTTAAATAATTTACCCCCATTAGGGGGTGAAATAATGTTGCTTTGTCATGCTCTAAGTCGATATAATACATTTTTATAGTCGGTACGATCATTTGGGTTCATTAATATGTTGCTGTTTTTAATTTCATTGCATTGCAACGATGCAAACTTCAACGTCATTGCAAAGTGACGTATGGCGCGCGTTTTAAGTGACTGTAGTCATCGCAGTTGTGGAATAGAATACTCTGAAGAGATGTCACATCGCAAGTCGATTATATCGAAAGACTGAAGCAGAAATAGAGTCATGCAATGCACGCGCATCGCGTGTGTTCGTTGGTCAGATTAAGGGGGTCTTCTACCCTGGAGCACCATTTTTACAATTTATTTGTTGTGGGGAAACGAATAAACGTAGACGACCCCGTTTTATTCCATTTGTTATTTACGTTTTAAAGTATACAATGGCATTTTTTTTAAGTTAGAAATCGTCGGCGTCCCAGGTCCACAAACTCGGTCATCCAAAATAGGATGGGCAAACGGCTACCTTTTCTTCTGAAACTAAAATTCAGAGCAGATAATAATCTGCTCTGAATTTTAGTTTCAGATTAATAAATCAGTATCACTTTGGTCATGGAATGACGGAGATTTTTTCCGATTACCGCAAAATTAAGAAAATGGCGGCAACAAAATGTTTCTAAGAAATTCCCAATTTTTTCGTATAAAAATGTTAATAAAAAATCGAAAAATTAAGTTATCGAAAAAAATCTCTGTCATTCCATGACCAAAGTGATACTGATTCATAATCTAATATGATAATCTAATTTTTTGTTTCAGGTCAACGGTGTGCCAGCAGAAATGCACAGCCGTTTTCCCATTCCTTTTTGGATGACTGTGTTTGTCGAACACAGGGACGCCGACGATTTTTAACTTTAAAGAAACTCCATTATGTATTTTAAAATGTAAATAACAAATAGATAAAAACCAGAGTCGTCTACATTTATTCGTTTCCCCACAAAAAAATCAGATGTGACCACTTGAAAAAATTGTGCTCCATCGTAGAATGTGTCTAACCTAAGACACCTAATCTAACCTAAAAGAGCGCGAAGTCATATGAAATTGTATAAATATCTTATTTAGCCACAAGAAAAGACAAATCAGAAGAAAGGAGTGGCAGCGAAGTGAGCACGTTGATGATAGTCTTAGTTAAAAAAAAAAAAAAAGACTTAAACGATAATACGGCTTAGATGTGCAAAATGTTTTGAAATAAACTGATGTTCCAATAAAATCAATGTGAAAAATACAATGTTTTGTTTTTTCTGACTGTTGTGACTGTTTTTCAACAATGTGAAAAGCATTCTTAAGCTATCATATCTTGAGCTGTATAAAAACTGTGTACTTGAAAAAAACGCACTGAGTAAAAAAGGCTGGGGGAATCCCCCACATGCTGCGGATATTTTCCACCAGCGGGAATCCCGCTGATTTCAAACCGGGTGTGACCCTCGATCTCTGGGAATTCGTCGACAATTCTTTGTGTTATTGTCCTAACTCTAAAAGGAGATCGACATTTTTTCAAATTTTGTTGTTTAAGTTTGAATTTCTTACAATTGATCAAAATGAAAATATTGTTTGGCACAACTTAAAAATCTGAAAAGAAATTCTCAAAAATTCGGTAGCAGATCTAAACGTTTTTAAGCTTACAGTCGAAGTAGGCCGACTCTTGCTTCTATTTTTTTCGGACTTTTAAAAATATTAATTGACTTTTTCCAATAAAAAAGTCGTTATTAGAAAGCTATTTGACTTTTTTCAATAAAAAAGTCAAACAGCTTTCTTCACTTTTTTCAATAAAAAAGTCAAATAGCTTTCTTCACTTTTTTCAATAAAAAAGTCAAATAGCTTTCTTCACTTTTTTCAATAAAAAGTCAAATAGCTTTCTTCACTTTTTTCAATAAAAAAGTCAAATACAGTATTAAAAAATTCCAAAAAGTAGAAGCGAGAGTCGGCCCACTTTTGCTACTCACTACTTTTTGCAAAGTTTCTGTCAACCAACTCCCTCTGTTCATCTTTCTGTCTTCTTCTGTGCAGAGTTGTAAATCCCTAAATCTTCTAGAAAAAAAGACGATGGTACAATTGGCATTGTAATTCTTAAGGTATTCCTTGCGAATAATAATCATTTCGCATAAATTTGAGGAATTTGGGAGAGAATTGCGAACACTTCTTGGTGGTATAAAAATCTGAAAAAATTCATGCGCGTTGAAGGTACTGAAAAGATTCATTTTGCATAATAATAATTCGAAAATGTTATTAACAAATTGATGAAAGAAAGAATTGTTTAACAAATATTTCGATGACCCAAGATTTTTTTTTCATGAAAATGATTCCTTCGTTTTTCCGAGCACGTATGAATTTTTTCAGATTTTAGAGTTCACAATGAATTTTGTGCGTTTTTTATACGGAAAATATGCGAAAATTCAATGTGAACTCTAAAATCTGAAAATAGTCTTCGGAAAAACGAAGGAATCACTTTCATGAAAAAAAATCTTGGGTCATCGAAATATTTGTTAAACAATTGTTTTTTTCATCAATTTGTTAATAACATTGTCGAATTATTATTATGCAAAATTAATTTTTTCAGTACCTTTACTGTGCATGAATTTTTTCAGATTTTTATACCACCGAGAAGTGTTCGCAATTCTCTCCGAAATTCCTCGAATTTATGCGAAATGAATATTATTCGCAAGGACTACCTTAATTAAGGTAGTCCTTTCATCAGTATTAATTCGCATAAATTCGCGGAAAAGTTAGAGAGAATTGCCAACACTTCTCGATGGTATAAAAATCTGTAAAAATGAATGCACATTAAAGGTACTGAAAATATTAATTTTGCATAATAATAATTCTAAAATGTTAACAAATTGACGAAAAAAAGAATTGTTTAACAAATATTTCGGTGACCCAAGTTTTTTGTGGTTGAAAATGATTCGTTTATCTTTCTGAATACGTATGAATTATTTCAGATTTTAGAGTTAACTTTGAATTTTCACATATTTTCCACGTAAAAAACAAATTTCAAAGATTACTTAAAAAGCTGTAAATTCATACGTGTTCAGAAAAACGAAGGAATCGTTTTCATCCACAAAAGAACTTGGGTCACCGAAATATTTGTTAAACCATTTTTTATTCAATTTGTTAATAACACTTTAGAATTATTATTATTCAAAATTAACCTTTTCAGTGACTTTAATGTGCATTCATTTTTTCAGATTTTTATAACATCGAGAAGTGTTTACAATTCGATCTAACATTTGCTCGAATTTATGCGAAATGAATACTAACGAAAGGACTACCTTAATAATAGTATCATGGAGTAATGACAATGTAATGTGTATATTTTGTAATGGTTGCAAAGAATATTTATTCTCAATAAAATTTCATGATAATTTTCCAGAAAAATGGAAATATACGGTTAATGCATTACGAAAGTAATGGAGGAACGTGCTTTTCCATTTTTTTCGCAATTGCTCGCATTTTTTAAATTGAAAACGAGATATCTACGCAGCTATTTAAAAATGCACAAATCATTTCGTAATTGCCACAGGATATTATTATTAAATCACACTTATAAAACAAAACATGCTATAATTTATTTTTCAAAGTAGTGAGGGTTTACAACTCAGCTTCTGTGCAGTGCTATAGGTCCCCATTATTTTAAGAAGTAAAGTTTACACAGCAGTTTATTTTCTAGTTACGGTTTTAGAACGAGGACCTGTAGCGATTATAAAATTATATGTGAACTTTTGAATGGCCGTAAGAAAACCCTCATTTTTAATTAAATTGTGGGAGTAATTGTGAGAAAAATGGAAAAGCACAGCCCTCCATTATTTTCGCAATGCATTAACAGTATTGCTACATTTTTTCAATAAGATTATCATGAAGTTTTATGGGAAATGAATATTTCTTGCCTCTGTTTAAAAGTTTACACATGATATTATAATCATTACGAGTTATTATTATGAAAATCTAATTACAAAGCTAATCATAGCGTCAAATTTTATTTGGATTAAAATTAGGGATTTACAACTCTGCTTCTGTGATACCTACACAAAGATAATTCTTATGATAAATTCTTATTTCTTACCTTGGAATTACATGTTGCGATGAATATCCTCTTTTTCTATTTCATATAAACAACCCATCGTAACGTATCTGAATTCACTGCGAAAAGAGTCAAGACGATATCTGGTTTCACCTCCTCGCCTGCAGTTCCATCTCCACGTGCAAAGCGTAACTGTGTATGTTATTTAATTTCGCCAAACGGTTGAAGCAGTCTTAGTACAGCAGATTCGAGAATGCCGCCTTTTTGACGACCTGGTTTTTGAGTTTGGTTTCCTGAATTGTCGATTGACCACCGCTTGAAGAACTGCAAAATCAAATGTAGTAAATGAACAGTTAAGCAGAATAATTTGATTATTATGGGTTTTTATAAAATCGAATATTTTCAGACTGTTCGCGAAAATGTTAACGACTGACCAAAGTGTTGAATTAGGTGATGCAGCTAAAAAAATCTCGTATTTTTATCGCGAAGTCTATAAAAATAATGACTGAAATTACAAAAAACCAAAAACACCAGTAAATTAACGGACCAATCTAATATACTCTATAAGTTAAAAATGGGTTAAAATGTTCATCGAATTCGTCATAATTTTTCATGAATACATCCATCCACACCAAAGATGTAAATCCTCATTGGTTTAAGAAACAAATGTTGCATTACGGCTTGTTTTGTAGGTGTGATTTAATAGTAATAAATTACAGCAATTATAAGAGGATGTGTGATCTTTCGAGTAGCGGCGTGGACAACTCATTCTCAATAAAGAAATTGGCCGCCAAAAAGAAGTATAGTCAATTCATTGTCATTCCTAGTTCCTACAATTTCGTATGATATTGAAATAATGACTCTAAAATAGGCAAAAGAATATTTTATTGTTTCAATGTTAAGGGGGCGGGGGGATAGTTTTGAATTTTTTTTTCCATTTGTTAAGTTTTGTTTTATGAATGCACAACATCTCAAGAATGTTGTATCAAATATTTAGAGCAATTAGAGCAAAACTAATGGAGATATGGAATTTTAACCATCCGAGGCTTAAGGCGATTTAAGCGCTTTAAAGCGATTTTCCCACACTTCATGTTTCAAAAGTCGGTGACGGTTGTAACGTAAAATCTATGGCACCGATGCTTTTCAAACTTGGTACACTCTTTCTCTGTATAATTCATCAGGTAACGCCGTCGAGTTTTTTTTTCTTCTTTTTTTAGAATAACGAATGTGCCGATTTTTTAGGCGAAAGTCGCATTTTTTTATTTTCGAGCGTTACCAAAAATCGTGAAAAAAAACTCGACAGCGTGACCTGGGTAAACTCATAAAGTAATAAAATCATTTAAATTTGTTGTGTTCAGATAATCGAGTGACGAGAAAGCAACTTTTTTCGGAGGCGAAAATTAATAATTTACGCTCAAATTTTTAGAAAATGTTCTTGAAATGTTGCTCTATAATACTGTAATCATTAAATTAAAAATACACTGCCCGTATCTTGTAAACAAAAAAAGTTGCAAAGTAGAACTTTGCACACTGCTTCCTCATTAATTCCCCTTTTTCACAAAGCCACCTCTATAAAGAAGCTTATTTATTAACTTTGGCTTCCTCATAGAGGAAGCTTTGTGAAAACGGGGAATGAATGAGGAAGCAGTGTGCAAAGTTCTACTTTGCAACTTTTTTTGAATTTGATCAAAAGAAAACTCCGTTACAAACACCGTTACATCTAATTTTTATTAGATACAAAGTTTTGACTTACTTTAATAACTTTTCCATAAGTTACAGTGAAAATCTTAATTTTTTCAAAAATTCATAACAGCGTAAAATCCGAACGACTTTACCGATCGTCACCAAATTTTATACGTGGCAGCGCTGTATGTTATTTTTTGACTGTTGAATATTTTGGTACATTCGATGAGATTCGACGTGATTTAGAGCAAAATTTATTTTTTTCGAAAAATTCAAAATTCTATAAAACCGGAACCGCTTTACCGATTTCGCTGAAATACAATATCAAACACCATTGAACGTGTCTTTATTTATGATGAAGTATATAGCTGAATCGTCAAACTTTTACAAAAGTTAGAGCGATCACGCCATGTTTTTGAAAAATTTAAAATTCGATAAAATTTGTATACATGGATATATTTAATTTTAAAAATATGTGAATTAGAGAGGATTTAACACTCTACTTGCGTGCCAATTTTTAGCTCGATCCATCATGCCATTCCTGAGGTATGAACAATTGAATGTTCGGTGCCTGGATCATACACACGCACGCACGCACGCACGCACGCACGCACGCACACACGCACACACACAGACAGACAGACAGACAGACAGACAGACACACACACACACACACACACACACACACACATACAGACATATTTTCTAGACCACTTTTCTCGACGTTTTAGGTGATTCTGAGTATGTTAACATGAAAATATCGAAAACAAAAATTTTCACGAAAACAAAGCTTCCTCTATGAGGAAGCAAAAATGACCGTCACAACCTCATCTCTTTAGATGCGACTGACCGTCACGTGACGGTCACTCACAACTCTGCCAGTGACGACATCGAAAGTATTAACCAACCCCAGGACGTAACATTCCCCCACCACGCGTCACGCACGCACGCAGGCCGGCTAACGAGCCGGCTTTGTCAAATCACTTGTTACGCTGGTCTCTCCGGCGTAGAAAGCTACAAGTCAGCCCTCGAGAAGCGTCGCCGTAAAGCCCGTTTAACGTAACGGAAGTAAATTGCCAAAAGTACATCACAATAATTTGTCGAACATCGCCGAAGGAGACGCCACAAAGGTGAGTGAAGCCCCCAGTTATCGTCAAATAAATCTTCGTAGCTTTGCCTGATGACTGCCAGAATGTTTTGCGCCCCTGAAATCCCGATCATCCAACTATCCACCCTGAAAAATTAGCCGGATAAGGAATAAAGAAGTAATAACAGAAAGTATCGTTTATTAGCTTTCTCGAAACGAGTTGGCGCCTACTAACGTAAACAATAACAAAGACACATTTTCGTTGAAGAAGACAAAAAGTAAGATTCTTACTCAACAAAATACGACGTTTTTCGAAGTTTGAAGCAAAACTTTCGAACAGAAGACAACATCTTTGTCTCAAGTATCTGTCGTACTAAATTCGCCGTGACATAACCTTCGCCGCGCCGCCGCGGAGATTTTTTGTTTGCCAATGTTCGCCAGTCGTGAGTTTCAAAGAATATCTCGAACACTTCTCGATGGGATAAAAATCTGAAGAAAATCAAGCACGTTGAAGGTGCTGAAAAGATGTATTTCGCGTAATAATAAATTCAAAATGTTATTAACAAATTACTGAAAAAATGAATTGTTCAACAATTTATCCAGCAACCCAACATTTTTTTTCTGATGAAGATTATTCATTAATTTTTCTGAATATGTATGAAATTTTTCAAAATTTTGTCTAAATTTTTTTATATGCGTTTTTAGCCCTTCATTTTTCGTGAAAGAACGCAGTTTTGAAAAATCAAACAAAATTGTGAAAAAATTCATACGTATTCAGAAAACTGAATGAATAATTTTCATCAGAAAAAAAAGTTGGATTACCCGGTAAATTGTTGAACAATTCATTTTTCCATATATTTGTTAATAACATTTTGGAATTATTAATATGATGCGAAATCAATCCTTTCGGCACCTTCAATATGCTTGATTTTTTTCAGATTTTTATCCCATCGAGATGTGTTTGAAATATTCTTTGAAACTCACGTTTGGCGGAACTGTACCTCTCATACTATCTTAAGGTGGTTATCAAGCCGAAGTGGGCCAGAGAATCTTTCTATTTTTTCAGCCTTTTGAAAAAGATAAAACTTGACAAAATTAAGGAAAAGTAGAAAGAATAATAATTTGACAATGGGCAGTAGCTAGAAAATCTTTGTGTGCAGCACATGACTTTTCAGAATTTCTTCAGATTTTTGCCGATGGATATATATGTATTCTTTGGAAAAAATCTGAAAAAAACTGTAAAAATTCTGAAAATTCATGGGTTGCACACAAAGATTTTCTGGGTTCTGTTCATCGTCAAGTTACTATTTTGTTATGTCAATCATATAAAAAAAATGTGGACCTAGTCGGACGGGTCGAGGGTCAGACTGGGGTTGAAACCAGGTGGAATGCCTTATATGAAGCATTCTCTTTCGATTCAATCACTTTTTTCTTTGACCCTCTCTGATCTGCTCCATAATTGGTAATATCAAAATAACAGTAAAGGGCACTCTGTCCGAATTTTTTCAAGTTTTTAAAACCATGTTTCAGAAAATACCGTTTTCCTTTCAAACGCAAATATCTCGGATACTTGAAGTTAATTTAAAAACAGTCTGCACAAAAATTGTCGTTTTCTGTTAGCTTTCGAGCAGTATATTATAAATAATTTTTGCGTTCCGGTTAGAATGATTTTTAACCAAAAAACGGAGGAATAATTTTTTTTATGAAAAAACGGATAATTTTTTTGGACTGAAAAAATTACAGAGTATGTGTGTATGACTTCTGATATTGTAAAAAAATCCCCAGAGTGGCACCGATATATCTTCTGGTATAAAAAATGTATTAATAAAAAGAATTCGCCTATTTTCCGGAACTTTTACACAAATACATTTTTTTATACCAAAAGATCTACTGGGGCCACACTGGGGATTTTTTTGCAATATCAGTAGTCATGCACGAAAACTGTGTAATTTTTTCAGTCCAAAAAATTATCCGTTTCTTAATAAATAATAACAATTCCTCCAATTTTCATTAAAAAATTATTCTAATCGGAACGTGAAAATTATTTGAAATATACCGCTCGAAAGCTAACAGAAAACAACTTTTATGTGGTGACATTTTTTTAAGTAACTTCAAGTTACCGAGATATTTGCGTTTGAAAGAAAAACGGTATTTTCTGAAATACGGTTTTAAAAATCTGAAAAGAATTCACATAGAGTGTCCTTTACTGGTACTTTCATATTGCCAATTATGGAGCACATCGGATAAGGTCGAAGAAAAAAGTGGCTGAATCGACGGAAAATGCTTCATAACTTTTCAATTAAATATTTGTTTGTATGAAGTAAAGAATTCACAAATTACAAATTACTTGTAACACCGGCCTAAAAAGCAGTGCCTTTCGTGACAACATTGCAGGGCACAAATGTCAGGGCTGTGTCGGTCAGAAATGTGTATTTTCATTATAAGGGCTACTTTTTTCCTCACCAATGAAAAAATTTGAAATAATTCTATTCTTTTAGAACTGCGGAGAAGGATTTTTTGTCAACGATTTTTTGTCATGAAATTGGATCAACCGGTTGCTTCGAACCAGAAATATGGGTTTTTCATACTGCGTGTAGTTCAGAAAAAACCAATCATACGATTGGACTCCACTAGAGCTCAATCTCTTCGCAATCACATTTCCTATAGATCAAGTGCAGGGATTTTCTTTAAGTTAATAATTTAAAACATCCATTCCGGTTAAGCCAAATTTATCATCATTTTTATAAGTTACAAGCAGCAATGCGCTCGCTTCGCTCGCACTCCTTGCTTTTCATTTATCTTTTCTTGTAGCCAATACAGCCATTCAAAACGCGCCCGATGCGTTATTCTGCAGCGGCCATGACAGTCTGAAATCGACTTTATATCGAAGCCACCGCCGACCAATCAGAACGCCTGAAAAGTGGCTTCAGTATTTCGATATATTCGACTTTCGCTGTGTCATGTTCTTTTTAAAAGGGGATTCTGTAATTTGGTTTTAAGAACTGTAAAGAAAAATCTCAACAATCAATCTGTAGAAGATGGGATTTCAAAGAGACAGAGTTGTAAAACCCTAATTTTTATAAAAATAAAATTGACGGTACAAAATAAAATGTATGACTTTGTAATTATGTTTTTGTAATAATAACTCGTAATGATTATAATATGATGTGTAAACTTTTAAATAGATACTAGGAATATTAATATCCCATAAAACTTCATGGTAATCTTATTGAAAAAATGGAGAAATGCTGTTAATGCATTGCGAAAATATTGGAGTACAGTGGTTGTCCATTTTTCTCATGATTTCTCCCAAAATTTAATCAAGAATTAGATTTTTCTTACGGTTATTCAAAAGTTTACATATAATTTTATAACTGGTACAGGTCATCATTATAAAATCATCATTTCAATATAAATTGTAGTGTAAACTTTAATTTTTAAAGTTCGAAAATATTCGAGATTTTCGAATATTCGTGATCGTCGAAAATTCGATTCGATTCAATCGGAAAGACAAATTAGTGTGTACTCTCTTATATAATAATCTTCCTACATTTTTCGTTTCAGAGCTCCTTCCTCCGCGTTGGTGGAATCTCCCGCCCCACGCCAATGCAACCCAACTAATTGGGGTCCAAAAAATAGAATAATTTCGTAGACCGAGTAACCTCACGAAAATGTCGGGAGATCCGAACCACGATCTCATTCTGGCGGTTCGTAACGGTGACGTAAAAACCGCGGAGAGACTGATCGATATCTACGGTCTCTCTTATTCAGCAGGATGGTCGGGCGGCTACGAATTGGTTCGGCAAGCTCTGCTGGACAATCGCGAGAACATGGCAAAACTGCTGTTAAACAAGGGTTCTCGAGTAAACAACGAGAGTGAAAAATCAGCCTACACACTGCTCCATTTGGCCGCAAGAAAGAGTTGCACGAAAATCGTCGCTATGCTACTCGACAGACAGGCGATCGTGAACGCAGTTGATACTCACGGCCAGACACCGTTGTTCTGCGCCATCTGCGGCGGCTCTTTGAAAACGGTCGAGTTGCTGTTAGACGGAGGGGCCAATGTCGACGCGTTGACGAACGACCCAAGGTCCCCGCTTTTGTGCGCAGTGGATAACGACGAATTATGCATGGTTGAGGAGCTTTTGCGTCGTGGAGCTCGTGTCAACTTGCGCGGCTCAACGAATTCTCGTGCACCCGACGGTCCGACGCCTCTGTACTTGGCCGCAGTGAGGAACAAGTTTCCGATGGCCAAATTGCTCGTGACGATGGGCGCCGATGTCAACGGAACTTCCGGATCAGTGTTGTAAGTCTCCATATCCCCTTATCGCTATTGAAAAGTTTACACGTTATATTACAATCGTTACGAGTTTTCATTGAGGTAGTTCTAGCGCCTAGAGTCCATTTCGCATAAATTCGAGAAAAGTGAGAGAGAATTGCAAAGACTTCTCGATGGTCTAAAAATCTGAAAAAATTCATACGTATTCAGAAAAATGAAGGAATCATTTTCATCAACAAAAAACTTGGGTCATCGAAATATTTGTTAAACTATTTTTTTTCATCAATTTGTTAATAACATTTTAGAAATATTATTATGCAAAATGAATCTTTTCAGTACCTTTAATGTGCATGCATTTTTTCAGATTTTTAAACCATCGAGAAGTCTTTGCAATTCTCTCCCATTTTCCTCAAATTTATGCGAAATTAATGTTTGGCACTAGAACGACCTTAAGGATGTGCGAATAGTAAAAAATTTGAATAATTCAATTCACATTTTGAATTGAATTTTCGAATCAATCGAATAATTCAAAAATTCACGAATATTCACAAATGATCAGAAAGTTACGAATATTCATGAATAATCAGAAAGTTACTAATATTCATGAATAATCAGAAAGTTTCGAATATTCATGTATAATCAGAAATTTACGAATAGTCATGAATAATCAGAAATTTACGAATATTCATGAATAATCAGAAATTTACGAATATTCATAAATAATCAGCAATTTACGAATATTCATGAGTAATCAGAAATTTACGAATATTCATAAATAATGAGAAGTCATAATAATTAGACCAGCATAACCGAGCATTCGGATCATATCCAAACGCCGGCCATTACATTTTTCTATTAATGTTGATTTCGCGAGTTATTCCTGTTCTTGTGAATTATTAATAAATATGCATACGAATATTCACAAAATTATGAATATTCGAGCTACTTTCTGAATATTCAATTCAAATGTTCAATCGAATATCATTATTCAATTCAATTCAATTCAAATGCTATTCGCACATCCCCAGTAACCGTTATTAAAAATATTAGAAAGTCAATCGTATGCATTAATTTTATTTGTACAAAAACTAGGAATTCACAGATCCCTCCCGGATCGGACGAAACGCCGCTTCACGCTGCGGCAAGACACAGCGAAGGGGTCCTTCTGGCCAAGTTGCTCCTGACCAAGGGCGCGAACGTGAACGCGACTGGTCGAGACGACGAAACGCCGCTTCACGTTGCAATAAAATGCCACGACAACGACAAGATCGTCAAGTTGCTTCTGGCCAAGAGCGCGGACGTGAACGCCACCGATCGGAGCGGCGAAACGCCGCTTCACGCCGCGATAAAGCAGGGTAACAAGAACAAGATCGCCAGGTTGCTTCTGAAGTCAGGCGCGAACGTGAACGCCGCCGACAGGGACGGGAAAACGCCGCTTCACAAAGCGATAGCGAGTGGCCTGAGAGACAAGGTCGAGCTGCTCTTGAACATGGGCGCCGATGTCGACGCGAGTACGAAAAACGGCGCGACTGCCCTGCGCGCGGCGGTCGACAACGCCGACGGAGCCTCGTCGAGGAGATTTTGCGACATGGTCCTGACGTGAAAAACGAGGCGAACCGCATCAGCCTCTGCGTCGCTATCAAAGCTCGTGTGGGCGACAAACGGGCGAAGATCGTCGACGCGCTTCTGCGTCACGGTTTTAACGTTCGCCCGGAGGACGCCGGCGACATTGAGCTCTTCCACGCGGCCGTGAGACGAGGATATCGCGGGATAGTCGAGAGCCTGTTGAGACTCGGGGCCGACGCGAATGCGCCGCGCAACCGCCAACGGACCCCGCTGTACATCGCGATTCTGCATCGTCGGCTCGAGCTCGTCGAGTTGCTCCTGAGTCACGGCGCGAGCATGAATGTCGACACGGACATGTTTTTCGCTGTCGTGAGGAAGGGAGATCCCGAGAGCGTGAAAACGCTGCTACGGTTGGCGCCGTATGTTGACGTCGACGCGCGCGATAATACAGGCGAAACGGCTTTGATCCATTCGCTCCAGCCGGACAGGTGTGTATACGCAGAAGGAACTGAACTGTCCATCGCAAAGCAATGCAAAATAGCGGAAATGCTGGTGAACCGGGGCGCAAGTGTCAACGCTGTGGCGACGGACGGCACAACGGCGCTTCACGTTGCTGCCGAAGACGGCCACGTTGAGCTAGTGAAGCTGCTGCTGGATCAGGGCGCCGACCCGGACTACCTAGATCTGGAAAAACGGTCACCACTTGATTACGCCGTCGTGAATTACCACGCGGACGCCGTTGATGTGCTCCTCAGCTACGGCACTGACGTCACTTCCAAAAACTTTATGACAATAACGAGACTGTTGGAACTGGCGAGATGCAAGATGAAAGAAGCTAACGATCGACGCAACTGCGACGACTACCACGAGAATTATGGGTACGAAGAATTGCCTGGCGACGACAGCATCGGCGAGATTGATATCTGGCCGTTGATCGTAAAAAGACTGGAGCTGCACATCCTCGCATTAAAGGCGCTCGACCTCCACGCAAACGACTGGAATCCTCCGGATTTCGATATGGATGACGAGCACGACTGGTATTTTCGAAATTGCCAAGGGGAAATCGAAAAAATGAAGAGGAAATTGATCGGCGATAGTAACGTCAGTTTTCACGATGTCCTCGTCGCCAGATATTGGAATCAATTGGCGGCTTACGCGCGAAACGAGAGCATCGCTCGGGCTCTCGCGTGCGGGGAACTTGAAGATGATTTTCCGATGTATCACGGAATGATCGCGCGGCGCTTCAAGCAGGGACAGAAGAGGAGGCTGCTGATCTTGGGTGTGAAGAGTTTGATCGCCCTCGCCGGCTACGCGATACCGGAGTTCTCGGCCATCGAGATTCTCAAGTATTTGAGTTACAGCGATCTCGGGAAACTAATTGAAGCCTGTCCCATCGGCGACGATTGCGGTGACTAGAGCGAGTATCGCGCGATCATTTATCGCAATATTACAGACGTACTTTGCAACAGAGAATTTGCGGTGTTTTACTTATGGGTTATTCCCGCTGAAATTTTCATGTCCTGACCACGACACCCGTCAATAATTATGGCAACTTTTTTGTGTTTTTAAGTATACGAAAAAAGCGAAGACACGTGTTTTTTTTGTTTTTTGTTGTATGTCCTTTTGTGGTACAGTAGAAACCTGCGTGAAATTCAGTCAAAATTTTGAGTATCATGATGGAAGAAAAATATGAAAAATATCGAACACGTAAGAGGTGCTTCAAAGATTAATTCTGCATTAAAAAATTACAAAATGTTATAAACTAATTAATGAAAAAGTATATCGTTCAACAAAAATTATCTGGTAACGTAACTTTTTTTCTGGATGAAAATAATTTATTCATCTTTCTGAATACGTTGGATTTTTTTCAGATTTTAATGTAAATTAAAAAAATGGGTTTCTTACATTTTTTAACTTTGAAAAATGTGTTAAAATTCACGAATTTTGGATATGTGTTTGGTATGAAACCATTCATTACACGCAAGAATTTTCCGGACGATTAATCGAGTAAATTCGCAAATACAGCTTAAACATTTTGAATAAATGTAATTTCTTTTAAATACATAAAATATTGAAAATATTCATACGGATTCAGAAAAATCAATAAACCGTTTTCACGAAGAAAAAAAGTTACGTTACCGAGTAATTTGTTGAACAATATATTTTTTCATTAATGTGTTTATAACATGTTATAAATATTGTTATGCAGAACTAATCTTTGAAGCGCCTTTTATATACTCAATTTTTTCAGATTTTTCTTCCATCAAGATACTCCAAATTTTGACTGAATTTCGCGGGGATATCTACTGTAAGACGAAAGAACTACCTTAAGGGCTATGATCAATATTGTCGTGGGTATGATATTTATTTAAAAAATGCATTTTTTCATAACATTATTTATTTAATCTTGAGTACGTCGGAAATGTATAATCCTATCGGAAAATGGCTCGGATAACATTTCTTCAGTTTGAAATAATTTAAACGACGTACATTTTTGCAAAATGTTCTGTGCAGTCTGAAGTTGTTTTATTCAATGTTAAAGACAAAAAAAAACGTTTTTCATCCAGTTCACCAACATTTAACGGAAAACAAGAATGTGTAAAAATGCTGTGCGGAATTACAACATTTTTGAGACTTGGTTGGGAATCGCATCTTTCGATTTAACAAAGTTATAGCTAATTGAAGTTTCCGTAAATAGATAAATTCAGCAGAACGCAAACTAAAATAGTCAAACGCGTCGGTTAACAACAGATTTATATTATGTACTTGAAATTGGATTATCGTGAATGAGAAAAAGACATGTTTTTTATATCATATTTTATTGGCCATAGCAAATTGTTTACTGTAATATTCGATACTGTATAATACTGTAGTATTCGACAAAATTGGCCCACTTTCAAGTACGTAATATAAATCTGCTATTAACCGATGCATTTGACTATTTTATTCTGCGTAATGCTGAATTTATGTATTTACGGAAATGTCAATTAGCTATAATTTCGTAAAATCGAAACTTGCCATTCCCAATCAAGTCTCAAAAATCTTGTAATTTCTCACAGAATTTTTACTGTTTTTTTTGTTTTCTGTTAAAAAGTGTCGAACTGGATGAAAAACGGATTCTTTGTATTTAACATTGAATAAAACAACTTTAGACTGCTGAGACAATGTTGAAAAAAGTATATCATTTGAGTAATTTCAAACTGAAGAAATGTTGTCTGAATGATTTTTCGATAGGATTCGAAATTTCCAAGATATTCAAGATTAACAAAATAAAGTTACCAAAAAATGCATTTTTTAAAATAAAAATCACTGATGACAATGTTGATCATAGCTCTTAAGAAAAATACGTCTTCTCATGTTCCGAACACATTTCGAAAAAAATTGCCATAATTATTGACGGGGGTCAGGTTCAGAGCATGAAAATTTCAGCGGGAATCCTGTAGTTTTTGACAGAAAAAGGCAACCCTGCTTTCAGGCTACATCCCGAACATCGTTGATATCTAACAAAAAAGTCGTAACTCTCAACCAAAGCTACGATTTAACAGTTTATTTAAAGAGTTATACCAATATATATTATTATATGTAGATATCATTATCGGTTACAATATATATATTGTAGCTCCTTAATCGCACAATTGTCAAAGATACATAATTACAATAATAACTTTAATACAGATATACATATGGACTCTGAATACTCGCATCCAATCTTCAAACGTATGAAATAACTCAATGTACTAAAATATGAAAAACAACTGCTAAAAGTAAGACCTCCAAGGTAGTTATGTCGCTTACAGCTCATTTCGCATAAATTCACGAAAAGTGAAAGAGTATTGCCAATACTTCCCGATGGTATAAAAATCTAAAGAAATTCATGCACATTAAAGGTACTGACAAGATTAAATTTGCATAATAATAATTCTAAAATGTTATTAACAAATTGATGAAAAAAAATGGTTTATCGAATTTCCCGGTGACCCAAATTTTTTTGTGAATGAAAATGATTCGTTCGTTTTTCTGAATACGTATGATCTTTTTCAGATTTTTTATTTGACTGAAATTTGTGTTTTTGCGTACAGATTTTCCAGATAAAAAAAACACAAGATTCTAAGTCAACATAAAAAGCGGAAAAAATTCATATGTATTCAGAAAAATGAACCATTTTGATCAGAATCATTTTGATAAAAAAAAATGTTGGACACGGAGCGATTTGTTAAACAATTTTTTTCATGAATTTCTTAATAACATTTCAAAATTATTATTATGCAAATTTCATATTTTCAGTACCTTTAATGTGCATACATTTTTTCAGATTGTTATACCATCGAGAAGTCTTTGCAATTCTCTCTTATTTCTCTCGAATTTATGCGAAATGAGCGGGAAGCGACATAACTACACCTCAACCGTTCTAAAAGTTGCCGCATAATGCCGTTTCTAAATGAAAAAATATTTTTATATCGGTTTAAAAGGGAAACGAAATCTGTGTAATCTGTGTAACCAACGTGTGAACGAGAGCCTACAACATTGTCTATGCGATTGCGCTACGTACACAGATGTAAAGAAATCAGTTTTAGATTTATAAGAACTTCGACATTCCGGGAAGTCATTGAAGTTGCGAGTAACAATGAATCCTGAAATTTATTTCTGTGTGTCAAAGCTGGATGCATTTTGTGAGTCTTTGCGCTAAACGAATAACAAGCCATGTCTTAAACTATTTGTTGAGATAGGTTAACGTGTGTTAATAAGCGAGAGAACGAATGTGCCTGCGCGCGACGTTGAATAGTGTGTAGTGCTGATTCGGCACTTGAACTGCAGCCATTATCTTGAGCAGAAGGAGAATGAATAAACGACAGTATTCTTGGTTAAAAGTGGTTGATCTTATTTCCCGAAAAAGAAATCCTCACTCCTCTTCTCGTATCGTAATCTTGCTACAAATACTATATGTGGGGCATTGTACGCCGACCGGACCACCTTTTACCATCACCATCGTCGACTTGTTTCATTATTTTTCAGAGATTCATCCCAATGAATGGAGCATACTCCATTTTTTCAAAAAATTTGCAGCGTTTTTCACGCACTTGTGAATTTTTCATTTTGTTTTTAAAAAATTGCTTTTTAAAAATGTCTTGTGCACTGTTGAAAATCTAAGTTCAACTGGAACATCTGCATCTTAGAACTTCACGACTTCGTTAATTTGTTATACTATACGATCCTGCTTTTGTATTTTTGTTAGCTCGCCTTCATTCGTTGTGAAACTGTCATCGAGGAGTGACGTGAATAAATCTCCTGAAACTATTTTCGTCGTCTTGTGCAATTATATTCGATATTTCTACGTACAAGATCATCTCAGGTTTCCACAGATTATTGGCCCAGGACGAAAACCAGATCGCGAAAACGAGAATTTACGACGAACGCAGAGAATAAGTGAATAGATTTTGAACGATTTATATGAGATGACACAATCGAATATGTCGGGGTCGTCCAAAATAAAGCAGCTCACGAAAAAAACAATAATTTTACAAAAACTAAAAAGTCCCAACTGAAAAGGAATCTTAATAAACAAACAAATTGGGTAGACAAAAAATGGCGAAATAATGACATAACCATTCGCATATCATAGTCGGGAGATTTTTTCGTCATGAGATGGTGTGCGCATATATGTCGTGAATTGTGTTCATATATGTTGTGTATATGTCCGCAGATATGTCGTATATAAGAAACGCGCCAAAATGTAGCATATACGACATATATGTTACGTGTATTATTAATATACGGTGTATATGTCAAATATATGCAACTTATAATCTGTATATATTTTTAGCGTATATTTCACATCTTTTTTTTCCATACGAGTGCACCCTCGACCGTCCGACGGGCACTTGAAGACGACGCTGCGCCGAGTAATTGCACGCGAAAAAATACGAGATGATTTACCTTCTTGGCGTGGAAACAGTTCACACTATCTCGGTCCACTCCGGGGATCGTCTGATTGCCAGAGTAATGTAAAACGCTCGGACAGAAAAAAACGTCGTTTCCATGTAATCCAAGCAATTTTGCAAACTGGTTTCGAAAAATTGTGACGTCAGAACGCAGCCGGCAGGAAAGTCATCTGAATGGTATTAAATCAAACTTCGAATTTGGTTGTTTTTCATGTTGTGCAAACGCTTTTTTGTAATCGGAAGGACATCATAAGGATAAAAAAAAACGTCGTTTCCATGATAGAGTTGCTTGGATCCTTCGAATCTTCCAATCGCTGTTGCTAAGTATAATAATGTCCACTCTCTTATATCGAAAAGGACTGGTTTTTTTCCGTACGTAGTATCATTGCTTCTTTTTTGGGTATAATATTACTAGAATAGGTGTGCATAAACTTACAAAATACAGCAGAATAATCAATATTAAAATACAAAATTACGTATTGGTTATGGATGTCGTTGATATAAATTAGTATCTAACTAAAAAAAAGAATTTATGACTTAAACGTCATACTCCTAGTGGAATATCTGCCACCCTTTTCGTGACTCGTGGGTCTGCAGCTCGAATCATTCGGTCATGTGGACAAAGGCCATGTTCATCGAAATAATCACAGTGATGTCTTCGTTGACTACCTAAAATTGTAACGCTCTTTACTTATGTTCGTCTGTTTTATGCAGACATTGGATACATTTGGGGCGTTCTATCAAGTTTCGACCTGCGTCCGAGACAGGTTGAAACTTGAATCGAAATTGCGGGCCCAATCGGACGGGTGAAGGGTCAGGCCCAGGCCGTCCTAGCAATCTTGACGACCGTCGTTTTCGGCTGATTTACCGTAAAAACTACCGTCAAACCACCGGGTAGTTTTTTGCAAAAAAAAACGAAAATTGGTCGAAATCACCGTAAAAACGACCGCTCTAAAAAATGTTATTTGGTCGTTTTTTCGGTCACCGATGCATCAAAACGACTGTTGAAACGACTGGTCATCAAATTTATATTCGGTCGTTCTTTCGGTAAATACTTAAAAAAAAAGCACTATCAAATGGACTTACCTTTGAAGATTATGCTCCGTCATTTTCACAGTAATCGATTACGAGAAACCACCCTGAACACGACCGTCTGTCGAATGTTAAGCTCGGTCTTAAAAAAAGATTATCGTTTTTTAACGGTCGAAAAAAACGACTATTAAAAACGGTCGAAAAAAAACGACTATCGAAACGACCAACTACATAATCAAACTTCAAATAGACAATCAAAAAGTATACCTTTAAAGGTTTGAATAGCCGAGTGGTCTAAGGCGCAACGCAACAGTCGGAAGGTCCCAGGTTCGAATCCAAGTCGTGACATTTTTCTTTTTTTTTCCGAAATTCGATAAAAAAGGGATTGTTTCGACAGTTGTTTCTCGGTCTTCACGGAAAAAACGACCGGTTAGAAGTTTTTGAATTGGTCATTTCGACGGTCGTTTTCACGGTGATTTCTCGTTATCGACTACCGCGAAAACGACCGAGCTAAACATTCGAAAGACGGTCATTTTCACGGTGGTTTCGACCAATTTTCGGTTTTTTTTTTTTGCAAAAAACTACCCGGTGGTTTTTACGGTGAATTGGCGGTGGTTAAGATTGCTAGGCCGAAACTTCATGGAATGCCCCATATAAAGATATCCCAAGATCTGTTATCTTACCTATAAGTTTGTAGGACGATTCTGCATTTTCATTCATAAACATGACGTCTGGCGTAATCGCATCTCTCGATCAGCTGTTCGCGAGTCGGCTTACTAACAGTTCATAAACGTCCATGTTGCCTTTGTGAAGGGCGTGTTGCACTGGCGTCAAACCGTCTTCGTCAACAGCGTCAATGCGTGCACCCCGGTTCACCAGTGCTTTAGCGGTATACAAGCAGCCTTGTCTTGCTGCAACGTGCAACGGCGTTCGCTTCTTCTTGTCGATGGAATTCGCGTTCGCACCCGCCTCCAAAAGGATATCAATAATATCGCGTTCGTTTTGGATACACGCGAACAGTAACGGTGTGCTTCCGACGATAATTTTGCGATTAGGGTCAGCACGGTGCTTCAATAAAATCTTGACGATTGTTTTGAAGCCGAACATAGCTGCAAACTGCAGCGGCGTAAAATCAGGATTGTTCTTGGCATCCACGTCAGCTCCGTGTTCCAGTAAAATTTCCACCAAACTCGCGTGACACTGGAAGACGGCGAAGTACAATGGTGTTCTACGCAAATCATCGTAAGTATCAATAAAGCTTTCGTCGTTTCTTGTTTCCAACAACGTTTTTACAATTTGCGTGTGTCCCAGGACAACAGCAGTTTCTAGCACATTTCGACCAACGTCATTCGTAGCTTCGAGTATCTCGTTAACCTTTTCACCCATTTTTTCAATGAGATATTTTACTAACTGCAAATTACGACGTTGAACGGCGTAGTGTAAGAGCGTCGAGCCATCGTTGTTACGCACGTCGACCCGAGCGTTTCTCTTATCCACGAAATATTCGACAGTGCTAAACGTGCCCTTGCGAACAGCATAGACTAGCGGTGTACAGCCGTTTTCTGCACGACCATTGATATCAAGTTTCAGGTCATCTATTAGGAAGTCAGCTACTGCAAAATCGTTGTTTCCGTGGTATGCCCAATAATGTAGAAGCGATCTGCCGGTGTCGTCGAGAGGATTATCATGAGCTCCTTTTGCTACAAGATATTTCGCGATGTTCAGGTGATTGCGAGAAATAGCGAAATGCAGAGCTGTTTTTTTCTCGCTCGCCCGAATATTGACGTCAGTTTTTCCGTCCTCAACGAGAACCTTGACTGTTTCGAAGTAGCCGCTCACAGCGGCGCGATGCAGAGGAACGGAACCATCACGACATTTCAGGTCAACTTCTGCTTTTTTTTCTATCAAAAACTTTGCAAGAAGACTATGACCATGCCCAGACGCAATGTGCAGCGCTGTCTCTCCATCCGAGAGCACGTCGTTCACATTTCCTCCGTTGTTCAGTAGCGCCTCAACAATTTTTACGTTACCTCCGATCGCGGCCCTCTCTAGCAGGAATTTAATATCACGTTTGCAGAGTTTACTCGCTGTTCTCCTTTTTAATAGAGTCTCAATAACGTTATGGTTGGCGGTAGATACAGCGAGAATTAATAGTGCGTTCGCTGCAAGGCTATTCTCACAACTGGGACTGTAACAAGCGTTGCTTAGTAAGTATTCAAAAACTTCAACGTTATTATGTATTCCCTTAACTGCCATGTGTAATGGTGTGTTGTTTGGATTTTCCGCAACGGCGTTATTGGCTTTGTAGACCTCGACAAGAAGTTTGATGACATCCAAATTGCCACTCCACGCAGCTACGTGCAGTGCTGTTAAACCCGAGTCTCACTTAGCATTGCAATTCGCATCGGATTTCAACAAAATACGAGCAACTTCCGCAGTGTTCTGCAATAATGCCGCATGATGCAATGGTGTGCGTCCACTTGCATCTACAGCATCGACCATGGCCCCTTTCTTCAGAAGAGTCTCCACTACAGAACAATGACCCTTGCTGGCTGCTAAATGTAAGGACGTGCGTCCGTGCTTGTCAGTCGCGTCAATGCTGATTCCATTGTCTAGAAGAGTTTCAACAATGTGCCCATGACCTTCGTTTGCAGCGACATGCAACAAACTGCGCATTTTATTGTCTCTAATACGAACGTCTTCGCCACGTTTCAAATGAATCTCGAGATCCTGCTCATTGCCGGCGGCTGCAGCTGTAACTAGCGGATTTGGATTGTAACATTGCCTCAAGTATTCCTCACACGAAGTGTAAAAATCAATTCTTGCAGCGGCAGATTTGCGTATTCTTTTAAGATAATATTTCCAATAATCTGATCTTCGAAGTATCTTCAAGGACTTAACGTTGAATCGTCGTTCCAAGTGTAATCGATCCAGAGTATTACTTTCTTGGTTAAATAGATATTTAGACATTTTGTCGTCCGCGACGAGGTCCCTCAGTGCTATTAACGATTCACCTTCCTCGCAAAAAAGTATGGCACACGAAATGACCGCTATCAGTGGTTCAAAGCAGGGTAATGCGTCAATCAGAGCATCCCCGTGGGCCAGATAATTGCGAAAAGAATTTTCGGTCAGAAACGCCAAACTTCCGTCCAAATATGAAAACCCTTTTTCCAGAACCTTCAGTGGAATTTCATTACTTGCAGCCACAAATTTAAGAGAAAGTGCATCCGCTACTTTAGAAATGTTGCATACATCCAGTAAAAGCATCTCTACTACCGCTTGCAATTTTACATCACTTCTGTAGCGCGTTATCATCGCACATTTTGCTTCATTCGTCTTAACGTTTCCCAATATTTCCTTGAGCCAGTTCAGTTTTTGGGAGAATTGTTCTTCGAGAGTTGTGAGTGTTTTGTTTCTGATTATTGTTCTGCTTAACAATGTCTTTGTTTCAGAATCCAATTTCAATGAGCTGATCAAATTAACGTAAGAATTACAAATCTGTTCCGCTGTCGAGCCTTTGTTTTTGACGGTATTCACTAGTGCTCCATAAGAATCGTTTAACGACTCCACTATGTAGACTTTGCTCATAGATTTATAGAGCTTCTGGAGATCCGTTTTTGCTTTAGCATTCGCATTTAAAACGGCAACCAATTGTTCGTATTCCTCTTTCTCCAAATCGGTGTTACAATCGAAGAAGCTTGCGAGATTTAGCCTCGCCTCGCGATCTTGTTTGATAACTCTGAATTTATTCGTCAAATAGTCATATTCTTCCTTTGGCCATAGTTTCTTGTCTTCAATCTCTTGAATGGTTTTATTAATTGCGGATTCGGGAGTGCAATCACCAAGATGTGATTTAATTTCGTTAAAAATGTCGATGAACTTTGAACGTACATCTTTATGTTCTGACAAAAATGATCCTGCGAATTTTTTGATTTCTCGTTTCGCCGCCAAAAATTCTCCGTAGTAATCTGGTGTTTTACTCAACAACTTTTTACCTTCAGAACGTTTTGCGAACAGCGCCTCGTGCAATACACAGAGTTCAGGTTGCGTCAGCTGATGCTGGTTATCATCGCTAGAACCACTAACTTTTAATTTTATTTGATGAATTGTTTTTCTTTTCTCCAGCAATGATTGAATTTGCCGAACTTTTTCTTTGCTCTTCAAAACCCTTATAGCTGTCGCAAAAGCATCGTCGAGTTCTTCCTCCGTATTGCAATCCGGGGAAATGATCGCCGGTCCTAATATTTTGATTTTTTCTTTGAATTCCTCAATTGCTGTAAATATTAGCCAATATGGTTTCGTAAAAAGTGTCATGTTCACGTTAGTAAGTATGTTATATATTTTTCGACAAGCCCTAATTCCCCCGGCGCTTTCCTGGATCCTATCAAGTAGTACAGCAATTTCGGTCAATCTCGCCAGTACTCTATCGTTTGAAGACTGTCGAAAACAGTGAGAAAGGTTCTTGACGAAGATTTTACTTTTCTCTGTGACTCTGTTTGTATTATATATATCGCTGCTACATTTGTTTAATCGACATTCGTACAGATGATCGGTAATCTCATGTTTTATGGATTTCAAAGTTGCGTTGAAATCGATTATCGTATTTGATATATCTTTCCTTTGTAATGCAATAATTCCTTTAATCTCAGCAATTTGTGCTTCCATGATGATTCCTATGGAATTTTTTTCGTTTTCGTTCATTTCATTCCGTATCGATGTCAACAGAATCTCCGCCTTGTTTAGTGCATTTATTTCCGGAGCTTCAACGCTTGGTAATTCACATTCTGTTAAATACTCAAGAAGCTCCTCGCATAGATCTTGAAATTCATGAGTATCATTCACGCGAACAATATCCTCGCACCATCTTTTGAAACGCTTCATCTTCGCGGAGCAAGACACATGGACAACGACTTCGTGAGCTCTTTTGAGATCCTCCTGAAGCTGTGTAAAAAAACCTTGTTGATTTTCTATGCTGTTTCTCAAGAATAATACATGCAGTTCCTTGGCATGGGACAAGGTGTCACGGAGCGATGGCGCAACTTCGATACCGCCACCCATCCTGTTAGAAATGAAAGTTTCTTGTGCACTCGTGGACAGGTTTGGCGATGCCGAACTGTTCTTAAGAGGCAGTGATACTCCCCCCCTCCCCGCGACCCCCGCGCCCACGCCCCCCTCATCGCTTCAGAACTTTGAAACGTGTTTTCTCCGAAACGGTGCGTCGGATCGCGATGAAATTTGAAACACAAATAGACAATGATGGCAAAAAGGGCATAAGCTTTTGGCGTTTCGAAATTTAAAAAAAAAATTCATTTTAACTAGGATTACAGAAGCCTACATTACCGACGTCGTCGAAGTTCCCACCGGTGTATCACTGCCTCTTAACGTATTCGCCAATGACGTGCAACGTTCTTTGAATTATCAACTTCCCCGTTTGACTTTCAGGATTCTTCACAGACAAGGATGATTCAATGTAACGCAACATTTTATTCAACGAATATTCATCTTTCATCAACTCGTAGTCGTTACGAAAACCCTCATAGTCGTCGACGTTCTCCCAATCGACCGTCAAGTCTCCGTTGACATATTCTTTTATTTTCTGTAGCACCTCATCGTTGTTGCGGGATGTGTCGGTAATACCAAAAACATTTTTCGTCTGATTAATCAAGTTCACCAAATGACGATGTAATTGTTTCTTCTCGGCGATGGAAAGACAGGAATAACGCGACAAGCAAAACTCGATTTCCGTCCAGGGACGTTGGTTGACCGTTGATTTTAATTGACCCCTCAATACTCGAATGTTCCGTGCGATAAAGAGTGCGACAGATGCACTTTGATTGTCAAATGACGCAATTGTGGGCAATCTGTTTACAGCATCGATTATAAAGTTTATTATTCTGCAGACATTAACTTCCGGCGCTGTAGTGTCCGCAGTGTTTTTGAGCCCAGATATCGACGCATCGCATGCAACGACGATATCGCGTAAGAAACATTCTCGTATTAATCTGTCCTCGACAAAGATTTTCATACTCTCTTGTATGTACACATTCTTCGATCTTAACAATTCGTAACATTTAGCTAAGGTGTCGTACAAAAACGGTGACGCCGAATTGGTTGATTCTATCAGTGTTTCTAGAAGATCAACATTGTTTGATCTTATGGCATAATAGAAAGCTTCATCAAAATCAAACGTTTTGTTCTGGGCTTCTTCACGCGCAACACAAGCAGATGTATTATCCAACATTGCCGCGTTTTTCTTCAAAAAGTGTTTCAGAATTTCATGCTGATTGTGTCTGCACGCTAATGAAATTATACTATTGGCATATTTCAGCGATGCCTTGTCATTCAGTGCTTTGTTCATGTGACTTATCATGTCATTGAAGACTTTGAATCTACCGATGTCATTTTTCCGCAACGTTTCTTCAATTTTCAATAACATTCCGTGATAAATATCCAATTTTCGAACATCGTTAAGGGCGCGGTACGTCGGAATCCATTCGGCGGATCCATCGACAATTAATAAGAATTCATCAACTGTTCTTGTTTCCTGAGATTTCACGTGCCGATCATCGTCCACCTCGTCATCATGACTGTGCCCGCCGATATTCATTGCTAGAATGATATCTGTAGTTAGTACTTTTATCCACAAAATCGAACAAACGTAAATATTAGCAAAGAAAATCGAGGCACTGTATCTCAAGGAAACTCCGAATTTCAAGAAAATTATTTCACTCACCACATTAAGTTCCGTTTTTCCCGAGAAAGATCATGAGACTTGCTCTTCCTTCTTATCTGTCCGCACTAGAATATCTTATACATTAAGGTAGTCCTTGCGGATAATATTCATTTCTCCTAAATTCGAGGAATTTGGGAGAGAATTGCAAACACTTCTCGGTGTTATAAAAATCTGAAAAAATTTATGCACATTGAAGGTACTGAAAAGATTAATTTTGCATAATAATAATTCAAAAATGTTATTAACAAATTAATGAAAAAAACAATTGTTTGACAAATATTTCGATGACCCAAGATTTTTTTTTCATGAAAATGATTCCTTCGTTTTTCCGAATACGTATGAATTTTTTCAGATTTTGGAGTTCACATTGAATTTTCAGATATTTTCCCTATAAAAAACGCACAAAATTCAATGTGAACTCTAAAATCTGAAAAAATTCATACGTATTCGGAAAAATGAAGGAATCATTTTCATGAAAAAAAATCTTCGGTCATCGAAATATTTGTTAAACAATTGTTTTTTTCATCAATTTGTTAATAACATTTTCGAATTATTATTATGCAAAATTAATCTTCTCAGTACCTTTAATGTGCATGAATTTTTTCAGATTTTTATACCACCGAGAAGTGTTTGCAATTCTCTCCCAAATTCCTCGAACTTATGCGAAACGAATATTATCCGCAACGACTACCTTATAGGATCTAACTACCTCCAAGTCCAGTCAACAACTGAGTGCACCATGGATCGTGGTCGCTACATTATTAGAAGGTTCTTATCAGAACTGCAATAAATATTTGTCCTTTTTTATATTACGTATCTTTAGAAGAGATGAACTGATGCGCAATTGACCGTGAATGCTACATAGTCAGGATGTTCTTATCAGGTCTGCAATACATTTTTGTCCTGTTGCAGATTACTGATGTTTGGATTAAATAAACCGAAGCGCAATCGATCTCCAGCGCTTCATGCCAGAAGGCTCTTATCAGGACAGCAATGCGTTTATCCTGCTTCAGGTTATTTATCTGGGGATTAATTGAACCTTCTTTTTATACCGTCTCCAACGTAAATAGAGAAACGACAGTTAGTAACAGTGGAAAACCTTGATTTAGTGCTTTAAACACAAACTTATTCCTGCCTAAAGGTTGTCGTCTATTATAATCCAACCAATTTTGCAAACTGGTTTTGAAAAATTGTGACGTCAGAAAGCAGCCGGCAGGAAAGCATCTGAATCGTATTAAAACAAACTTCAAATTTTGTTATTTTTTACACTCTGCAATCGCAATTTGTTTCAATGTTAAGGTAGTCCTCCTGCAGTAGCTAGTCAAATGACAGTCCATTATGGAATCATTAAAAATAGAGATATTGCAACATCTCAATAATAATAAAAATACAACTTATGATTTTACACGCATGAAGTAATCATATTTTATTATTTACCGATCCTGAGACCATTGCGAAAGTTGTGCAGTTGAACTCAATGTATTCGCCCGTTTGTTTACATGTTTCGGGAAACCTAACCAATGAAGCGACATAAGATTCGCGTTGTTTATAATAAATGAAACAGTTTGATAGAGGATACTGATATAGATGGCAAATGCGTATTTCGCGAAATAGCAGGCTCATATGGGACTACGGAAAAGCTGGCTGCAGACAATGTTGCCGAGTCCGCCAAGTCTATCTTGCCGCCATGACAGTGAAGGGTTATTTCTATCAGATCGAATACTTTCTTTAACTTCAGATATAAAATCGAAATGTTCGGTAAGAGGTGATTTTCGAGAAGTTTACAGAATCTAGAAATTCCAGGGAATATTTCAAGCTTTTGTGTATATACCTATCTAACCGATAAGTACATAAATTATTTATTCAAAGTACGACCGTCGCGATTTCCCATAAGAGATACGAAGAAATATAGTAAAATCGCCAATTTTTAAATGCGTTTATTTCGCATAGAATGTCGGTAATCGCACTAGATTTTTTGCATGCCTGTCTCTCATTGCAGTACCTTTCACATATTTTTAATTTAGGTGCCCATCTAATAATCGCCCTCGCGGGAGGACTACCTTAAGGACATCATAAGGACAGAAAGTCGGTGTTTCCATGTAATCCACCCAATTTTTCAAATTCGTTAAAAAAATCGTGACATCCAACCGGACCCTCAGAAAACCATCTGAAAGCCACGAATTCAAACCTCGAGTTTCGTTGTTTCTCACGCAATGCATTTTTCCGCAACCCGCCGAGGACATCATATATGTTTCCTGCCAAATTTACGATCCCGCTCGCTCGCGAAATAAAATATTTCTCACGCTCTGGCGGGCACAAAGTCCCGCGTGCGGCGGGCTGAATCACGCGGACGCGGGGTGTAATAGTACTTTGCGATACAAGGGCGAGAAAGCGACCATTATATGCAGGTTGGGAAGTTGATCGCACGAGCCCCACGTATCGTATCACAGACAGCACTCGCCTTTGGCTCGTGTAGTGCGGCGAGTTTTCTTATATTACCTACGTAATATTCTTATATTCTACGTTTCTTATTTATTCTTATTTCTACGTTTTTCTTGTATTTCCTTCTCGTTCGTTGTAATGGCTTGACTGCTTGTTGCAGGTACTGCCGGTTGCGTGGGCTCTCATGAGTCGAAAAACGGAAGACGGTTATGAAAAGGTATTACGAGTGATGGTCGACAAGCTGCTACCCAATTTCCGACCGTCATTCGTAATGACTGACTTCGAAGATGCGCTTCAAAATGCCGTGGCGAGGGTGTTTCTAAGTACCACAGTTAAGGTGGTGCTACTTCCACTACTGCCAAGGTTATGGTACTTCCACTACTGCCAAGGTAATGGTACCTCCACTACTGCCATGTGAGTAAATTTACCTTCGTGGTGTGTATGTGTGGGTTGGAGGAACATTTGTTTTGTTTTTGTTTTGTTTTTGTTTTGTTTTTGTTTTGTTTTTGTTTTGTTTTTGTTTTGTTTTTGTTTTGTTTTTGTTTTGTTTTTGTTTTGTTTTTGTTTTGTTTTTGTTTTGTTTTTGTTTTGTTTTTGTTTTGTTTTTGTTTTGTTTTTGTTTTGTTTTTGTTTTGTTTTTGTTTTGTTTTTGTTTTGTTTTTGTTTTGTTTTTGTTTTGTTTTTGTTTTGTTTTTGTTTTGTTTTTGTTTTGTTTTTGTTTTGTTTTTGTTTTGTTTTTGTTTTGTTTTTGTTTTGTTTTTGTTTTGTTTTTGTTTTGTTTTTGTTTTGTTTTTGTTTTGTTTTTGTTTTGTTTTTGTTTTGTTTTTGTTTTGTTTTTGTTTTGTTTTTGTTTTGTTTTTGTTTTGTTTTTGTTTTGTTTTTGTTTTGTTTTTGTTTTGTTTTTGTTTTGTTTTTGTTTTGTTTTTGTTTTGTTTTTGTTTTGTTTTTGTTTTGTTTTTGTTTTGTTTTTGTTTTTGTTTTGTTTTTGTTTTGTTTTTGTTTTGTTTTTGTTTTGTTTTTGTTTTGTTTTTGTTTTGTTTTTGTTTTGTTTTTGTTTTGTTTTTGTTTTGTTTTTGTTTTGTTTTTGTTTTGTTTTTGTTTTGTTTTTGTTTTGTTTTTGTTTTGTTTTTGTTTTGTTTTTGTTTTGTTTTTGTTTTGTTTTTGTTTTGTTTTTGTTTTGTTTTTGTTTTGTTTTTGTTTTGTTTTTGTTTTGTTTTTGTTTTGTTTTTGTTTTGTTTTTGTTTTGTTTTTGTTTTGTTTTGTTTTTGTTTTGTTTTTGTTTTGTTTTTGTTTTGTTTTTGTTTTGTTTTTGTTTTGTTTTTGTTTTGTTTTTGTTTTGTTTTTGTTTTGTTTTTGTTTTGTTTTTGTTTTGTTTTTGTTTTGTTTTTGTTTTGTTTTTGTTTTGTTTTTGTTTTGTTTTTGTTTTGTTTTTGTTTTGTTTTTGTTTTGTTTTTTCTTATATACAGGCCGTATCCCATTTGTTGTTTCGTTGCATCCATAAGTATCAGCCATCACGCGCGAAGTTTTTCCCAGAATTGCATGAAGAGATGCAAGATGGTGGTACCATATTTGATAGGGCTCCAAAATTTTTGTGGGCCCTTCGAAAAAATCGGCAACGATTTTCGATCGTCACGAGAGTGAAAAAACACCATCCCGAACTGGTGTAAACGGCGTGCTCTGTGGAGCGCGACTTAATGAATTTGGCACTCCTTCCGGCCAGCCTGAAAACTGCGTTTTTTCTTGAAAAAACGCAGTTTTGAAAAATTAGACAAAATTGTGAAAAAATTCATACGTATTCAGAAAAATGAATGAATAATTTTCATCAGAAAAAAGTTGGGTTACCGAGTAAATTGTTGAACAATTCATTTTTTAATTAATTTGTTAATAACATTTTGCAATTACTATTATGCAAAATAAATCTTTCAACACCTTCAACATGCTTGATTTTTTTCAGGTTTTTATCCGATCGAGAAGCGTTCGAAATATTCTCCGAAACTCACGTTTGGCGGGACTGTACCGCTCGTACTACCTTCAAATCGCGAGTTATATGACGTGTATACGCCACCTTTACCAAATGCTTAATAATAAACCAATTATACGATAAATAAAAATAAGTGCGTATTCAAAAGTAACGAACGCTTGATATCTTTGCGCTCGCTCTAATCACAGCAATCGTCGCCGATAGGACAGGCTTCAATTAGTTTCTCGATATCGTTGTAACTCAAATACTTGAGAATCTCGATGGCCGCGAGCTCCGGTATCGCGTAGCCGACGAGGGCTATCAAACTCTTCGCACCCAAGATCAGCAGCCTCCACTTCTGTCCCTGCTGGAAGCGCCGCGCGATCATTCCGTGATATATCAGAAAATCATCGGCAAATTCCTCGCATGCGAAAGCCCGAGCGATGCTCTCGTTTCGCGCGTAAGCCGCCAATTGATTCCCGTATCTCGCGACGAGGACATCGTGAAAACTGACGTTGCTATCGCCGATCAATTTCCTCTTCATTTCTTCGATTTCCCGCTGGCAATTTCGAAGGTACCAGTCGGGCACGTGATCCATATCGAAATCCGGGGAATTCCAGTCGTTTGCGTGAAGTTCTAGCGCCTTCATTGCGACGATGTGCAGCTCCAGTTTTTTCACGATGAACGGCAAGGGATGAAGGTCGCCAGGGAATTCATCGTATCCCTCATACTGGTAGAAGTCGTCGCCGGGGAATTCTTCGTATCCCTCATACGGGTAGTAGTCGTCGCTGTTCACGTATGGAAAGAAATAGATTTTATAAAAAATAAAAATAAATGAAAAACATGATAAAACAATGCACATGCATGCCCCAACCACTTCAAACAAAATATGAGCTTATTCGACACATATAGCAGGATGTTCTGTAATTTTTTTTAGAAAATTTAATCCTGACGTATTGGTCGAAAAAAATATATTTCTGTGTATTTTGCTTAAAAACGAGGTTTTGTTGGTTCCGAAAAATAAAATACATTTTTTTATTCAAGTTCATTTCAATCTGACACTTTTTTGTCCCAAAGATTTTTCTGTGCAATTCCATATTTTAAAGATGCAGACGATTTTTGAAAAAAGTCAATTTTCCAACAACTTAACAAATGCGCGCCAACAATGTAAAAAAAATCCCATGTATTCTAAGAAGGCAATTATGAAGTATGTTAAAATTACAAGTTTTTTCGGAGTTACGAACTTTTTGACCGTGCGAAACGGGATGGAATGCCTCATATGCAAAATGTTGGCGGAATATACGTCACCCATATAGCATATATGAATATGTCGCATACATTTTTAGCGTATATTTCAGATGCATATATATTTACATACGTGTTGCGTAGATCAATAATTTCTTGCATTTTGCGTCTCGCGTATTCCAATAGCCTCATTATTGCCATTGAGTTTTTGGACGTGACGTCAGTGCCGTAGCGTAGGAGCTTCTCAACGGCGTTCAATTTGTAATTCACGACGGCGCAATCAAGTGGCGACCGTTTTTCCAGATCTTGGTCGTCCGGATCGGCGCCCCGATCTATCAGCAGCTTCACTACATCAGCGCAATCGTCCTCGCCGGCAACGTGAAGCGCCGTACTTCCACGATTCGTTCGGGCGTTGACGTTCGCTCCGCAGTCCAACAATATCTCCACCACCGTCGCTTCGTTCTGGCGTACCGCCATGTGGAGTGGCGTTTCGCCCTCGTTCGATAGGCAGTTGACGCGCGCTTTCTTCTCCAAAAGAAGCTTCACCGTGTCGGCGTAACCTTCGTAAGGAAAAATAATGTTATCGACACTGTTAAGGTAGTCCTTGCGACCGATATTCATTTCGCATAAATTCGAGTAATTTGAGAGAGAATTACGAACATTTCTCGATGGTATAAAAATCGGAAATAATTCATGCACATTAAAGGTACTGAAAAGATTAATTTTGTATAATAATAATTCTAAAATGTTATTAACAAATTGATGAAAAAAATATTGTTTAACAAATTTGTCGATGACCCAACTTTTTTTTTAACGAAAATGATTCGTTCATTTTTCTGAATACATATGAATTTTTTCAGATTTTAGAGTTCACTTTCAAATTCGTGTGTTTTTATAGGGAAAATATGTGAAAATTCAAAGTGAACTCTAAAATCTGAAAAAATTCATACGTATTCAGAAAAACGAAGGAATCATTTTTATCCATAAAAAAAACTTGGGTCATCGAAATATAGTATTTATTTAGCCATTCTTGCTATTACAGCTTTAGAATTTCACAATGGTTCAACATAGTTTCGTAATACAGATCTTAATTTCTTAACTTAACATTTGTTTCTTCTTTCCGCATATTCTTTGGTTCCGCCTCCATCATGCTCCGCATTCATTCTTTCCATGTTCCTTACATTCACTCACTCAATCTTCTTCGTAAACTATATTCCGCTTATCTTAATTTCGTTCTCGTTATACCTTCTTTGATTTAAAGTTCCACATTCTTTCCATACATAGTTCGCCCATTCCCACCTTCCACATTTGTTATCTACTCGTCTTATTTCTTCCCTTCTTTCTCTCGTACAACTCTTTCAAATTCCCTACAGTATTCGCATAGGCTTCGGTCCACCATTCCCTTCAAAATTCTGTTCCAGTCATTCTGTCCCCGGCTATTTCCAAAAAGCAACTCAACTTTATTTTTTAATTCTTCTGGTACTATCTTCTTGAACTCCGGGCATTGAGGTATATGCTCGAGGTTTTCCTTCCCCGGGTCATCGAAATATTTGTTAAACAATGTTTTTTTTCATCAATTTGTTAATAACATTTTCGAATTATTATTATGCAAAATTAATCTTTTCAGTGCCTTTAATTTGCATAATTTTTTTCAGATTTTTATATTATCGAGAAATGGTTGCAATTGTCTCTCAATTTTCGAAAACTTATGCGAACTCGACACCAGGCGCAAGGACTACCTTAAAGACGAATTGTAAAATGTTATAGACAAATTGATGAAAAAAAAATTGTACAACAAATTTCTCGGGAAACCAATTTTTTTTTCTTCACATTATTCATAAATATTCATATTGTTCATAAATATGTATATTATTCATGAATATTCATATTGTTCATAAATATTCATATTATTCATGAATATTCATATTGTTCATAAATATTCATATTATTCATAACTATTTATATTATTCATGAATATTCGTACTATCCACATTTCTGAATATTCAATTGATATTTCCAATCGAATATCATTATTCAATTAAATTCAATTCAAATGCTATTCGCACAGCCGTAAAAAAATACCGTGAAATTGAATGAGGGGAAAAAAGCCATTTTCACCTTGTCGAGCGGCCAAATGTAGCGCCGTTGTGCCGTCCCTCGTCTCAGCGTTGACACTTGCGCCTCGGTTCACCAGTATTTCCGCTATGTTTCGCTTTGCGATGGACTGTTCAGCTTCTCTTCCAAATACAAGGTAGCACTTTCTACCGAGCAAGTGGAGCAAAGCCGTTTCGCCTATATTATTGCGCGCATCGACGTCAAAATACGGCGCCAACCGTAGCAGCGTGTTCACGCTCTCGGGATGTCCCTTCTCCACGACAGCGAAAAACATGTCCGTGTCGACATTCATGCTCGCGCCGTGACTCAGGAGCAACTCGACGAGCTCGAGCCGACAATGCAGAATCGCGATGTACAGCGGGGTCAGTTGGCGGTTGCGCGGCGCATTCGCGTCGGCCCCGAGTCTCAACAGGCTCTCGACTATCCCGCGATATCCTCGTCTCACCGCCGTGTGGAAGAGCTCAATGTCGCCGGCGTCCTCCGCGCGAACGTTAAAACCGTGACGCAGAAGCGCCCCGACGATATCCGCCGGTTCGTCGCCCACAAGAGCTTTTATAGCGACGCAGAGGCTGCTGCGGTTCGCCTCGTTTTTCACGTCAGGACCACGACGCAAAATCTCCTCGACGAAGCTCCAGTCGGCCTTGTCGACCGCCGCGCGCAGGGCAGTCGCGCCGTTTTTCGTACTCGCGTCGACATCGGCGCCCGTGTTCAAGAGCAGCTCGACATTGTCTCTCAGGCCACTCGCTATCGCAATGTGAAGCGGCGTTTTCCCGTCCCTGTCGGCGGCGTTCACGTTCGCGCCTGACTTCAGAAGCAACTTAAGGACCCCTTGGCTGTGTCTGGCTGCAGCGTGAAGCGGCGTATCGTCCGATCCCGACGGGATCCGTGAATCCCTAATTTTTACAGAAATGAAATTCATGCGTACGATTGACTTTGTAATATTTGTTATAATACTAACTAGGAATGTGCGAATGGCGTTTGCATTGAATTGAATTGAATAACGATATTCGATTGGAAATTTCAATTGAATATTCAGAAATTTGAATAGCACGAATATTTGATATGAATATTCATGAATAATACGAACATTTGAATATTCAAAATATTCATAAACTTATGAATAATCGTATTCATATTTATTAATGATTCACAAGAACAGGAATAACTCGCGAAATCAACATTAAAAGAAAAATTTAACGGCTGACGTTTGGATATGATCCGAATGCTTGATTATGCTGGTCTGATTATTCTGACTTCTGATTATTCATAAATATTCGCAAATTTCTTATTATTCATGAATATTCGTAACTTTCTGATCATTCATGAATATTCGTGAATTTCCAATTATTCATGAATATTCGTAACTTTCTGATTATTCATAAATATTCGTAAACTTCAGAATTATTCGATTGATTCGAATATTCAATTCAAAATGTGAATTGAATTATGCAAATTTTATAGTATTCGTACATCCCTAATAATAACTCGTAATGATTGTAAAACAACATGTAAACTTGTAAATAGCTTCAAAAAATATTAATTTCCTATGAAACTCCATGGTAATCTTATCGACAAAAATGGATAAATACTGTCAATGCATTGCAATAATAATGGGGGACTGTGATTGTCCATTTTTCTCACGATTTCCCCGAAAATTTAATTAAAAATTCAGATATTTTTTTATGGCTGTTCAAAAGTTCACGTATAATTTTATAATTGCTACAGATTATCGTTTTTAAATCGTAAGTAGAAACTAAACTGTTGTGTGAACTTTATTTCTTAAGGTATCTCTACCGCCTAATATTCATTTAGCATAAAAACCTGAAAAAATGCATGCACATTAAAGGTACTGAAAAGATTAATTTTCCATAATAATAATAATTCCAAAAAGTTATTGACAAATTCATGAAGAAAAAAAAATGTTTAACAAATCTCCCGGCGACCCACTTTTTTTTTTATGAAAATGTTTCGTTCATTTTTCTGAATACGTATGAATTTTTTCAGATTTTTCAACTGACTTTGAAATGTGTTTTTCCACACACATTTTGCAAATAAAAAGACACAAAATTCGAAGTCAATTTAAAAATCTGAAAAAATTCATACGTATTCAGAAAAATCAACGAAAAATGTTCATTAAAAAAAAATTTGGGCCACCGGGAGATTTGTTGAAACCAGTTTTTTCCGACAATTCATTAATAATATTTCAGAATTATTATTATGGAAAATTAATCTTTTCAGTACCTTTATGAGCATGAATTTGTTCAGATTGTTATACTATCGAGAAGTGTCTGCAATTATCTCTTATTTTTCTCGAATTTAAAGGGGGGTGGGGGGGTGTAGGGTCTGTACGGTGAAAAAAATGACCCTTTTTACCCATTTTTTACAAGATATGGGCAGTGTATTCTAAATTTAATGATTACAGTATTGTAGAGTAACATTTCAAGAACATCTTCTGAAAATTTGAGCGAAAATTATTAATAACTAAGTCGTTGACAACAAATCTCCGGAGAGGCCTCCGAAAAAAATGGTTTTGCGGTGACGGTCATAACTGGTCACTCGATTATCCGAATTCAAAAAATCAAATTGTTTTCATTAGTTTACCAGTTTCCCCAGGTAACGCTGTCGAGTTGTTATTTTTATTTTTATTTTTTTCGATTTTTGGTAACGCTTGAAAGTAAAAAATGCGATTTTCGCCGAAAAAATCGGACAATTTGTTATTGTAAAAAAAAAATAACAAATAAAGAAAAACTCGACAGCATTACCTGATGAATTATACAGAGAAAGAGAGTACCAAGTTTCAAAAGGATCGGTGCAATAGATTGTACGGTACAACCGTCACCGACTTTTAAAACACGAAGGATGGGAAAATCGCTTTAAAGCTTGAACACTTATATACAAAACGACACACAGTCTCGGATGGTAAAAAGTTCATATCTCCGTCAGTTTTGCTCCGATTGCTCTAAAAATTTGATACAACATTCTTGAGATGTTGAGCATTAATTAAAAAAACGAAAAGAAAAAAAACTCAAGACCCCCCCCCCAGGCAGTACGAGCGGTACAGTCCCGCCAAACGTGAGTTTCAAAGAATATTTTAAACACTTTTGGATGGGATAAAAATCTGAAAAAAATCAAGCACGTTGAAGGTACTGAAAAGTTTTATTTTGCATAATAATAATTACAAAATGTTATTAACAAATTAATGAAAAAATGAATTGATCAACAATTGACCCGGCAAATCAACTTGTTTTTCTCATGAAAATTACTTATTAATTTTTCTGAATACGCTTGCATTTTTTTAGAATTTTGTCTACATTTTTTAAAATGCGGTTTTCGTTCCTCATTTTTCTTGAAAAAACGCAATTTTGAAAAATTAGACAAAATTTTGAAAAAATTCATACGTATTCAGAAAAATGAATGAATAATTTTCATCAGAAAAAGATGTTGAGTTACATGGTAAGTTGTTGAACAATTTATTTTTACATTTATTTGTTAATAAGTTTTGGAATTATTATTATGCAAAATCAATCTTTTCGGTACGTTCAACGTGGTTGATTTTTTGAAGATTTTTATCCCATTGAGAGATGTTTGAAATATACTCTGAAACTCACGTTTGGCGGGACTGTACTGCTCGTACTACCTTAAGCGAGATGTAGAGCTACCTTAAAGTAATGGGGACTTACAACAATGATCCGGAAGATCCGTTGACATCGGCGCCCATCGTCACGAGCAATTTGGCAATCGGCAACTTGTCCCTCATTGCGGCCAAGTACAGAGGCGTTGGACCGTCGGATGCACGAGAATTCGTTGTGCCGCGCAAGTTGACGTCAGCTCCACGACGCAAAAGCTCCTCGACCATGCCTAATTCGTCGTTCTCCACTGCACACAAAAGCGGGGAACTTCGGTCGTTCGTCAACGCGTCGACATTGGCTCCGCCGTCTAACAGCAACTTGACCGTTTCCAGAGAACCACCGCAAACAGCGCAGAACAACGGTGTCTGGCCGTGAGTATCAACTGCGTTCACGATCGCCTGTCTGTCGAGTAGCATAGCGACGATCTTCGTGCAACTCTTTCTCGCGGCCAAATGGAGCAGTGTGTAGGCGGATTTTTCACTCTCGTTGTTTACTCGAGAACCCTTGTTTAACAGCAGTTTTGCCATGTTCTCACGATTTTCCAGCAGAGCTTGCCGAACCAATTCGTAACCGCCCGACCATCCTGCTGAATAAGAGAGACCGTAGATGTCGATCAGTCTCTCCGCGGTTTCCACGTTACCGTTGCGAACCGCCAGGATGAGATCGTGGTTCGGATCTCCCGACATTTTCGTCAGGTTACTCAGTCTACAAAATGATTCTATTTTTTGGACGCCAATTCGTTGGGCTGCATTGACGTGGGGCGGGAGATTCCACCAACGCGGAGGAAGAAGCTCTGAAACGAAAGATTGAGGAAGATTAGTGTATAGCAGAGTAGAGACTAATTTGTCTTTGCGATTGAATCGAATCGAATATTCGTAAAATTATCGAATATTCGCAACAGTATCGAATATTCGTAAAATTATCGAAAATTCGTAAAATTATCGAATATTCGGTAAATTCAATAATTGGAGTCCAAATAAAACTGGAAATTAACTCTTTAACGGCCGGTGGGACACATACATCCCGCCCGTTCTCGTAACTTGGCTGTTAAAGGGTTAAATAATTACATGGGACATGCAAAGAAAATCAACATTTAGAGACAATGACCTTGATTTAGGGTTTTGAACAAGAAAATGAAGTTCTCGACGTTTTAGGGAAGCAATATTGTGGAATATTGTGCTTTCGTCACAATATCGTCGGTAGAAGAAAACCGTTCGAGATTTCGTCGAACAGTGGATTATTTTCCGAATATTCGCTAGCTTTCCGAATATTCGATAATTTTCCGAATATTCAGTAATTTTCCGAATATTCGATAATTTTACGAACATTCGCTGATTTTACGAATATTCATATTCGTCAAATATTCGATTCGAGCACTATTCGCGCACCCCTAGTTATCACTGTATTACAAATTGAATTATAATAATCTCTTAACATTTGGCACTTAGGAGGGCCGAGGCAGTCAAAAAGGGTTATTTTTATTATTCCTTTCCTCACCAATGAACAAATTTGATATAATTCTATTCTTTTTTGTTGTTGGGTCAAACGGTTGCTTATTGTAAGCCAGAAATATGGGTTTTTCAATCTGTGTATCATCCAGAGAAAACCAATTATACGATTGGCCTCTGCTAGGGTTCAATCTCTTTGCAGTGTTATAAGTCCCTATTACCTTAATAATTAAAGTTGACACAACAATTTATTTTCCAATTATGATTTTGTAATGATGACCTGTACCGGTTATAAAATTATATTCAAACTTTTGAATAGCCGTAAGAAAAACCAAATTCTTAATTAAATTTTGGGAGAAATCGTGAGAAAAATGGACAAGCACAGTCCTTCATTATTTTCGCAATGCATTAACAGTATTTCTCCATTTTTTTCAATAATATTACCACAAAGTTTTACAGGAAATTAATATTCCTTGCATCTGTTTAGATGTTAATGACAAAGCCAATTGTACCATCAATTTTATTTCTATAAAAATTGGGGTTTTACAACTCTGTCTCTTTGAAATCCCATCTTCTACAGATTAATTGTCGAGATTTGTCTTTGCAGTTCTTAAACCGAAATTACAGAATCCTCTTTTAAAAAGGACATGACACATCGAAAGTCGAATATATCGAAATACTGAGGCCACATTTCAAGCGTTCTGATTGGTCGGCGGCGGCTTTGATATAAAGTCGATTTCAGACTGTCGTGGGCGCTGCAGAATAACACATCGCGCACGTTTTGAATGCCTGTATTGGCTACAAGAAAAGATAAATGAAAAAGCAAGCAAAAGGGTGCGAGCCAAGCTAGCGCATTGCTGCTAGTAACTTATAAAAATGATGATAAAATTGGCTTCTCCGGAATGGATGCTTTAAATTATTAACTTAAAAAAAATCCCTGCACTTGATCTGTAGGAAATGTGTTTGCGAAGAGATTGAGCCCTAGTGGAGTCCAATCGTACGATTGATTTTTTCTGAACTACACGCAGTATGAATAACCCATATTTCTGGTTCGAAACAACGGGTTGTCCCAATTGGTGAGAAAAAATCGTTGACAAGAATCCTTCGCTGCAATTCTAAAAGAATACATTTTTTTTCATTGGTAAGGAAAAAAGTAGCACTTATAATGAAAATAAACATTTCTGACCGACTCGCCCTGACATTTTTACCCTGCAATGATATCACGAAACGCACTGCTTTTTAGGCCGGTGTTACAAGAAGTAATTAGTAATTTGTAAAGTTTTTACTTGACACAAACAAATATTTAGTTGAAAAGTAATGTTGTATATGAAGCATTCTCTGTCGATTCAGCCACTTTCTTCTTCGACTCTCTCCGATCTGCTCCATAATTGGTAATATCAAAGTACCAGTAAAGGACACTCTATGTGAATTTTTTCAGATTTTTACAACCATATTTCACAAAATACCGTTTTTCTTTCAAACGCAAATATCTCGGAAACTTAAAGTTCCTTAAAAAAATGTCACCACTTAAAAGTTTCTGTTTTCTGTTAGCATTCGAGCGGTATATTTCAAATAATTTTCACGTTCCGATTAGAATGATGTTTTACCGAACTATGGAGGAATTATTGCTTTTATTGAAAAACGAATAATTTTTTTGGACTGAAAAAGTTACAGAGTATTCGTGCATGACTACTGGTATTGCAAAAAGATCTTCAGAGTGAGATTCAGAGATAGATCTTCTGGTATAAAAAATTGAATTTGTATAAAAGTTCTGGAAAATAGGGGAATTCTTTTTATTAATATATTTTTTATACCAGAAGACATATCGGTGACACTCTGGGGATTTTTTTGCAATATCAGAGGTTATGCACGAATACTCTGTAATTTTTACAGTCTAAAAAAATTATCCGTTTTTTAATTAAAAAATTATTCCTCCGTATTTCCGTAAAATATCATTCTGATCGGAACGCAAAAATGATTTGAAATATACTGCTCAAAAGCTAACAGAAAACGACAATTTGTATGTGCAGCCATTTTTTTAAGTAACTTCGAGTTTCCGAGATTTTTGCGTTTGAAAGGAAAACGATATTTTCTGAAATATGGTTTTTAAAATCTGAAAAAATTCGCATAGAATGCCCTTTACTGGTACTTTGACATTACCAATTATGAAGCAGATCAGAGAGGGTCAAAGAAAAAAGTGGCTGAACAGAGAAATCTGGGCGGTCAATCGATAAAGGGTCTTTTAGTAATAAAAATGAGCCATTGCCCGTCATAATTGAACTATTATTACGGTTTATTCTTTTAAAAGACTGCGCGAAAAAACATGACATTGGGAATTTGCTTATATTAGTCGTCTTTCTATTCGAATCACGGCTTTGAATGTATTTGCCTATTAAGAACTAATGCTGTAACGTCACTAACACCCCGGAACAATTTATTAAACAATCAGGAATTGTAAAAACGCTTTTAAAAATTTTGCACTGATTTGACTAGTGTGAAACTGTATAACATCCTTAAGGAGGTCGTCTGACGGAGTATTCAATTCATATAAATTCGAGAAAAGTGCGAGAGAATTGCGAACACTTCTCGTTGGTACAAAAATATGAAAAAATTCATGCACATTAAAGGTACCGAAAAGATTAATTTTGAATAATAATAATTCTAAAATGTTATTAACAAATTGATTAAAACAAAATTGTTTAACGAATATTTTGGTGACCCAAGTTTTTTTGTGGATGAAAATGATTCCTTCGTTTTTCTGAATACGTATGTATTTTTTCAGATTTTTATCTAATCTTTGAAATTTGTGTTATTTTAGATAGAAAATAACATAATTTTAGACGGAAAATAACATAATTTTAGATGGAAAATAACATAAATTTCAAACATTAGATAAAAATCTGAAAAAATACATACGTATTCAGAAAAACGAAGGAATCATTTTCATCCACAAAAAAACTTGGGTCACCGAAATATTTGTTAAACAATTTTGTTTTAATCAATTTGTTAATAACATTTTAGAATTATTATTATTCAAAATTAATCTTTTCAGTACCTTTAATGTGCATGAATTTTTTCATATTTTTATACTATCGAGAAGTGTTCGCAATTCTCTCGCACTTTTCTCGAATTTATACGAATTGAATACTCCGCCAGACGACCTCTTTAATGCGCAAACGAAAAATCTCCGCAGCGGCGCGGCGAAGGTTATGTCACAGCGAATTTGGTACGACAGATATTTGAGACAAAGATGTTGTCTTCTGATCGAAAGTTTTGCTTCAAACTTCGAAAAACGTCGTATTTTGTTGAGAAAGAATCTTACTTTTTGTCTTCCTCAACGAAAATGTGTCTTTTATATTGTTGACGTTAGGCGCCAACTAGTTTTGAGGAAGTTAATAAACGATGCTTTCTGTAATTACTTCTTTATTCCTTATCCGGCTAATTTTTCCGGGTGAATAGTTGGATGATCGGGATTTCAGGGACGCAAAACATTCGGGCAGTTACCAGGCAAAGCTAGGAAGATTTATTTGACGATATCTGGGGGCTTCACTCACCTTCGTGGCGTCTACTTCAGCGATGTTCGACAATTATTGTGATGTACTTTTGGCAAATTTACTTCCGTTACGTTAAACGGTTTTACGACGATGCGTCTCGAGGGCTGACTTGTGGCTCTCTACGACGGAGAGACCGGCGTCGTAACAAGTGATTTGACAAAACCGGCTCGTTAGCCGGCCTGCGTGTGTGCGTGACGCGTGGGGGAATGTTACGTCCTGGGGTTGGTTACTTTCGATGTCGCCACTGGTTGGTGATCCACGACCAGTGATGGGAAATGACCGTCATTTCGAGTTCACGTCAGTAACGCGTCACCTGACCGTCACGTGACGTCATTTTAATTTCACATAAATTAATTTTTATTTAATTTTCTATGTTAAAATGACGGTCACTTTTATTTTCGTCACCTGACCATGACTAGCGTGACAGGGACGTTTATATAGATGTAAAAATAACCGTCAAAATTGTTTCTGTCATTTTTTTTCGGTCACGATATTTTTTGAAAAATCAAATTTATTGGCAAAAATGTCAATTGGAAAAATTAATCCTTCTTTTTCAACATTGTAATAAAGAAAGACAAACATTTTCAAAATTTGTTTTAATCACAAATATCACAATGCGTTCAGGTACGGTACAATTGTCAACACGTTTACAATTATTAACACGCTCACCGACACTGATAGGTGTGCGGTCGGTGTGCGGCTTCGGCGGTCCCACGAGTTAAGCAGCATTGTTTGCGGCCATAACTTGGATGGGTGACCGCTTAGCCGTGCATCGACTGGCGCATCAAACAGTGAGCGGGAGGCATTTTTTCGGAGACTCTGGTGTCTGCACTTAAGTAACATTGTGTTTCTTTCGTGTATACACCGGAGAATCGGAAATATACAATGCCGACTGTACCGGCACGGGTTTTCCGCAGTTTCCCCGTGCCCTCGGCAAATGCGGTACAGTGTAGCTAAGTCGGCTGCGGACGCATTGAAAGTTAGGTAGCTTAGCGAAGTGCGGGTAGGGAGTGATAGGGACGGGTTGAAAGGGGGATGGGTTACGTAAAAACCCGCAAGGGTATACGTTGGAACACAGAAAATAAAAAAAAATAAAAAAAAAATAAATATTAACACGCTCAATACTGGTAATAAATTTACGAAATTAACTTTTTATATTAATCAACATTGTTTAGAATGCATAACGTATTTTTATAACTTTTTATAATTCGTCAACGATGACTTAATAACACTTCAAAATAAACAGTGATGAACGTTAATCTTATAACTTAAATTAGAACTTAAATTTATTTTCGACATATACAGTTTTTTCTTAATTTACTTCCTTCGATTCTTCTACTGTTCAACAGTTTAACTCCGGCTCGGATTCTCGAAATGGCGGCAGTGTTTACAGTCCGTGTCATTTTCGTCATTTGCGTAATTATTGCATCTGTCACATGACGCTTTTATGACGGTCACGTAACGATCATACGATGGTCACGTTATAGCTTCACATCACTGATCGTACCTACATAAAGTTAGCCGGAAGTTTGCATGAATATAATTTTCAATTAGTGCTATCGATTGGTGGTCGATTGGTGGTCATTGGTGGCCTAATTAGAGCATTTGGTGGTTAACCGTTCTTTTTTAATTAATTAATCAAAATTAGCCCGTGAAGTAAGCCGATTTTTTTACGATTTTGATTTGGTAGGTGATTAATTGATGCGTAATCGTTTGGTGGTCAAGAATATAATAATTAAAACATTTGGTGGTCTCTAGTTTAAGCAAAAAGCTAAAGTCTTGAACTTCCGTTATTCCGGACTGGACACAGTGATATGGACTAGCGTTTATGGTCGATAAAACAGATAATTTGTAATCGATTTTGCTGTACAAGGTCTTAATCGAAGTGGAAACTCTCGCTGATCATTGCTACTTGAATCAAAACATTTGATGGCCCTTCATTAACGTACACGGTACAATGAATCGAACCCGTGCATTGAGATCAGCAGCGGCGGCTGGGATTGGCTGAAAATGCATACAGCGGTATACCACGCACGTTCTGCCTGATAAAACGGATAATTCTTAACCGATTTTGCTGAACAAGGTATTAATCGATGCGGAAACTGTCGCTACTCATTGGTACCGCAATCAAAAGATTTGGTGGTCCTTCATTAACGTACACGCTATAATAAATTGGACCCGCGCATTCAGGTCCTCACCGGCGGCTGGGATTGGCTGAAAATGCATACAGCGGTATACCACGCACGTTCTGCCTGATAAAACGGATAATTGTTAACCGATTTTACTGAATAAGGTCTTAATCGATGCGGGAACTTTCGTTAATCAATGGTACTCCAATCAAAAGATTTGATGGTCCTTCATTAATTCCGGTGTACCCATTTTCAAAAATTATTTATTATAAGGTGTACGTTAATGAAGGACCACTAAATGCTTTGATTGGAGTACCAATGGTTAGCGAAAGATTCCGCATCGATTAAGACCTTGTTCGGCAAAATCGGGTAAGAATTATCTGTTTTATCAGGCAGAACGTACGTAGTATACCGCTGTATCCATTTTCAGCCAATCCCAGCCGCCGGTGAGGACCTGAATGCGCGGTTTCAATTTATTATAGCGTGTACGTTAAACATTTCTTGGTTGAAGAACCACCAAATGTTTTAATTAGAGTACCAATGATTAGCGAGAGTTTCCGTATCGATTAAGACCTTGTTCAGCAAAAGCGATTAAGAATTATCTGTTTTATCGACCATAAACGCTAGTTCGTATCACGGTATCCAGTCCGGACTACCGGAAGTTCAAGATTTTAGGTTTTTGCGGAAACTAGAGCCCACAAAATGTTTTAATTATGATATTCTTGACCACCAAACGATTACGCATCGATTAATCACCAAATGAATCAAAATCGTAAAAAAAATCGGCTAACTTCACGGGCTAATTTTGATTAATTAATTAAAAAAGAACGGTTAACCACCAAATGCTCTAATTAGGCCACCAATGACCACCAATCGACCACCAATCGATAGCACAAATTGAAAATTAAATTCATGCAAACTTCCGGCTAACTTTATGTAGGTCGCGAGGAAGGCCAGGCGACGCGGGTCCGTCAGGAGGGAGACCAGCCGGTCCCATTTCGCGTGCGTCTTCACCCAGGTTTTCGCCGTTTTCAAGGCTTTGCGGTAGATCGAGGCCGAAGCGGCGGGAGCCGCGCGGGCCTCCCGGCGCGGTCCCTTTTTTTTTGAGGTTATGAAAGTTCACCGAAAATGAACATACCGCAGGCGCCGGTCAGCTGTAGCGGGGCTTTAAGGGCATGTGAAATACCGACTGCGATAATAAAAACTGAAATGAACGTTTTTTACGCATATTTGCGTTTACAGCTAAAAGAAGAAATTCATTCCCTCCACTGGTGCATTCCGCAGGGAATGAATTTCTTCTTTTAGCTGTAAATGCGAATATGCGTTAAAAACGTTCATTACAGTTTTTGATACCGACTGGGCTCGACGTGGGTTTCACATCGCCTTAAATATCGTCGTGGTGGTCTTTGGCTGCGTTCGCATGACGCGCTTTTTTATTTTTTATTTCTAATTCACGTTAAAAGTCATTGGCCAGTGACCTGCGTTGCGACCAATCGGATCGTCGCAGGGGGATTTGCGATGCGATGCGATTGGTCGGCGTGAGTTGCGCGTAGATGTAATCCATACGTAAACATGTTTTCAAGTGTTTCCCTCTCATGAAACTTGCAACGGCCAATCACGGATCCAGCATTCCGTTAGATCTGGACCGTGATTGGCCGTTGCAAGTTTCATGAGAGAGAAACGCTCGAAAACGAATTTGCGTATGGCGAACTTCATCTGTCCGTCACCCGTCTTTTTGCCCCAGCGGGGTAGTCGAGGGTTAAAGAATAGGGAAATACCGTAAAATCATTCGGTAATCCTAGAGATGCGCAAGAAATTTGTGACCGGTCATTTATTGGTCTTGTAACTGTCCCATGACCGTCACATGACCAGCCAAAAAATGACTTCCTCGTGACCATTTGTGACCATAAAAAAATGACGGTCATTGTGCAACTAAACAGCGGTTTTTACGTAATTTGACTGTATTTGTGACGCTCAGGAAAAATGACCGTCATAGCACATCACAGAATTTTCCCTTAAAAAAATGACGATATTTGTGACCATAAAAACAATGACGGTCATTGTGCAACTAAACAGCGGTTTTGACGTAATTTGACTATATTTGTGATGCTCAGCAAAAATGACCGTCATAGCACATCACAGAATCTTCCCTTAAAAAAATGACGATATTTGTGACCATAAAAAAATGACGGTCATTGTGCAACTAAATCGCGGTTTTGACGTAATTTGACCATATTTATGACGCTCAGCAAAAATGACCGTCATTGCACATCGCAGAATTCGGAAACACAAAAATGACGGTCACGTGACGGTCATTTTTGTGTCAATTGACGATATCGAAGAGTGACGGTCATTGCACATCTCTATTCGTAATGGGCCGGTGCAAGTTTCATGAGAGAGAAACGCTTGAAAACGTAAGCCTCTCTTAGAAAGGACATGGCCCATCGAAGTCGAAATACAGAAGCCACCTTTCGAGCGTTCCGATTGGACATGGCGGTTCGATATTCGATATGAAATCGATCAGACTGTCGGCAGATGGGTAACGGACAGGTGTCTGAAAAGCGATTGCTTCTTACCAAGGAACTCTCCATACCGACAGTCGTTCTCCGAGCGATTCACTCTCCTGAAACTTGTACCGGCCAATCATGATGCAGCATTCCATTAGATCATGAAAATTTGAAGGAATGCTCGATCTGTGATTGGCCGATTCAAGTTTCAGGAGAGTGAAACGCTCGGAGAACGACTGTCGGTATGGAGAGTTTCTTGGTAAGAAGCAATCGCTTTTCGGACACCTGTCCGTTACCCACGATCGCGAGGGGGCATTTCGTGAGAGGCAGTAATGAGAAATACCTAAAACAGCATTCGGGCACTTCATAGTCTGTCGAGGTAACGGACAGGTGCCCGAAAAGCTATTGTTAACAAGAAAAGCTATTCTTAACAAGAAACTCTCCATACCGACAGTCGTTCTCCGAGCGTTTCACTCTCCTGAAACTTGTACCAGCCAATCATGATACAGCATTCCATTCGATCATGAAAATTTGAAGAAATGCTCGAACTGTGATTGGCCGGTGCAAATTTCAGGAGAGTGAAACGTTCGGAGAACGACTGTCGGTATGGAGAGTTCCTTGGTAAGAAGCAATCGCTTTTCGGACATCTGTCCGTTACCCGTCTGCCGACAGTCTGATCGATTTCATATCGAATATCGAACCGCCATGTCCAATCGGAACGCTCGAAAGGTGGCTTCTGTATTTCGACTTCGATGGGCCATGTCCTTTCTAAAAGAGGATTACGTTTTCAAGCGTTTCCCTCTCATGAAACTTGCACCGGCCCATTACGAATTCAGCATTCCGTCCGATCTGGACCGTGATTGGCCGGTGCAAGTTTCATGAGAGAGAAACGATTGAAAACGTGTTTCCGTATGGAGAGCTGCTTCATCGTAAGATGCAATCGCTTTTCGGACATCTGTCCGTTACCCAGCCAATATGCTTCCTTCCACCAGCTGAGTGCGCGTGAGTACGAATTATGGGAAAGTGTGGTTATGTTGGTGCGCTCGTGCGGTGGAAAAATTCAGCAAGATATTTTTACAGTTTTTGTTACCGACTTAGTAGGTTCGCATTTACAGCTCCAAGAAAAAATGCATGGAATACTCTGGTGATATTCGCCATGGTTGATTTTTCGAAAAAAAAAGGCGAGAAGTACTGACTGCAGAATCCTTAGACGCAGTTAGTACTTCTCTTTTAATCGAGTTTTTGTTACCGACTGAGCACTATAGCATTAAGAGCATGTGAAATACCGACTGCGGTAAGAAAAGCTGTAATGAACGTTTTTTACGCATATTTGCATTTACAGCTAAGATTCACTGCATTAGTGATACCCGCAGTGAATGATTTTTTTTCTTTTCGCCGTCAATGCAAATATGCGTAAAAAAAACGTTCATTACAGATTTTGATACCGACTGGGCTCGGCACGGATGTTTCACACGCTTTTAAGGCGATGTGAAACATCCACGTCGAGCCCAGTCGGTATCAAAAACTGTAATGAACGTTTTTGACGGGTATTTGCGTTTACAGCTAAAAGAAAAAATTCATTCCCTGCGGATTTCACCAGTGCAGGGAATGAATTTCTTCTCTTAGCTGTAAATTTGCCGTTTTTGACGGCAAATATCCGTCAAAAACGTTCATTACAGTTTTTGATACCGACTGGGCTCGACGTGGATGTTTTACATCGCCTTAAGGGCATGTGAAATATGTACCACGTGACACGTGAGTGCGAGAGAGATAGCCGCAATTTTTGAATAAACACCATTCGAAGACCATTCTTATTCTGGATGAAAATGTTGATGTTTTTCTTTGTCTCAGAATATTTTCGGTATCTCCATAGGATTGATTACAGTTTTTGTTACCGACTGAGTAGGTTTCACATCGCCTTAAGGCGAGGCGAAACCTACTCAGCCGGTAATAAAAACTGTAACCAATTATTCCGACGATGCTGAACGTTCCTGGAAAAAAGAAAAGTTTTACACCATTCCTCTTTCGATTCTGGTTGGTGTAAAACTTTTATTTTTCCTGGCATGTGTCTAGTTTTCGTGTATTGTTGGTCCGAAATTTATTTTCTATCTCTCTCGCACTCATGGTGGGGCATGTGAAATACCGACTGTGGTAATAAAAACTGTAATGAACGTTTTTTACGCATATTTGCATTTACAGCTAAAAGAAGAAATCCATTCTCTGCACTGATGAAATCCGCAGGGAATGAATTTCTTCTTTTACCTGTAAACGCAAATATCCGTTAAAAATGTTCATTATAGTTTTTGATACCGACGATGTCGGTAATAAAAACTGTAATGAAGTTTTTTTCTTCGCTTACTGCCATTGTATACTTTCAAGAAGAAAAACATCCTCTGCACTGTTGATTCCTGCATTGAATGAATTTCTTCTTGAAGCTGTAAATGCAAATATACACTTCTCGTCCCTACAATTTCGTATGATATTGATCCGATGACTCCAAAATAGGGAAAACAATATTTCATTGTTTCAATGTTAAAGCGGATTGTGGCAACAATAACTAAAGTCAATTTAAAAACATTGTTTTGGCAGCCCGTAAGCGAACGTTTTATTAAATGAATTATATTTTTTTCTTGTTTAATAAAGCTGATTAGGCACATAGTTTATAATGTTTGAAAACTTACTAAAATTATCGTTAAGGTAGTTCTAGCGCCAAATATTCATTTCGCATAAATTCGAGGAATTTGGGAGAGAATTGCAAACACTTCTCGATGGTCTAAAAATCTGAAAAAATTCATACGCATTAGAGGTACTGAAGAGATTAATTTTGCATAATAATATTTCTAAAATGTTATTAACAATTTGATGAAAAAAAAATTGTTTAATAAATATTTCGATGACCCAAGTTTTTTTGTCGATGAAAATGATTCCTTCATTTTTCTGAATACGTATGACTTTTTTCAGATTTTTAAGTACTCTTTGAAATTTGTACATATTTTCCATATAAAAAAACACAAATTTCAAAGAGTACTTAAAAATCTGAAAAAATTCATACGTATTCAGAAAAGCGAAGAAATCATTTTCATCAACAAAAAAACTTGGGTCATCGAAATATTTATTAAACAATTTTTTTTTTCATCAAATTGTTAATAACATTTTAGAAATATTATTATGCAAAATTAATCTCTTCCGTACCTCTAATGCGTATGAATTTTTTCATATTTTTATACCATCGAGAAGTGTTTGCAATTCTCTCCCAAATTCCTCGAATTTATGCGAAATGGACACTAGGCGCTAGAACTACCTTAAGGTAGTATGAGCGTACGGATGAACGTCGCGTAAATTCGAGGGAGTTTGAGGGAGAATTACGAAGAGTTCTCGATGGGATAAAAATCTAAAAAAAATCAAGCATATGAAAGACGGCAAAGAGATTAATTTAGACAATAATAATTTAAAAAATGTTATTAACAAATTACTTAAATAAATAATTGTTCAACTAAATATCCGGCAACCCAACTCTTTTTTGTTATTAAAGTGATCTTCTTATTTTTCTACATACGTATGAATTTTTTCCGAATTTTGTGTGACGTTTGAAAATTACGTTTTTTTATTATGTTAAAATAAAAAATCAGAGAAAATTCTGAAAAAATTCATACGTATGTAGAAAAATAAGAAGATGACTTTAATAACAAAAAAAAGTTAGGTTGCCGGATATTTAGTTGAACAATTATTTATTTAAGTAATTTGTTAATAACATTTTTTAAATTATTATTGTCTAAAATAATCTCTTTACCGCCTTTCATATGCTTGATTTTTTTCAGATTTTTATCTCATCGAGAACTCTTCGTAATTCTCTCTCAAACTCCCTTGAATTTACGCGACGTTCATCTGTACGCTCATACTACCTTAATCCGGCCTCAGCCATGTGGAGCGGCAGACACGTCGGACGAGACAGAAGCCGCGAGCCGTCCTGCGTCGAGTTGCATCACGGCCACGGTTGCCACTTTCAGCTGTCCATCGGCGGGAAAATCTTTCCGATTTTGACGATTGGCTCGGTCCTCCGCATCAATATCAGCATGCATCGCGGTTGTTCATCTGAAAAAAATAATGGTTATTGTGAACGAAATGATTAATGTCTATATAAGGTGACGAAAAATTCAACGTCTTCCGCCACTCATTTGGAGAATACATAATCATTGCCAGGGTATCAACGATCTCCAGGTTCAAATCGTTGATACCCTGTTAAAAGTAACTAAATGATATTAAGAGGGCCGAGTCAGTCAAAAAAGTTTATTTTTATAATAAGGATGGACGTTGAAATTTCCATTGATGCAATGCAACAAAATTAAAAACAACAAAATATTAGTGAACACAAATGATAATACCGGCTATAAAAAGTTATTATAACGATTAAGAGCATGACAAAACAAAATTATTTCACCCCCAAGGGGGGTGAATTCTTTAAACTTTATGGAATTAATATTTTGTTTTTAATTTTGTTAAGGTAGTCCTTGCGCCTGGTGTCGAGTTCGCATAAGTTTTCGAAAATTGAGAGACAATTGCAACCATTTCTCAATAATATAAAAATCTGAAAAAAATCATGCAAATTAAAGGCACTGAAAACATTAATTTTGCATAATAATAATTCGAAAATGTTATTAACAAATTGGTGAAAAAAAACATTGTTTAACAAATATTTCGATGACCCAAGTTTTTTTTGTGATAATGATTCCTTCGTTTTTCCGAATACGTATGAATTTTTTCAGATTTTAGAGTTCACTTTGAAATTCGTGTGTTTTTATAGGGAAAATATGTGAAAATTCAAAGTGAACTCTAAAATCTGAAAAAATGCATACGTATTCAGAAAAACAAAGGAATCATTTTCATCCACAAAAAAACTTGGGTCATCGAAATATTTGTTAAACAATGTTTTTTTTCATCAATTTGTTAATAACATTTTCGAATTATTATTATGTAAAATTAATCTTTTCAGTGCCTTTAATTTGCATGATTTTTTCAGATTTTTATATTATCGAGAAATGGTTGCAATTGTCTCTCAATTTTCGAAAACTTTTGCAAACTCGACACCGGGCGCAAGGACTACCTTAAATTGCAATGATGCAAACTTGAACGTCATAATGGGGGCTGTTTTTCTCCTCACCAATTTAAAAAATTTGAAATCATTTTATTCTTTTAGGTTCGCAATAAGGAATTTTTGTGTCACTAGGCCCTCGGGTTGGTTCAATGAGTTGCTTCAACGCCACAAATACGAGTTTTTCCTTTTTCACATAGTCTACACAGAAAACCAACCATAGGATTGGCCTCTGTTAGGGCTCAATCTCTTTGCAATCACTTTTCCTATGAATTAATTGTAGGAATTAAAAAAAAATGAATAATGCCAAAGATCTTTATTCATTTTTTAAAAATTAATAATTTCAACGATCTATGTCGCTGATGCCAACTTTATTATCGCTTGTTATAAATCATTCTGTGACCAGGGTTTAAGTACCATGAAAAAAAATCTCTACAATCAGTCGATAGGAAATATGATCGCGAAAAGATTGAGCCCTAACAGAGGCCAATCTCATGTTTGGTTGTCTGCGAACTATGTGCAAAATTAGGTCCTAACGACAAAAAAATACCTCGTTGCGAACCTAAAAGAATGAAATTATTACAAATTACTATATAGATAAACATTTCTGACTGACTCGGCCCCTTTAATGGATTTGCATCAACAAACAATATAACTTAAGTTTAGTAACACCCCCGCTTAGTAATTCCTATTGACACCGATGGAAACCGGCCAAATGGACGAAATTCCCATTGAAAAATTAAACAGTTTAACAGGTTTAAACAGGTTTCAATCGGATTTTTTTGCCCGTTCCATTGGTTCTAATCGGATCTTTTAACCAGGGACTTGACGAAGTTGTCGTTCACCGGTCCGTTCGAGGTTAACCCGTTTCGAACAATAATGTTTTGTTTCGCGTGATTGAGTGCTGGCTCTGGATGCTACTCTAGCTAGACGAACAATAATGATGATGATGATAAAGAAACGGATACGCATGCGTCAAGCGGAAGAGCGGGTGATCCTGACTCAGGGCAGGCTCAAGGGGCGCCCCGAGGGGGGCCGAAGTAAAATTAAATTACGAAGTAAAATTACGAAGTAAAAATAAAAAAAACAGCATCTCCCGCTCAGGCCACTGGCACATGGCGTACCGGCTGACGTATAAGTGCCCGAAAAGCGATTGCGTCTTACGATGAAGCTACCCACCCGGAATCTCGTTTTCAAGCGTTTCTCTCCCACAAAATTCCCACCGGCCAATCACGGTTCAGATCTAACAGAAAGCCGAATCCGTGATTGGCCGGCGCGAGTTTTGCGGAAGAGAAACGCTCGAAATCGAGATTCCGTATGGATAGCTTCATCGTAAGACGTAGTCGCTTTTCGGGAACCCACATGTTGGCCGGCGTACCAGCCATCATTCTAAATGTCGCCTCCCGCTACGTGGCGCTAGTAGTCTTCTGTCCGATCACCGTCTGCGCCATGCTCACACACTTTCAATTATACAAAATTATATATTATATTTATATTCGCAAAGAAGGCAAAACAAAGATATGTTTATTGATTATGTTGTTGGCCTTTCGTTATTAGATTAGAGCGTTGAGAGCACTTCAAGTGTTTCCATTATGGCATATATATATTGGACAGACGACAGTCAGCGCCACACGTCGGAATAGTTTGCTTGGCGACATTCAGCGTGCATATTGTTCGTATTAGAAGTATGCTGTGTGTCAGGGGCCTGAGCTAGACGAACAATAATGCTGATTCAGTTCAGTTCATTTGATTGGGTGCTGGCTCTGGATTCTGCTCAGGGCAGGTTTGTCCATACGGCCATGGACTTAATAATGCTGATTCGTTCGTTCGTTTGGTTGGGTGCTGGCTCTGGACTTAGCTCGAAGCTGACTTGTCCATACGGCCATAGACTCATAATAATGCTGATGATGATAAAGAAACGGATACGCATGCGTCAAGCAAAAGAGCGGGTGATCCGACTCAGGGCAGGCTCAAGGGGAGCCCCGGGGGGGGGGGGGGGGGCGAAGTAAAATTCAACTGTAGAGGGACACCGCTTGAGCCAGCCCTGACGCAGCGTCTCCCGCTCTTCCGCCAGACTCCCGTGTTTCCGTTTCAACCACGGCTACTATTGTTTGAAGCAATTTCACAGCGAACGGACGTCATGGCGAACGACATCTTCGTAAGTGTTGCTCAAGACTCAAGTTGTTTCAATTGATTATGAAACGTAAATCCATTGGTACAATCATTTCTTTCTTAAACAGCTTCGTCGCGATAACGTTGGCCCGGAGCTCGAAATGTGTAGGTATTCTCCAAAGTTGCCGCGAAAGACGTTTATTATTTTTTTTCGACGCCATGTTTGTTTATCCGTACGACCTGTCGTTTAGTCGTCGTTGTTCGTAACAACGCAGTATTTTCAGACGGACTGCAAGCCTGGGCTGCCGCGCAGGCGGTGGCGGAGGGTCCGCCGGAAAACGAGCCTCCCGCGGACAGGGCTGAAGATTTGGAGATGCCGGTTGCCGGTAATCGCGGCCCGGCAGCCGGGGAAGAGCCGAGCGCGCGAGCCGAACAACAGCCGCCACGCGGAGAGAACGCGAATCAAGGTAAGATCGTTTTAAAACATTATTATATATAAACATTATTATAATAATAAAACATTATTATTATTTTGAAATTATTAGTATTTTGTATAATAATAATTTCGAAATGTTATTAACAAGTTAATGAAAAAATGAATTGTTCAACAATTTACCCGGCAAACCAACTTTTTTTCTGATGAAAATTATTCATTCATTTTTCTGAATATGTATGCATTTTTTCAGAATTTTGTCTAAATTTGTTTAAATGCGGTTTTTGCCCCTCATTTTTCTTGAAAAAAATACCATTATGAAAAATTAAACAAAATTCTTAAAGTTTGTCTTGTTTTATTTAAAACATTATTATTATTTTGAAATTATTATTATTTTGCATAATAATAATTTCAAAATGTTATTAACAAGTTAATGAAAAAATGAATTGTTCAACAATTTACCCGGCAAACCAACTTTTTTTTCTGATGAAAATTATTCATTCATTTTTCTGAATACGTATGCATTTTTTCAGAATTTTGTCTAAATTTGTTTAAATGCGGTTTTTGCCCCTCAATTTTTTCTTGAGAAAAAAATACCATTATGAAAAACTAAACAAAATTCTGAAAAAATTCATATGTATTCAGAAAACGGAATAAATAATTTTCATGACAAAAAAAAGTTGGGTTACCGGGTAAATTGTTGAACAATACATTTTTACATTTATTTGTTAATAACATTTTGGAATTATTATTACCCAAAATCAATCTTTTTGTTTGTCTTGTTAGCTGTGTTGCACATTTATAGTATTGTGAATGCAGCAGTAATTGAACAGTCACCTACCCTAGCGGGTTAGCGCAGTTTCGTTTTTTGTCGTAGTATTTTTTTTAAATTTGATTCCTACGTATACCTTCTTCAGGTTTTTACGTCTTTTCTCCCCACTCCCCTTGATCCCCTTTCATTCCTTGTATTCCCCTCCGTGTCATTTATTGAGTTCCCCCCCAGAGTGTTACCCGCAGCCACTCTTTCCTAATGCACTACTGTATCGCATTTGCACGAGGGCACAGGGAAACTGCGGAAAACCTGTACCGATACAGGCGGCTATATTTTTCTGAGTGTCTGTTGCATGAGATTACATCAGAAACTCAGAAAAACTGCCTCCCGCTCAACAGTTGACGTGCAAATCAGTGCATGGCCAAGCGGTCACCCATCCAAGTAGCGACCGTGAGTCGAGCTGCTTAACATGGGAGATCGCCGAAGCCATACATCGACCGCCCGCCCACTGCTGTCGGTTTTTTGTCGTAGTATTTTTTCGATTTTTTATGACGTTGAAGTTTGCATCATTGCAATGCAACGAAAATAAAAACAAAATCTGAAGGTAGTATGCGCGGTACAGGCCCGCCAAACGTGAGTTCCAATGAAAATTTTGTATCCTTCTCAGTTGGATAAAAATCTGAAAAAATCAAGCATGTTGAAGGTGTTGAGAAGATATATTTTGCATAATAATCATTTCAAAATGTTATTAACAAATTAATGAAAAAGTGAATTGTTCAACAATTTACCCGGTAACCCAACTTTTGAATAATTAGACAATTTTGCAATTTTTAATAATTAGACAAAATTCTGAAAAAATTCATACGTATTAAGAAAAATGAATGAGTAGTTTTCATCAGAAAAAAAAGTTGGGTTACCTGGTAAATTGTTGAACGATTCATTTTTACATTTATTTGTTAATAATATTTTGATATTATTATTATGCAAAATCAATCTTTTCGGTACCTTGACATGCTTGATTTTTATCAGATTTTTATCCCATTGAGAAGTGTTCGAAATATTCTCTGAAACTCACGTTTGGCAAAGACTTCTCGATGGTATCAAAATCGGGAAAAATGCATGCATTTTAAAGGTACTGATAAGATAAATTTTGCATAATAATAATTCTAAAATGTTATTAACAAATTGATGAAAAAAAAAGTTTAACAAATCTTCCGGTGACCAAAATTTATGTTTTAATGAAAATGATTCGTTCATTTTGCTGAATACGTATGAATTTTTTTTTGATTTTTAAGTTGATTTTGAATTTTGTATTTTTTATATGGAAAATATGTGTGCAAAAACACACAAATCATTTTCATAAAAAAAAAAATATATGTCACTGGGAGATTTATTAAAAGATATTTTTTCGTCAATTTGTTAATAATATTTTAGAACTATTATTATGCAAAATTTATTTTTTCGGTACCTTTAGGGGGGGGGGGGGGGGGGGGGTAAGGTTAATTCGGTGAAAACAAGGCATGTTTTTAAGCTTTTTTTTTGCGGTACAGATGGTGTTAGTTTATTCAGTCAATCTCCATATAACAATGCACCATTTGAACAATATTTTCCTAAATTTTCATTGCAAAATATTGAAAGTTGAGTGAGTGACAGTGAATCTCCGGAGGCGCCTCCAAAAAAACGTTGTTTTGCGGTGTACATCATAATTCGCTACAGAATCATCTGAAAAAAAAAAAGAAAAAAAATTCATTTGTTAAAGGAGATGTTTCTCGAGGTAATGGTAGAAGGATTTTTTTTATTTCAATTTTTCAATTTTTCGTAGCACTTGGAATCCAAAAAACCGATTTCTGTTGTTGTTGCGAAAATCGGTTTTTTGGTTTCCAAGTGCTACGAAAAATTTAAAAATCGAAATAAAAAAGATCCTCCCAGCGTTACCTTGAGAGACATTTCCTTTAACAAATGCATTTTGATTTTCTTGTTTCGGATGATGCTGTTGCGAGTTATGATGTACAACGCAAAACTTTCGACGCACTTTCGAAGATTCACTGTGACTCGCTCAATTTTCAGTATTTTGCAATGAAAATTTAGGCAAATATTGTCCAAATGCTGCATTATTAAATGGAAATTGACTGAATAAAATAACACTATCTCTATTGCCAAAAAAAATCTTAACAACATGCCTTGTTTTCACCGAATTAAACTTACCCTGCCCCTTCCTTAACGTGCATGGATTTTGTCAATTTTTTATACCATCGAGAAGTGTTTGCAATTCTCCCACTTTTCTTGAATTTATGCGAAATGAGCTGTAAGCGACTACCTTAAACGCAATCATTTATGCACAGTTATCGCAATTACATATATTAAACTTTTGAATGTTTTATCTGTTTTAAGGGCAACAAAGGCCAGCTCGCTGGATGCGGGCTGGGCGCCAAGTCCATGAACGGCAGGCGCAGCGGGAAACAATCACACAAGGTGAAAATTACGTATCTTCCCTCGTAGCATTGTGATCATTTTCGGAATTTTACTTTAAAAAATGCCACATTTTTGGCGTGTAATAATGGACGAACAATCGTTTATTAATAACCGATGACCGGTACGCTTACGTACTGCGGCCTTCGGTATTCCTGCAGGCAGTAGTGAATCGTTTTCCTCCCTAGTAATGAAATCGGACTGCATATACGTATTAGCGATAGAGGGTGAAAATCAGCTGCTTTTTGCCTGTATTGCATTCACGGAATGTGACTACTTAAGGTAGTATGAGCGTACAGATAAACGTCGCGTAAATTCGAGGGAGTTTGAGAGAGAATTATGAAGAGTTCTCGATCAGATAAAAATCTGAAAAAAATCAAGCATATGAAAGGCGGTAAAGAGATTATTTTAGATAATAATAATTTAAAAAATGTTATTAACAAATTACTTAAATAAATAATTGTTCAACTAATATCCGGGAACATAACTTTTTTGTTATTAAAGTGATCTTCTTATTTTTCTACATACGTATGATTTTTTTCAGAATTTTCTCTGATTTTTAATTTTAACATAATAAAAAAACGTAATTTTCAAACGTCACACAAAATTCGGAAAAAATTCATACGTATGTAGAAAAATAAGAAGATCACTTTAATAACAAAAAAGAGTTAGGTTGCCGAATATTTAGTTGAACAATTATTTATTTAAGTAATTTGTTAATAACATGTTTTAAATTATTATTGTCTAAATTAATCTCTTTACCGCCTTTCATATGCTTGATTTTTTTCAGATTTTTATCTCATCGAGAACTCTTCGTAATTCTCTCTCAAACTCCCTCGAATTTACGCGACGTTCATCTGTACGCTCATACTACCTTAAGTATGTAGGAGCGTGAAGTATTCAATTCATATAAATTCGAGAAAAGTGCGAGAGAATTGCAAACACTTCTCGACGGTCTGAAAATCTGAAAAAATTCATGGATACTAAAGGTACTGAAGAGATTAATTTTGTATAATAATAATTCCAAAATGTTATTAACAAATTCGTTTAAAAAATTGTTTAACAATTATTTCGGTGACCCAAGTTTTTTTTGTATGAAAATGATTCCTTCATTTTTCTGTATACGTATGAATTCTTTCAGGTCTTTATTTAATCTATGAAATTTGTACTTATTTTCCATACAAAAAACACAAATTTCACCGAAATATTTGTTAAACTATTTTTTAAATGAATTTGTTAACAACATTTTGGAATTATTATTATGCAAAATTAATATTTTCCGTACCTTTAGTGTGCGTGAATTTTTGCAGATTTTCAGACCATCGAGAAGTGTTGGCAATTCTCTCGCACTTTTTTCGAATTTATGTGAATTGAATACTTCGCGCTCCGACATCCTTAAGGTAGATAGTGCGTGTAGTATTCATTTCGCCTAAATTTGAGAAATTCGGGCAAGAATTGCAAACACTTCCCGATGTTAAAAAAATGTGAAAGAATTCATACTTATTATAGGCCCTGGAAAGACTAATTTTGCATAATAATAATTTCAAAATGTTATTAACAAATTGTTGAAAAGAAAATTGTTCATAAAAATATGCGGTAACTCAACTTTTTTTTTTATTAAAATGATTCGTTCATTTTTCGGGGTACCTATGAATTGTTTCAGATTTTTATCTTTATTATTATTTTTGCACATTTTTCCATGTAAAAAACAAGAAAAATCAAAATAAAGATAAAAATCTGAAAAAATTCATACGTATTCCGAAAAATGAACGAATAATTTTCATCAAAAAAAAAAGTTGAGTTACCGCATATTTTGATGAGCAATTTTCTTTTCAACATTTTGTCAATAACATTTTGAAATTGTTATTATGCAAAATTAGACTTTTCAGTGCCTATAATACGTATGAATTTTTTCACATTTTTTTAACATCGGGAAGTGTTTGCAACTCTTGCCCGAATTTCTCGAATTTAGGCGAAATGAATACTACACGCACTATCTACCTTAAGTGCAATCATGTAAGTATGTGCAGTTATCGAAAATACTTATATTAAACTTTCCAATGTTTTGTCTGCTTTAAGGGCAATACAAAACACCTCGTGGGGTGCGGGCTGGGCGCCAAGTCCGTCAACGTCAGGCTGAGGCGCAGCGGGAAATAATGACACAAGGTGAAAATTACGCACCTTCTCTCGTAGCATTGTGATAATTTTCAGGATTTTATTTAAAAAAAAACAGCTACATTTTTTGCGTGTAATAATGGGCGAAGAATCGTTTATTATTAACCGGTGACCGGTATGCTTGCGTACTGCAGCCTTTGTTATTCCTACAGGCAGTGCTGAATCGTATTCCTCTCTAGTATTAAAATCGGACTGCATATGCGTATTACGCAAGGAGGATGAAAATCAGCCGTTTTTGCCTGTATTGCATGCACGGAATGTGACTATTTGAGCGCAATCATGTATGCGCAGTTATCGCAATTACTTATATTAAACTTTTGAATGTTTTGTTTGTTTTAAGGGCAACAAAGGCCAGCTCGCTGGATGCGGGCTGGGCGCCAAGTTCGTCAGCGGGAGGCTGAGGCGCAGCTGGTAACAATCACACAAGGTGAAAATTACGCACCTTCCCTCATAGCATTGCGATAATCTTCGCAATTTTACTGGAAAATAGTCATATTTTTTGTGTGTAATAACGTTGAGAAATCGTTTATTATTAACCGATCACTGGTATGCTTAATGACTTTGATGTTTGGATCGTTGTAATGCAACGAAATTGAGGTAGTACCAGCGGTACAATCCCGCCAAACGTGAGTTTCAGAGAATATATCGAACACTTCTCAATGGGATAAAAATCTGAAAACAGTCAAGCACATTGAAGGTACTGAAAAGATTTATTTTGCATAATAATAATTTCAAAATGTTACTAACAAGTTAATGAAAAAATGAATTGTTCAACAATTTACCCGGCAAACCAACTTTTTTTTCTGATGAAAATTATTCATTCATTTTTCTGAATACGTATGCATTTTTTCAGAATTTTGTCTAAATTTGTTTAAATGCGGTTTTTGCCCCTCATGTTTCTTGAAAAAAATATCATTTTGAAAAATTAAACAAAATTCTGAAAAAATTCATATGTATTCAGAAAACTGAATAAATAATTTTCATGAGAAAAAAAGTTGGGTTACCGGGTAAATCGTTGAACAATACATTTTACATTTATTTGTTAATAACATTTTGGAATTATTATTACCCAAAATCAATCTTTTCGGTACCTTCAACGTGCTTGATTCTTTCAGATTTGCATCCCATTGAGACGTGTTCGAAATATTCTCCGAAACTCACGTTTGGCGGGACTGTACCGCTCGTACTACCTTAAAAGCAACCAAATATTAATGCCACAAAACTTCAAGTATTTCATCATTAGGGGGTGAAATAATATCTTTTTCTCATACTCTTTATCGTTATAATAACTTTTCATAGCCGGTAGGTATAATCATTGGGGTTCATTAATATTTTCTTGTTCTTAATTTCGTCGCATTGCAACGATGCAAACTTCAACGTCATTATGCTTGCGTACTGCGGCCTTTGTTATTCCTGCAGTAATGAATCGTTTTCGTCTCTAGTAATGAAATCGGACTGCATATGCGTATTACCGATAGAGAGTCAAAATCAGCTGTCTTTGCCTGTACTGCATGCACGGAATGTGACTATTTAAGCACAATCATGTATGAACGTTATCGCAATAAGTTATATTTACTTATATTAAACTTTCCAATGTTTTGTCTGTTTCAAGGGCAATACAAAACACCTCGTGGGGTGCGGGCTGGGCGCCAAGTCCGTCAACGACAGGCTGAGGCGCAACGGGAAATAATCACACAAGGTGAAAACTACACACCTTCCCTCGTAGCATTGTGATCATTATCGGGATTTCACTAAAAACAAAATAGCCACATTTTTTGCGTGTAATACGGACAAAAAATCGTTTATTACTAACCGATGATCGGTACGCTTGCGTACTGCAGCCTTTGGTATTCCTGCAGGCAGTAATGAATCGTTTTCCTCCCTAGTAATGAAAACTGACTGCATGCGTATTACCGATAGAGGGTGAATATCAGCTGTTTTTTTGCCTGTATTGCGCGCACGCAATGTGACTATTTAAGTATGTAGGAGCGTAGAGTATTAAATTCGCATAAATGCGAGAAAAGTGTTAGAGAATTGCAAACACTTTTCGATGGTCTGAAAATCTGAAAAAAATCATGCACACTAAAGGTACTGAAAAGATTAATTTGGTATAATAATAATTTCAAAATGTTATTAACAAATTGATTTTAAAAAAATTGTTTAATAAATATTTCGGTGAACCAAGTTTTTTTTGCATAAAAATGATTCCTTCATTTTTCTGTATACGTATGAATTTTTTCAGATCTTTATCTAATCTTTGAAATTTGTAGATATTTTCCATACAAAAACACAAATTTCAAAGATTAGATAAAAATCTGAAAAAATCCATACGTATACAGAAAAACGAAGGAATCATTTTTGTGCAAAAAAAAACTTGGTTCACCGAAATATTTGTTAAACTTTTTTTTTATCGGTTTGTTAATAACATTTTGGAATTATTATTATGCAAAATTAATCTTTTCAGTACCTTTAGTGCGCATGAATTTTTTCAGATTTTCAGACAATCGAAAAGTGTTTGCAATTCTCTAACACTTTTCTCGAATTTATGCGAATTTAATACTTCGCGCTCTTACATCCTTAAGGCGATGTGAAACATCCACGTCGAGCCCAGTCGGTTTCAAAAACTGTAATGAACGTTTTTTTACGGATATTTGCGTTTACATCTAAAAGAACAAATTCATTCCCTGCGGATTTCACTATTGCAGGGAATGAATTTCTTATTTTAGCTGTAAATGCAAATATGCGCAAAAAACGTTCATTACAGTTTTTCTTACCGCAGTCGGTATTTCACATCGCCTTAAGGTAGTTCAAGCGGTATAGCCCAAACGTAAGTTTCACAGAAAACTTCGAATACTTCTCGATGGGATAAAAATCTAAAAAAAATCAAACACGTCGAAGATTGTGAAAAGATTGATTTTGCGTAATAATATGTAATTCCAAAATGTTATTGACAAATTAACGAAAAAAGTTGTTAATCAAATCACCCGTCAAGCTAACTTTTTGTTATATAAATATTATTTCTCATTTTTGCTGAATATGTACGAATTTTTGTCATAATTTTGACTAATTTTTAAAAGTCATGTTTTCTAATTTTTTTAATTTAAGAATGTGGAAAATCACGTGTTTTGAATACGTGTCTTTGATATAACTATCCATTGCATCTACAAGGTGTCCGGACAATTCATGAAGTAGATTCGCAAATACAGCTCATACATTCTTTTTCATGCATTTGAAATTACTATTATGGAAAATCAATCTTTTCAGCAACTTCAACATGCTTTATCTTTTTTCGGATTTTTATCCTATCGACTAGTGTTGGAAACTTTTTCTGAAACTCACGTTTGACGGGACTGTACCGATAGGACTACCTTAAAGTAGTTCTGTCGCTTGGAGCTCTTTTCGCATAAATTCAAGAAAAAGGAAAAAATTGCAAACACTTCTCGATGGTATAAAAATCTGGAAAATGCATGCAGATTAAAGATACTGAAATGATTAATTTTGCATAATAATAATTCTAAACTGTTATTAACAAATTGATGAAAAACAATTGTTCGACAAATATTTCGCTGTCCCGCATTTCTTTTTAGTGAAAATGATTCGTTCATTTTTTTGAATACTTATGAATTCTGTCAGATTTTAGAGTTCACTTTGCATTTTGCGTACTGAAAAACAGAACGCAAAGTGAACTCTAAAATCTGAAAAAATTCATAAGTATTCAGAAAAATGAACGAGTCATTTTCATTTTAAAAAATTGGGTCACCGAAATATTTGTTGAACTGTTTTTTTCATCAATTTGTTAATAACATTTTAGAATTATTATTATGAAAAATTAATCTATTCGATACCTTTAATGTGCATTAATTTTTTCAAATTTTTATATCATTACGAAGTGATTGCAATTCTCTCTTATTTTTTTCGTTTTATGCGAAATGAGGTCTAAGCGACAAAACTACCATAAGCGCAATCATGGATGCGCATATATCGTAATTATTTATATTGAAGTTTTAATTGTTTTATCTGTTTTCAGGGCAACAAAGGCCAGCTCGCTGGATGCGAGCTGGGCGCCAAGTTCGTGAATGGCGCCTCAAAATGGCTACAAGATTTGATGGAGAGAGCAACCCCTAGGCAATGCTATTATAAACAAATGTAATTGTTTTTCTTTAATGTCGCGAAAGTAATAAAAATATTTTTCTAAACTTGTTTCTGTAGTTTCTTTTCGCGAAAAATGTACCGTGACTGAGAACAACTTATCACGCTGACCTCAAAAATGGGTTACAAAAATGGGCTCCCGGACGATATACCTCGTCCACAAGTTACCGATAGAGTAAATAGGTCCACGTAATTTCATCCCAAATCGAAACATCCCTCAAAAATATTTCCTTTACAAATGATGGGCCAAAATTCGAAAATTACGAAATATCCCACATACACAAAATATCTCGTACAAAATACGTAAACAAAATAAACTGAAGACTATGTAAGTAACAAAATTCGGCCAATATGTGTCACAATGGATCAGACCTTGGCAGTATTAAAACAAATAGGATTTTTCAAATATTTTAAATACGCATTTCACGTACTCAAATATATTTCTTGTATTTTAAATACATTTAGGTCCAAGTACAAAATACTTTTGCGTCTACTCTACTATATTAAGAAACATTATTATGTTTTGAGAATTATTGTACGGATTGTACGATTGGCTGAAACGGAAGTGCTTGAGAGAGATTAACAGTACATAATGTTTTACTTTTTTCTTGTGCTGAAGGCGTTCGACAACATAACTCCCGAGTCTGATATGACGTATATAGACGACTAATTCGACAAAACAAATGGGTCAACTGCGGAAATGTTAGTCTTTGGAGGTCTTCAGAATGTAAATTTAAATAACCAAATAAATAGTACATTACTATACAAGGGCGGAATAGTACATTACGTTACAAGGGAGGAAAGTGCAACATTTCACCGAGTGTGAAGTTTGATGCCCGAGCGAAGCGAGGGCAGAAATTCACACGAGGTGAAAACTTGCATTCCTCCCATGTAGCGTACTATACTTTTCTCCCGATTTCGCTAAATAATAACCACATTTCGTGTGTGCAACGAGGACGGAAAATAAGCTCATTTTTGACAAATGACGACACGCATGCGTAGTACGGTTTCCATTACTCCCGCGCGGGTAGGAATGAGCTGATTTCCTCCCTAAGGAGGTAATGAAAGCGGACTGCGCATGTGTATGTCATTTGTCAGAAATGAGCGATTTTCCGACCGCGTTGCGGACACGAAATGGGGTTATTTTAGCGGAGTCGGGAGAAAAAGGTTTTCTGCCGAGTATTGTACGAAATTTTACTTTACAAGGTGTGTGTACTTACAAATTTTACTTTACAAGGTGTGTGAACCTACAAATTTTACTTTACAAGGTTTACTTTACAAGGCACGCGAAGCGTGCGTAACATGTTTATTACAACACCGAGTGAAGTAAAATAAATTATACACCTTATACCGAATTGGAATGATTTTGCTATTCATCAGCAATAGACATACAATTGATTTTTACGAAGTATTTTTAAAAGTATTTAAACGAAGTACTTGTCGATGTATTTTAAGATGTATTTAAAAAAAAAATGCACAAGCAACTAACAACCGTCGGACAACCGCACGAAAACTTCAGTTGTATGCAGTTGTATGGTTCAGTTCGTTATGAAATCAAATTCAATTACCTGTATAGTAAGCATCATTTTAATATTTGAGTTCTTAATATGCAATACCGATCATTATAAATTTATATTATATAATGGGTCATTCCACGGTATTTCACACACAAAAAAACCCGACCATCTCCAATCTCCTCCTAATTTTGTTTATATCGTTGACCATGTCAACAGAAGCATTCATGCATTTTTTTAGAATTTTATTGGGATATTTTTCGATCCATAGAATAAAACATTAACAAATGAAAAAAAAGTCTAACGTCAAACTGAAAAATCATATCCACAAAAACTAGGCCAATATTTTCGTAATTTAACACAGTTTACAATTAAAACACCCCAATTTTAAAAAAATGTGTGTTTTATTTACGTCTTTTACCTAAAAAAGTACCATTTCTCTCATTTAGATATCTTCGATTTCAATGCAAAAAATCGTGAAAATACTACATTCAGTGCCAAACACTTGAAGTGTAAATGACGGAGCAACACTTGAAGCGTCCCAAGATGGAGAAATTAATTCTTCTATTTTTTTGTAACGGTTTCCCATGATCGAATATTTGTTTTTTTCTTCCAATGTTTTCCTTAATTTTTATGTTATTGATAATATCAAACGGAGCGTATGTCAATTTTTTCATAATTTTATTTCTAGATGCATCCGATTTATAAAAATAAACAAAATTTAACATAGTTTAACACAGTTTAACAAATTTAACACAGACTAATAAATAATTTTTAAAAATCAACTCCAAGTGGAAAAATCATATTCACAAAAACAACTAGGTCATTTTTTTCGTAATTCAACACTGTTTACGATAAAAATATTAAGAATACAATTTTTTTTATTTTATATACACCTTTTAGGTAAAAAGGTACCATTAGAAATATTGTATTTAGGTAAAATAATTTTTTTTATCTCGGAGTAATTTGATTGTAAACTATGTTGAATTACGAAAAAATTGACCTGGTTGTTTTTGTCAATATGATTTTCCCACTTGGAGTTGCATTTTTTTTATTATTTATTTTCAACATTTTATAAATCGGGTGCATTTATAAATAAAGTTATGAAAAAAATGCACATATGCTCCGATTGATATTATCAATAACATACGAATTTAAGGAGAACAATTTAAGAAAAAAACAAATATTCGATCACGAGAAACCGTAAAAAAATGGAAGATTTAATATCTCCATCTTAGGTTTACGCTTCAAGTGTTTGGCACTGAATGTAGTAATTCAGTGATTTTTTGCATTGAAATCGAAGGGGTACAAATTAGTGAAATGGTACTTTTCTTAGGTAAAAGACGTAAATGAAATACAAAACACTTTTTTAATTTGGAGTATTTTATCGCAAACTGTGTTAAATTACGAAAATATTGGCCTAGTTGTTGTTGTCGATATGATTTTTCACTTGACGTTAGAATCTTTTTCATTTTTTAATGTTTTATTCTGTGGATCGAGCAAATATACGAATTTTTTTTTTTTAATTCATAGTTGTTTCTTTTGACGTGGTATAAAACAATTAGGAGGAGATTGGAGGTGGTCGGGTTTTTTTCTGTGTAAAATTTCCGTGCAATGACTCAATATATTAAATAAAATTTCAAGACTTTGAGAATTATAGACATCGTATATTAATAACCATTTTCAGTTACTGTATTGTAAATGTCATATATACTTGTATGTTAAACATGTTGTAAACTTATAAATAGTTGTTACAGTATATCTCAGCTGCGATTCGAGGTTGGACGAGGAACGTGGGTGTAGTGGTCACGTGTCTCCCATCACCCGCCAGCTCTGGCTGTGACCGAAACGGGGCCAGAGTCATCGTTGGCGCAATTCAAATCAAATTGCGCGCCACCGTGCGCGCAGCGTGATGCGCAACGACGGCGGCAGACAGGGTTACAGTAAGGTCGCGGAAACGCAAACTCACGGGTTTGACATCAGAGCCCCCTGCAATCGGTATAACAATAAAAGCACGATAATCCATCGCAACATTTTTCATTCACACGTGCGATGGAATACACATTTTAACCGAAACACGCAAAAGCGAATCCCCGCGGCGTTGAAATGCCAAATAAAATAGGAGCCTTCGGTGAATTTCGCACTGCTCCGATCTATGAATTTTCAGTTTACGTTTTTATCCAATGCAACATTTTGCAATCACACGGAAATACCATGGCATCCACGATCAAAGTCACTTGAAAGCAAATGCACCGAATAACCGTCTTGCCATAACCTTTGACCGATAACTTATCGACAGTCACAGTAAGTGGCAGTCGGTAACACAAATTTCTGATTATTCCGTCGGTACAAGTGATTGCCGGGCGATGTCGCTAAGCGCTACCTGACTACGTAGTCAGGGCCGAAACGCATTTTGCAAATTAGGGTCCCAATTATCAAAAATGGTCCAGCATCTTCTGTAGCGTCTGGGAAAAATAAGTACATGGACAAGGATGTTCCCCCGACTGTATCAGACATTGTAAATCCCTAATTTGTATAGAAATAAAATTGATGGTACAATTGGCTTTGTAATTTTCTTTTTATAACAATAACTCGTAATTATTATAATATACGATATGTATAGTTTTAAATAGAGGTAAGAAATATTAATTACCCATATAACTTGATGGCAATCTTATTGGAAAAATGGAGAGATACTATTAATGCATTGCAAACATAATGAAGGACTGCGCTCGTTCATTTTCCTCACAATTTCTACCAAAATTTAACGAAAAATTCGGGTTTTCTTGCGGCTACTCAAAAGTTCACATATAATTTTATAATCGCTGCAGGTCATCGTCATAAAATCGTAACTAGAGAATAAACTGCTGTGTAAACTTTTATTCTTAAAGCAACGGGGATTTTCAACACTGGAAGTAAATGATGAATAGGGAGGGAGAGAGTGAGCGAGAGAAAGAAAGCACCAGTTGTTTTTCACATCAAGAACATCGCTCGTTGCAAACTCGAGCACGTGCATTTATTTAATTTGAAAAATACATTTACGAAATTAACGTTCTTATGCGATACATCTAATTCTACTTAACGTATAAGAAAAACGCGTTTAATAAAAAGTTAAGTACTTTGCGATACAAGTACGTAAAATCGGACTTTTAGCGAAGGTTGGGAAGGGCTGCATAAGCCGGCGCGAGTGCTTCGCCTAGCTTCGTGTCGTTATAGCACTCGATCCGGCTCGTACGGCTCTTCTCAATCTTCGCCAAAAGTCCGATTTGACGTACTTGTATCGCAAAGTACTATTATAGGTTTGATTTAGCCACGTCCCGGGAAGTACGCTGGAGAGAAGTGCGTGGCGATTTGCCTGCAGAGTGGGCACCGCAGAGAGTGTCCGTTTTCTCGAGCAATTGCCATACATGTGTGCGCACATTGCTCACAGAATGCGACGTGCAGGCAAGGCAAACAGATGTACCGGATTCCGTTAGTTAGGCAAACAACGCATTTCTGGTCGACACCTGCAAAAATACATAAAACAATACATACTTATTTATTTGTTTATTTATTTATTTATTTATTTCATATTTATTTTATTTCACTCGTTTCGTTCCCACCCGCGCCGCGCAGCCCCTAGACGCGACTGCGACGCGCGATGGAATCCAACGTGAAACCTTTTCCACGCTCCTCCCTGCCCGCAGAACATTTATCCCGGTTGTCTCGACTTCTCCGATGCGCACTTTTCTTTTTCGACCCCCCCCCCCCCCCCCCTCCAACGAAATACTTACCCTTTAATCTCTAACGCAGCTGTGCAACACAACTTTTTAAAAAACTCACCAATTGTTAAATCCGCGTTTCCGGCCGCAGTATTCTCGTTTCCGGCCGCAGCATTCTCGTTTCCGGCTGCAGCATTCTCGTTTCCGGCCGCAGCATTCTCGTTTCCGGCCGCAGCATTCTCGTTTCCGGCCGCAGCATTCTCGTTTGCGTCTGCGACGTCTCTGTCGTGTCTGTCAAGTGCAGGAAAGAGCTCGAAATTCTCTGAAAATTAAACAATTATCAGAGAAAATCTTCAAACAAAATATTATAGTTAAGTAAAAATAGCGCATGAAATACCTTCGTTTTCGTCGTTTCCGATCGGCTGAAGATTGGCAACGGGCGACTCATCGCGAAAAATCATGTTCGCGAAGAAAGGCTGCAGTAACTTACTGCACTGATCGAAAAAGCGCGAAAGATCTGTTGCATCCGCGACCGACATCTTCCATACGCGATTCAGTATCGTTAATGATACCAACGATCGCACGCGCGGCGTGGTGGTAACTGCAGCCCTGTTGTTAAGACGCGCGAGGTTCGACTGACTCTGTGATGAAACTCTCAAAATTCCACCTGTTAAAATTAAAAGTAAATGCGTTAAGGGCATGTGAAATACCGACTGCGGTAATAAAAACTGTAATTAACGTTTTTCACGCATATTTGTATTTATAGGTAAAAGAAGAAATACATTCCCTGCACTGGTGAAATCCGCAGGGAATGAATTTCTTCTTTTAGCTGTAAACGCAAATATCCGTCAAAAACATTCATTACAGTTTTTAATACCGACTGGGCTCATCGTGGATGTTTCACATTCCCTAAGGCGATGTGACACATCCACGTCGAGCCCAGTCGGTAACAAAAACTGTAATGAACGTTTTTGACCTATTTTTGCGTTTACAGCTAAAAGAAGAAATTCATTCTCTGCGCATTTGACCAGTGCAAGGAATGAATTTCTTTTTCGCTGTAAATGCAAATATGCATAAAAAGCGTTCATTACAGTTTTCATTTCTGCAGTCGGTATTTCACATGCCCTTAAATGTAAAATAAAAAAAATGGTTGTCTAAACAATTTTTAAACAAAAAAATGTTTAAAAAATGAAAAACAGTAGAGATGTAAATAAAAAAATGGTTAATAATATAAAATTATCGAGAATGTAAATAAAATACGTACGAGAAAGTATCGTTGACATGTTTCGTCCAATGCCCACACCATACTCCAATATTTTGACTGACGTGATAGCGGGATCCGTTATTCCCCGATGATCACGATTTACTGTGAATCTTTCTGGAGTTACCGTATCCAACCATACTTCTTGCACGTGCTGAAAGAACGCCACTAGCCGGGCCGCGTATTCGGGAGGCTGAGCGTTCCGGATGATGTCAAAGCCTTGCTGTATTCTTTCGGCCGGGAGGAGCGCCAAGGCCATGACGTTTTTGAACACCGTTTTCAGGTGGGCATCTACTCGAATGTCCAATCCCAGATCTTTCGCCACCCCAAACAAAATCTGAAATAATAAATAAAAATAATTAAACGCATACAAAAGCTTAGGCGCTTGATGGAGCACTATTAAGGGAATGTGAAATACCGACTTTGCACATCAAAAGTGCGGAAGTGCCGTTTTTCACGAATAATGAACGGATCGATGCGAAAATTGAAATACAGACTAGCCAGTAATGTGAATTTCATGCGTCAATTAGTCAGAATTTTGATTTTCTGAAGAAAAAAGAACATTACAGATCAATTACGCGTAGAGAAATCTGTTATGAAAAATTCAATTGTTTCACATATTTTCACGATTTTTTTTCACATATTCTCTCTATAAAAATCGCACAAAATTCAAAATGAACTCTAAAATCTGAAAAAATGTATACATATTCAGAAAAACGAAGGCATCATTTTCGTGAAAAAAAACTTGGGTTATGGAAATATTTGTTAAAAAATGTTTTTTCATCAATTAGATAATAACATTTTCGTATTACTATTATGCAAAATTAATATTGGTCGCAAGGACTACCTTAACAATTTGTTTGCGAGTGTTGACTCGAGCCAATGGAACTTACCAAGCAGAAGTAAAAAAAGCTGGACTTAACATCCACCAGCGGATAAACGCGTGTTGCTTCCCTGTGAAGCCTTTTCTCGAAGTTCCCGTATATGGTGTCCGGTCGAATCAGCCCATCTAATGGTTCGAAGACGGCGGCGTACGCAACAGGCTCCGGCGACGACAGGAACCCCCATACGCAGGGAATCGCCTAGAATGCGAATGGTGAATGTAATTAGCAAAAAAATGTCCAAAGTGAATTCAATTCATTAATGTTTTGCGACGATGTATACATACATGATTGCGATGTATTGCGATGATGATGACCATTTCTCTCGTGTCTGTATTCGCCGGAAGAAGGCGAGTAGAAGAGCAGACGTGCACTTCCCTACAATCGGCTAGCGATAGCTTCCGCAACAAATTTCGGTCGAAAAAAACAGCTCCGACTGCGAGGTTATCGTCGTTTCTCGCCACTCTAACGTCCACATGACCTCTACTGTGCAAGCGAAGGACTCTCCACTCGACGCTGTACAGCATTTCTCGAAGGTGGTCGTAGGATCTCGGAACCGGCAAAACTATGGTAAGCCTCCACCTCGCCATCCTGTTCAGCACCGATGTCCTGTCCACTAAAGCTGCTGCCTCGGGATGTCTGCAACGAAATAATATAAGTAATCTTCGTTTGAAGTCATGGTAGAGAGATAATAGGAATAAAGGTAGTCGTCTCGGTTTAGTCTCGTCAAATGTGAGTTTCGAGGATAATTTCGAACACTTCTCGATAAGATAATAATTTTTTTTTTAATCAAGCATGCAGAAGGTGCTGAAAAGATTGATTTTATATAACAATAATTCCAAAATGTTATTAAATTAATGAAGGAATGAATCGTTCAACAATGTACCTGTCAAACCAACTTGTTTCTCTGATGAAAATTATTCATTCATTTTTTCAGAATATGTATGAACTTTTTCAGAATTTTGACTAATTTGTTTAGATAGCATTTGTTTAAATCAAAACAAGGTACGAAAAACGCAATTTAACAAAATTACACAAAATTCAGAAAAAATTCGTACGTATTCAGAAAAATGAATGAATAATTTCAATCAGAACAAAAAATTGGGTTCACAGGTAAATTGTTGAACGAATACTTTTTTCATTAATTTGTTAATAACATTTTCCAATTGTTAGTATGCGAAATCAATTTTTTCAGCACCTTCCACGTGCTTGATTTATTCAGATAATTATCTTGTCGACAAGTATTCGAAATTTTGACCGAAACTGACATTTGACGATATTGTACCGAAACGTCTACCTTATCGATGCACGAGCGCGAAGTATTCAATTCGCATAAATTCGAGAAAAGTGCGAGAGAATTGCGAACACTTCTTCTCGGTGGTCTGAAAATCTGATAAAATGCATGCACACTAAAGGTACTGAAAAGATTAATTTTGCATAATAATAATTCCGAAATGTTATTAACAAATTGATAAAAAAATTGTTTAACAAATATTTTGTTGACCCTATTTTTTTTAATGAACATGATTCCTTCGTTTTTCTGTATATGTATAAATTTTTTCAGATTTTTAACTATTCATTGAAAATTGTGTTTATTTGTATGGAAAATTGCACAAATTTCAAAGGTTAGATAAAAATCTGAAAAAATTCATACGTATACAGAAAAACGAAGGAATCATTTTCATAAAAACAAGTGGGTCATCGAAATATTTGTTAAACTATTTTTTGTTGTTGTAAATTTGTTAATGACATTCTGGAATTATTATTATGCAAAATTAATCTTTTCAGTGCCTTTAGTGTACATGCATTTTTTTAGATTTTCAGACCATCGAGAAGTGTTTGCAATTCTCTCGCTTTGTTCTCGAATTTATGCGAATTGAATACTCCGCGCTCCTAATTTAATTAAAAATACTGCTCCACTAAAGGCACTAAAGGACCGCGCTCCTACATCTTCAAAAATTATACTTACAGTGCTCCGACATTGTCGAAAATGTCCGTGATAGACTTCATTTCCGTTGTCGTAGATCGGTACAGCTCACTGAAGAAGAACGAAACCTCGTGCAGTTCGTCGACCGGCGCGTGACAGTGTCCCGTCGTCTCAAAAAAAGTATCGTTGACGAGCTTTCCCGCGCCGCGACACTGTTCCGTATGGCGGTCTTTGCACATTAGGAATCTATTCGAATAAATAATGGAATATGAAGTAAATAATTAATGAATGAATAAATAATGAAATATGAAGAGTAAACACTTCTCACTAACAACCGCGCGGCTCTAGATATGCTGCACGGACGCTCAAAAAATACAATTTCGCTACCAGCAAAAATATACAAAAATCTCCGGTATTACTTACGTTGTTCCAAGCCTCTCGTGTCGGAATACGTATGCGTAGCCATCGAAGACTTGCTCCTCCAGCTTCCGTACAATGTTCGGTCCTTGCGGAAAGAACCGTTTAGCCATTTTCACTAACTCGAGCTTTCAACACAACCACGGCCATCGACGGACACTAGACGAATACCCGCAGTGCTCCGTTCTTTTCGTCGTTGTCCAGCATGAAAAGTGGGGAGACGCCGCTTCTCGCTCATTGGACGGCGCCACAAAACCCGCCCCCGGGAACCGATAAATACCGAAGGCCATTGAGACGGCGGCAGTGGATTTTATTTTTATAAAGAGCTGTAAGTAAAAATGTACAGATAAATAAATGTACATCGCAAACACATCAATAATGATTAACAGCATTTACAATCAGTAATTCATAAAGTCATAGAAAACGCGGGACATTCTTAAACGAATCAGAGAAGATGTCCTCCAATTGCCCTTTCGAATGTAAATAAAGCAGAAGTCACAACAGAACCGACGGCTCCGTTCGAGTTCCGAGAATCGGAAAGACGTGGCAAGTGCTCCGAAACACTTAATTCACCGTGACGAGTAATCGAAAATTGTGCAAAATTCATTAATGGATACTTATTTGCAGCATTTAATCATTATTACGCCGATCAATCATTTACGGGTGGAATTCGCGAAAATAAATAACAATTAATATCGTGTGTGCCACGTGAGATTGTTGCACTTGTGTCGCGATTCGACGTCCGAAAACCAGAAATGTTTTCACATTCTCACCGGGAGCAAGGTTTGCAACATCGAGAGTATGAAGGATATTTTTACAGCATTGATTCGACAAAGGCTAACACAATGTAAGTATCATGTTTGTTCAATTATATAAGTAAACAAGTAAAAAAAAATCCGAGTTATAAAGACCGTGAGTGATGGGTGACCAGTAGTCGGTAATAAAAACTGCAATCAACTCTTTGGATGTATATTGATATTTTACAAGTTTCATTGAACTCTCTGGTGAGATCCGCATCCAATTAAACTCGTCTTGAAGCTGCAAATACCAGTGTGCGTTAAAACAGTTGCTCCAAAAAATGTCTAAATAATCTCAATATTGAATAGTACATTTTTACTTAAGGGCATGTGAAATACCGACTGCGGTAAGAAAAACTGTAATGAACGTTTTTTGCGCATAGTTGCATTTACATCTAAAATAAGAAATTCATTCCCTGGAATAGTGAAATCCGCAGGGAATGAATTTCTTCTTTTAGATGTAAACGCAAATATTCGTCAAAAACGTTCATTACAGTTTTTCATACCGACTGAGCTCGACGTGGATGTTTCACATCGCCTTAAAGAGTAAAGAGTTTCCCTTGCTACATTTTGTTGATGTATTTAATTTTTATGATTTTCTAATGACGATTCCCTTAAATTGTGTTAAAGACATGTATTTTTTTCTTTCTAGATTTCTCAAATGCAAAGAACGGCAACTACAATCATGTTATGCCTCAGCAACATTAAGGAATGATCAGTTCACGCTAATTAAGGGACATAATCATGCTGCGGATCAAAGTCTGAGCATAATATATCGTTTTACAAATGCTTTGTACGATGCCGTTGTATCTACTCTGCGATGCTACAGAGTGATCTACGATGAAGTTTGTATCACGTAAGTAATGAATTATTCTCACATAAAAGACAGCTGTAAATAATCATATGCGATCAGATTTTACTTACCATTAATTATTTTTATATGAAGGGATCCTGAAGGTGCATCATATGTGCCGTTTTGTAAGGTAGTACAAAATATGAAAAATTGGAGGTCAGCCAATTGCCCACCCATCCCTCGCTCCTGGGAAAACTACGCAGAAATACTTCGCATGGATGCTTGGCAAAGATTCACCACGTATAATGGAGGTCGCTTAACTGCGACAGCTGTGCAAGGCGATGACAGATCAATCTCAATTGTGTACGGAGACCAGGACTTTTTACAAAACGTCGGTGACGTGAGCTTATCCATTGACGCGACGTTCAAAATAACTCCGAGGAAGCCTAAAGTACTACAATTGCTTACTATACTGATGAAAGTGGACGATTGTGTAAGTTTCACAATATTTATAAAATATATTTATTACTCAATAGTATTTTATCTGCGTTTTTCTTCGGTTTTGTTTGATAACCGCAAACTCGAGAATGATTTAATGACATGTGAAATACCGACTGCGGCAATAAAAACTGTAATGAACGTTTTTTTACGTATATTTGCATTTACAGCTAAAAGAACAAATTCATTCCCTGCACTGGTGAAATCCGCAGGGAATGAATTTCTTATTTTAGCTGTAAACGCAAATATCCGTCAAAAACATTCATTACAGTTTTTTATACCGACTAGGCTCGGCGTGGATGTTTCACAGCTCTTAACGCAACGGAAAGACGAATATTCGGTACCTTAATTCGTATGATCAACGAAAAGAGAATTCTCTTGAGGCTGGACGTTGTCGTCGGCTCCTCGTCCTCGAGCTAGAGAGGCACCGGTTTTTCGCGTCCGTAAACCTTCTGCACGACTTCGTTGACTTCTTTCTTGAAGACCTTTTGCACGAACACGAGATGATTGAGAAGATCAGTCGTTAAGGCGATGTGAAACATCCACGTCGAGCTCAGTCGGTATCAAAAACTGTAATGAACGTTTTTGACGGATATTTGCGTTTATAGCTAAAAGAAGAAATTCATTCCCTGTGGATTTCACTAGTAAAGGGAATGAATTTCTTCTTTTGGCTGTAAATGCAAATTTGCGGAAAAAACGTTCATTACAGTTTTTTACGCATATTTGCATTTACAGCTAAAAGAAGAAATTCATTCCCTGCACTGGTGAATTCCACAGGGAATGAATTTCTTCTTTTAGCTGTAAATGCAAATATGAGTAAAAAACGTTCATTACAGTTTTTTATGCCGACTGGGCTCCACGTGGATGTTTCACATCGCCTTAAAGAATGCTCGAAGACTCCGATGTCCGCGGTGGCGCTCAGATAACTTCCTTGCCGAAGAACGACGCTGCCTGCAATAATTCGCCGATTGATACATCACGATCGGCGCATTTTTTTAGCATTTTATGAGGAATATCTTTTCAGATGATCCCGATTGTCTGGGCACTGATGACACGAAAAAGCACAGAAGCCTACGTGGCCGTACTCCAGCACGTTGCAACTACATTGGCTCCTAATCTTAGACCGTCTTCCTTCATGTTGGACTTTGAGCGTGCGCTTGCAGCAGCTTTGCGATTGACGTATCCTGCGGCAAGACAAGATCACTGTTATTTTCATTATTGCCAAGTAAGTTTAGACGATTACGATCGCATTTATTTTGGAGCGTGAGGCGAGAACAGAAACGACTGAAATGATTCACAGTTTGTTTTCGATATCTCCAATAACGTATACATATTTATTATGAAGATATAATTGATTCAAAGAAAAGGAAATTCATTAACTCAACTCATTACAGTTTTATTTAAAAATTAAATTGTATTTGAAAGAATTATATCTTCATATAAAAAAGTATGATATTAGAGATATTGGAACAATATGTCTATAATTTCGGTAATTTCTTTCGCAATGTGTATATTTGACATTTATTTGATTGCATAACTGCGAAATGCATTTTTGTATGTAGGCTCTGATGAAAAATGCGAAGAAATTACGGTTACTACCTCTAATCCGAGAGTGCAACAACAGAGGAATCGTGTTCCGCAAAATGATGGCTCTGGCGCTATTACCGGCAAACGACATTGCCACGGCGTTCGAATGGATAGTCGATCATGCTACACCAGACATCGCAAGAATTTTCAGAAGATTCTTTCGATATTATGAAAACTACTGGATACGGAACGTTGGTGCGAATGTTTTCAGTGTTTTCGGGTTGTCGAACAAGACGAATAACCACATCGAATCGTATCACAGAGTACTTCAAGTACGTATGGGTGTTCACCCTTCCGTATGGCAGTTTACAGGTAATAAATTAACGACCTTATACTACAATTTTATGCACAATTTTATTTTTTGTTGTATCTGCATACTTACTTTATAGAACACCTGCGTGACCTGCAAGCTATCGTTCGAAGTAATCATGAGTCACTAAATTTAGCCCTTCCGATAACACGGTCTTGCGAATTGAGGCAGGCAGCACAACGAACTCTACAGCGCGCGTGGCAATTGTACGAAGACAATTTGTTGGATGTACCGCGATTTCTTGCGTGCGCCAGCCATTGCCTGAAAGCATTCAACAATGGAAATTTAATCACTGAAGATCAAGTCGAAAACTTTATCAACCTGGATTTGAATGGTAAGGCCGTAAAAGACAACTATTTATACATACATATTTATATACAATTCAATGTATTGTCATATAATTTATATAAAGCCATCGAGGGGAATGACATCCAGTATCGCTGCATTCTCTTCGAAGAAAATTTGGACGAGGTCAGGATATTCCGCCACGAACAGGCAGGACGTGATAACGAAATCGTATTACGTAAGTATTATACGTATATACTAATTAAAAAAAAGCTGTAAATATATTAATTAAACATTGTAATTGTTGTACCCAGATCCGGAATTGGAATTTCCAGCGTGTGGCCTCTGCAGGGTGAATTTGATGAACACGATTAGTTTACCGTGCTGTCATTTGTTCTCATGTGCTACATGTACGAGACAAATAATAGAAATGTCTGCAGATGAAAACGCAGACATACGGTGCGGCGTTTGCGGCAGCGTGGCTACTGCATTTCACACAATTATTATTGTTCGAGAATAATAGTTGTAGCCATGCGAAGGAATAATGGAGGAATAACCGTTGCTGCGTCACAGCTTCGATCCCAGCGAGCCGAAAGTAATTTCCCGTCGTCGAGTATTCGATCGCGACCCCAGAGTTTCCTGCAGAAATTGCGAAGCACCGGCCAAAGCGTCAAGCTACATAAACCTGAGCGAGGGCGTGATAACCCCGAGTTTCGGCGCGAGTCCCAGCTTGGACAAGTACGGCGTGCTCTCCGACAAGTGCAAAGAGAGCGCGAATCTGATGTCTCGATGCTAGAAAACGATTTACTACCTTCTGGATCTGTACGCGACGAAGCCCGAGACGAAGACGATCACCCACCGATTCTCGATACCCGCGGAAGCCTCGGATCACTACAATGGCGCGAGAAAATACGAGAATCTGAACGAGACGAAAGACGCCGACGTTGAGAAGGGTCTGAACGCTGACTCCCGTTACACCGCCCCGAGAATTGAGTTAGTAATTTGAGACTTGCAAATAATATTCTCATCATCAGATCAGAATGATCATCAAATTTTCAGTGTTGATTTTACACATGTTTAATGATTAATGATTTTTGAAGAGAATTGTTATGTTTATGACTGAATTACGATTTTTCAGACGTCGTAACCCGCGAGCGGACGCAAGTGATCATTTTCGGCGTCGCGAGGATACACAGACTACGGTTGCTGGCCACGCTGAGTGGCTTAAAGCTTGAGGCGGAAATAACGAGTTTGCACGCGAATCTATCGTGTCGAAAGAAGTCGCTTCCTGCCAGCCTCGAGTGCTGACCCGCGGGACAAATTGGCAGGACGATGATCGTTCTTCTGGAAGGCGTCGCGCCGAATGAGCAGACGGTTGTCAAAGTAACCGTTGGTAAGTCTCAGAATCGTTACTCGAACGTCACGAGACGTCAGAAGGACAAGAACAGCGCTTTGCTCACCGTCGGGGCTGTCAACATCAATATTCCGCAGCATCCGGTCGAGCTGCATGGGATGATGACGCGGAGGAGTAAACAACTCTCGTCGACTCTGCAGGCGAGTTAAAAAAAATCTACTTTATGATTTCTATTTTTTAATCGTTTATATTCTTTATTCATTTATTTGTATATTCAGTTTGTACTTTTAATACCTATAAAAATGCCCTCTACTTATGGACGATATCTGCAAGAAGGATTAAACAATTTGAAATAAATAAAACAGGAATTACGGCTAACGAGGACCTCTTCGAGATTCTAAGAAGAAGCATGGCGAGAGCAAGACTTCAATCGTTAAGAAGAAGAAGAGGTCGCGCGACAAACCGATATACACTGACTTGCGAGTAGCATCCTCCGTGGTGAAGCCCCTGGTGGAGTAGTAGATTTCACATAATTATTATTGTTCGAGAATAATAGTTGTAGCCATGCGAAGGAATAATGGAGGAATAACCGTTGCTGCGTCACAGCTTCGATCCCAGCGAGCCGAAAGTCATTTCCCGTCGTCGAGTATTCGATCGCGACCACAGAGTTTCCTGCAGAAATTGCGAAGCACCGGCCAAAGCGTCAAGCTACATAAACCTGAGCGAGGGCGTGATAACCCCGAGTTTCGGCGCGAGTCCCAGCTTGGACAAGTACGGCGTGCTCTCCGACAAGTGCAAAGAGAGCGTGAATCTGATGTCTCGATGCTAGAAAACGATTTACTACCTTCTGGATCTGTACGCGACGAAGCCCGAGACGAAGACGATCACCCACCGATTCTCGATACCCGCGGAAGCCTCGGATCACTACAATGGCGCGAGAAAATACGAGAATCTGAACGAGACGAAAGACGCCGACGTTGAGAAGGGTCTGAACGCTGACTCCCGTTACACCGCCCCGAGAATTGAGTTAGTAATTTGAGACTTGCAAATAATATTCTCATCATCAGATCAGAATGATCATCAAATTTTCAGTGTTGGTTTTACAAATGTTTAATGATTAATGATTTTTAAAGAGAATTGTTATGTTTATGACTGAATTACGATTTTTCAGACGTCGTAACCCGCGAGCGGACGCGACTGATCATTTTCGGCGTCGCGAGGATACACAGACTGCGGTTGCTGGCCACGCTGAGTGGCTTAAAGCTTGAGGCGGAAATAACGAGTTTGCACGCGAATCTATCGTGTCGAAAGAAGTCGCTTCCTGCCAGCCTCGAGTGCTGACCCGCGGGACAAATTGGCAAGACGATGATCGTTCTTCTGGAAGGCGTCGCGCCGAATGAGCAGACGGTTGTCAAAGTAACCGTTCGTAAGTCTCAGAATCTTTACTCGAACGTCACGAGACGTCAGAAGGACAAGAACAGCGCTTTGCTCACCGTCGGGGCTGTCAACATCAATATTCCGCAGCATCCGGTCGAGCTGCATGGGATGATGACGCGGAGGAGTAAACAACTCTCGTGGACTCTGCAGGCGAGTTAAAAAAAATCTACTTTATGATTTCTATTTTTTAATCGTTTATATTCTTTATTCATTCATTTGTATATTCAGTTTGTACTTTTAATACCTATAAAAATGCCCTCTACTTATGGACGATATCTGCAAGAAGGATTAAACAATCTGAAATAAATAAAACAGGAATTACGGCTAACGAGGACCTCTTCGAGATTCTGAGAAGAAGCATGGCGAGAGCAAGACTTCAATCGTTAAGAAGAAGAAGAGGTCGCGCGACAAACCGATATACACTGACTTGCGAGTAGCATCCTCCGTGGTGAAGCCCCTGGTGGAGTAGTAGATTTCACATAATTATTATTGTTCGAGAATAATAATTGTAGCCATGCGAAGGAATAATGGAGGAATAACCGTTGCTGCGTCACAGCTTCGATCCCAGCGAGCCGAAAGTCATTTCCCGTCGTCGAGTATTCGATCGCGACCCCAGAGTTTCCTGCAGAAATTGCGAAGCACCGGCCAAAGCGTCAAGCTACATAAACCTGAGCGAGGGCGTGATAACCCCGAGTTTCGGCGCGAGTCCCAGCTTGGACAAGTACGGCGTGCTCTCCGACAAGTGCAAAGAGAGCGCGAATCTGATGTCTCGATGCTAGAAAACGATTTACTACCTTCTGGATCTGTACGCGACGAAGCCCGAGACGAAGACGATCACCCACCGATTCTCGATACCCGCGGAAGCCTCGGATCACTACAATGGCGCGAGAAAATACGAGAATCTGAACGAGACGAAAGACGCCGACGTTGAGAAGGGTCTGAACGCTGACTCCCGTTACACCGCCCCGAGAATTGAGTTAGTAATTTGAGACTTGCAAATAATATTCTCATCATCAGATCAGAATGATCATCAAATTTTCAGTGTTGATTTTACACATGTTTAATGATTAATGATTTTTAAAGAGAATTGTTATGTTTATGACTGAATTACGATTTTTCAGACGTCATAACCCGCGAGCGGACGCGACTGATCATTTTCGGCGTCGCGAGGATACACAGACTGCGGTTGCTGGCCACGCTGAGTGGCTTAAAGCTTGAGGCGGAAATAACGAGTTTGCACGCGAATCTATCGTGTCGAAAGAAGTCGCTTCCTGCCAGCCTCGAGTGCTGACCCGCGGGACAAATTGGCAAGACGATGATCGTTCTTCTGGAAGGCGTCGCGCCGAATGAGCAGACGGTTGTCAAAGTAACCGTTCGTAAGTCTCAGAATCTTTACTCGAACGTCACGAGACGTCAGAAGGACAAGAACAGCGCTTTGCTCACCGTCGGGGCTGTCAACATCAATATTCCGCAGCATCCGGTCGAGCTGCATGGGATGATGACGCGGAGGAGTAAACAACTCTCGTCGACTCTGCAGGCGAGTTAAAAAAATCTACTTTATGATTTCTATTTTTTAATCGTTTATATTCTTTATTCATTTATTTGTATATTCAGTTTGTACTTTTAATATCTATAAAAATGCCCTCTACTTATGGGCGATATCTGAAAGAAGGATTAAACAATTTGAAATAAATAAAACAGGAATTACGGCTAACGAGGACCTCTTCGAGATTCTGAGAAGAAGCATGGCGAGAGCAAGACTTCAATCGTTAAGAAGAAGAAGAGGTCGCGCGACAAACCGATATACACTGACTTGCGAGTAGCATCCTCCGTGGTGAAGCCCCTGGTGGAGTAGTAGATTTCACATAATTATTATTGTTCGAGAATAATAATTGTAGCCATGCGAAGGAATAATGGAGGAATAACCGTTGCTGCGTCACAGCTTCGATCCCAGCGAGCCGAAAGTCATTTCCCGTCGTCGAGTATTCGATCGCGACCCCAGAGTTTCCTGCAGAAATTGCGAAGCACCGGCCAAAGCGTCAAGCTACATAAACCTGAGCGAGGGCGTGATAACCCCGAGTTTCGGCGCGAGTCCCAGCTTGGACAAGTACGGCGTGCTCTCCGACAAGTGCAAAGAGAGCGCGAATCTGATGTCTCGATGCTAGAAAACGATTTACTACCTTCTGGATCTGTACGCGACGAAGCCCGAGACGAAGACGATCACCCACCGATTCTCGATACCCGCGGAAGCCTCGGATCACTACAATGGCGCGAGAAAATACGAGAATCTGAACGAGACGAAAGACGCCGACGTTGAGAAGGGTCTGAACGCTGACTCCCGTTACACCGCCCCGAGAATTGAGTTAGTAATTTGAGACTTGCAAATAATATTCTCATCATCAGATCAGAATGATCATCAAATTTTCAGTGTTGATTTTACAAATGTTTAATGATTAATGATTTTTAAAGAGAATTGTTATGTTTATGACTGAATTACGATTTTTCAGACGTCATAACCCGCGAGCGGACGCGACTGATCATTTTCGGCGTCGCGAGGATACACAGACTGCGGTTGCTGGCCACGCTGAGTGGCTTAAAGCTTGAGGCGGAAATAACGAGTTTGCACGCGAATCTATCGTATCGAAAGAAGTCGCTTCCTGCCAGCCTCGAGTGCTGACCCGCGGGACAAATTGGCAAGACGATGATCGTTCTTCTGGAAGGCGTCGCGCCGAATGAGCAGACGGTTGTCAAAGTAACCGTTCGTAAGTCTCAGAATCTTTACTCGAACGTCACGAGACGTCAGAAGGACAAGAACAGCGCTTTGCTCACCGTCGGGGCTGTCAACATCAATATTCCGCAGCATCCGGTCGAGCTGCATGGGATGATGACGCGGAGGAGTAAACAACTCTCGTCGACTCTGCAGGCGAGTTAAAAAAATCTACTTTATGATTTCTATTTTTTAATCGTTTATATTCTTTATTCATTTATTTGTATATTCAGTTTGTACTTTTAATATCTATAAAAATGCCCTCTACTTATGGGCGATATCTGAAAGAAGGATTAAACAATTTGAAATAAATAAAACAGGAATTACGGCTAACGAGGACCTCTTCGAGATTCTGAGAAGAAGCATGGCGAGAGCAAGACTTCAATCGTTAAGAAGAAGAAGAGGTCGCGCGACAAACCGATATACACTGACTTGCGAGTAGCATCCTCCGTGGTGAAGCCCCTGGTGGAGTAGTAGATTTCACATAATTATTATTGTTCGAGAATAATAATTGTAGCCATGCGAAGGAATAATGGAGGAATAACCGTTGCTGCGTCACAGCTTCGATCCCAGCGAGCCGAAAGTCATTTCCCGTCGTCGAGTATTCGATCGCGACCCCAGAGTTTCCTGCAGAAATTGCGAAGCACCGGCCAAAGCGTCAAGCTACATAAACCTGAGCGAGGGCGTGATAACCCCGAGTTTCGGCGCGAGTCCCAGCTTGGACAAGTACGGCGTGCTCTCCGACAAGTGCAAAGAGAGCGCGAATCTGATGTCTCGATGCTAGAAAACGATTTACTACCTTCTGGATCTGTACGCGACGAAGCCCGAGACGAAGACGATCACCCACCGATTCTCGATACCCGCGGAAGCCTCGGATCACTACAATGGCGCGAGAAAATACGAGAATCTGAACGAGACGAAAGACGCCGACGTTGAGAAGGGTCTGAACGCTGACTCCCGTTACACCGCCCCGAGAATTGAGTTAGTAATTTGAGACTTGCAAATAATATTCTCATCATCAGATCAGAATGATCATCAAATTTTCAGTGTTGATTTTACAAATGTTTAATGATTAATGATTTTTAAAGAGAATTGTTATGTTTATGACTGAATTACGATTTTTCAGACGTCATAACCCGCGAGCGGACGCGACTGATCATTTTCGGCGTCGCGAGGATACACAGACTGCGGTTGCTGGCCACGCTGAGTGGCTTAAAGCTTGAGGCGGAAATAACGAGTTTGCACGCGAATCTATCGTGTCGAAAGAAGTCGCTTCCTGCCAGCCTCGAGTGCTGACCCGCGGGACAAATTGGCAAGACGATGATCGTTCTTCTGGAAGGCGTCGCGCCGAATGAGCAGACGGTTGTCAAAGTAACCGTTCGTAAGTCTCAGAATCTTTACTCGAACGTCACGAGACGTCAGAAGGACAAGAACAGCGCTTTGCTCACCGTCGGGGCTGTCAACATCAATATTCCGCAGCATCCGGTCGAGCTGCATGGGATGATGACGCGGAGGAGTAAACAACTCTCGTCGACTCTGCAGGCGAGTTAAAAAAATCTACTTTATGATTTCTATTTTTTAATCGTTTATATTCTTTATTCATTTATTTGTATATTCAGTTTGTACTTTTAATATCTATAAAAATGCCCTCTACTTATGGGCGATATCTGAAAGAAGGATTAAACAATTTGAAATAAATAAAACAGGAATTACGGCTAACGAGGACCTCTTCGAGATTCTAAGAAGAAGCATGGCGAGAGCAAGACTTCAATCGACAGACTTCGCGACAAACCGATTTACACTGACTTGCGAGTAGCATCCTCCGTGGTGAAGCCCCTGGTGGAGTATTCATTCATCCGAGATAAATAAAAACAAAATGCTTCGATTTTACAGTTTGAATGTGTAAAAATGTACTCCAAAAACGCAAACTCAACGTACGTCACATGTACACTTGTTCAAAAAACAATTCAGTGCTCAATAAAAATGTCTGCGAGATACATATGCATGTAAGCTTGCCGCTTTGCCCACTTGAATCCCGCGATCTGTCGCCGCCTACAGATCGAGAGAGGAGGTGTTACGGGTTAGGTATATTGGCTCCAATGAAAAGACACCAGCGTCTCCCCACTTTTCACGATCGTACTCCAAAGAAGAAAGCATGAGCTAGGCAGTCGACCAACGTCTGTCAATGGCGATTGTTGCCTCCGAGAGCTCACATAATCGACATCAATAAGATGGCCAAAAATATCGCGCCCCAGGGACGGAAGGTGGTACGTAAGCTGGAAGATCGAGTGTTCGATGGCTACTCGTACATAACCGAACAAGAGAAGCATGGTACGATGTAAGTAACGCCATTCATTTTGTTTACATTTTTTATGGACAGCGAAATTTCACTGACCTCGACTGGCCGTGCCGCTCAACACAAGTCACTGTAACCGAAGCAATCGTTCTTAATGGCATGTGAAACACTGAGCGCCGAAAATCTTCGGAAGTGCGGTTTGTCGCGAATTATGAACGGATCGAAGTGAAAATTGAAATACAGACGCCAGTAATGAGAATCTCGGGAATGAATTAGTCAGAATTTGGATTTTAGAAAAAAAAAAATTACAGATCGGTTACCGACCTCAATTTTTTGTATTAAAATCAACATTCTGACTAATTCATTCACGAGGTTCACATTAATGGCGTCTGTATTTCAATTTTCGCTTCGATCCGTTCGTAATTAGCGAAAAACGGCACTTCCGAAATTATGAGGTGAGCGTCGGTATTTCACATCGCCTTAAGGCGAGGCGAAACTACCATAAGTGCGAGAGAGATAGAAAATAATATTCGGACCAATAATACACGGAAATTAGACACATGCGATGAAAAATAAAAGTTTTACACTAACCAGAATCGAAAGAGGAATGGTGTAAAACTTTTATTTTTTTCCGGAAACGTTGGGCATCGTCGGAATAATTCGTCACAGTTTTTATTACCGACTGAGGAGGTTTCACCTCGCCTTAAAAAATTATTTATTCGATAAACGCACATCCTCATACTTCATCATTTATTCTAATAGATTCGTAACGTGCAAAGACCGCGTTATTCATCAATGTCGTGGGGCGGGAAGGATCGTCAACGAAGTTTTTTTTGAGACGACGGGACACTGTCACCCGCCGACCGACGAACTACAAGAACTTTCGAGCTTCTTCAGGGAGCTATACCGATGTACAACAACGGAAATGCAGTCTATTACGGAAATTTTCGCCAATTTCGAGGCACTGTAAGTATCATTTATAAGGTAGTCGTCTCAGTACAGTCTCGTCAAATGTGAGTTTTGGGGGAATATTTCGAACATTTCCCGACGAGATAATAATCTGAAAAAAATCAAGCATGTAGAAGGTGCTGAAATGATTAATTTTGCATAATAATAATTCGAAAATGTTATTACCGAATTAAGGGCATGTGAAATACCGACTGCGATAATAAAAACTGTAATGAACGTTCTTTACGCATATTTGCATTTACACCTAAAATAAGAAATTCATTCCCTGCACTGGTGAAATCCGCAGGAAATGAATTTCTTCTTTTAGCTGTAAACGCAACTATGCGTCAATAACGTTCATTACAGTTTTTGATACCGACCGGGCTCGACGTGGGTATTTCACATCGCCTTAATGAAAACAAATTAATCCTTCAACAATTTACCTGGCAACGCAACTTTTTTTTCTTATGAAAATTATTCATTCATTTTTCCGAATACATAGGATCTTTTTTCAGAATTTTGTCTAACATTTAAAATCGCGGTTTTCGCCCCTCATTTTGCTGAAAAACATGCAATTTAAAAAAATGAGTAAAAATTCTGAAACAATGCATAAGTATTAAGAAAAATGAATGAATAATTTTCATCAGAAAATAAGTTGTGTTGCCGGATGAATTGTTGAACAATTCATTTTCTCATGAATGTGTTAGTAACATTTTGAAATTATTATGATGCAAAATCAATCTTTTCGCCACGTTCTACATGCTTGATTTTTTTCAGATTATCGAGAAGTGTTAGTTATTTTCCCGAAACTCATATTTGAGGAGACTGTACCGAGACGACACCTTAATTCCTATTATCCCTCTACCATATCTTTAAACGAAGGTTACATTATTTCGTTTGCAGATATCCTGAAGCAGCAGCTTCCGTAGACAGAAAAGAGGTGCTGAGGAGGATGACGAGATGGAGGCTTACTATTGTTTTGCCGGTTCCGCAATCCTACGACCACCTCCGAGATATGCTGTACAGCACCGAGTGGAGAGTCCTTCGGTTGCACAGTCGAGGACATGTGGACGTTACAGTGGCGAGAAATGACAATAACGACGTAGTCGGGGCTGTTTTTTTCGACCAAAACTTGCTGCAGAAGCTATCGCAAGCAAATTGCACGGAATTACACATCAGCTCTTCCACTCGCCTTCTTCCGGAGAATATGAACACACGAGAAATCGTCATGATCGTCGCAATACATTGTAATCATGTTAGTATCACGAATGCGCATGAATGTTTACAGGTTACTATACCATCGTGAAGTGTATGCAATTCTCTTTTATTTTTCTCGAATTTATGCAAAATGAGCGGGAAGCGACATAAGTACCTTCAATTCACGTTGTAGGCGATTCCCTGCGTATGGGGATTCCTAACGTCGCCGGAGCCTGCAGCCTACGCCGCCGTCATCGAACCATGGGCTGCGCTGATTCGACCCGACACCATATACGGGAACTTCGAGAACAGGCTCCACACGGAAGCAACACGCGTTTATCCGCTGGTGGATGTTAAATCCAGTTTTTGTAACTACTGCTTGGTAAGTTCGATTGGCTTGAGTCCGTGCTCCATCAAACGCCTAAGTGTATGCCTATAATTATTTTTATTTTTTGTTTCAGATTTTGTTTGGGGTGGCGAAAGATATGGGATTGGACATTGTAGAAGATGTTCACCTGAAAACAGCGTTCAAAAACGTCATGACCTTGGCGCTCCTTCCGGCTGAAAGAATACAGCAAGGTTTCGACGTCATCCGTAACGCTCAGCCTCCCGAATACGCGGCCCGGCTGGCGCCGTTCTTTCAGCACGTCCAGGAAGTGTGGTTGGACACTGTAACTCCGGAAAGATTTACCGTATATCAGGATCATCCGGGAATAACGGATCCCGCCATCACATCAGTCAAAATATTTGAGAAAAGTGTGGGCATCGAACGAAAGATGTCAACGATACTTTCGCGTAAGTACATTTTTTTACATTTTCAATATTTCGTTGACGGTTTATACCATGTATATTCTTTTTTTGAATTCTCAAACAGGTGGAATTCTCCGAGTTTCGTCGCAAAGTCATGCGAATTTCGAGCGTCTTAACGACAGGGCAAGAGTCACCACCACGCCGCGCGTGCGGTCGTTGATCCCAACGGCGACACTCGAGCGTGCATCGAAGATGCTGTGCGCAGATGCAATAGATTTGCCTCGCTTCTTCGCGCTATGCAGCAATCTAGTGCAGCCTATCTTTGCGCATTTCCTGTTTCGCAATGAGTCGCCCGTTCCCAATTTTCAGCCCATCGGAACTTTGGAAAACAATGAAGGTATTTTAATTTTTGCTATCTTTACCCAATATAAACATTTTTATATTTTTCATGCAATAACATGCTTCGCTTGCAGTGAATCTCCGACCTGTTGCAGTTGGAAGTGATATTGTTGACGGTGCAGACGAAGATCCTGTCCTATATAGAGACGTCGAAATACTTGATGAAGTATACGATCACATCTTCGTAGATAGGGAATAATTTCATTGTAGAAACGTTATTAATAAACGCGCAAGCTCGATCGATGAAACGATACGAAGTATAAATACTTTCTCTCTCTCGCTCACTCTCTCCCTCCCTATTCGTCATTTACTTCCAGTGTTGAAATTCCCCGTTACTTTAAGAATGAAAGTTTACACAGCAGTTTACTATCTAGTTACGATTTTATGACGATGACCTGTAGCGGTTATAAAATTGTATGTGAACTTTTGAGTAGCCGCAAGAAAACCCGAATTTATCATTAAATTTTGGTAGAAATTGTGAGGAAAATGGACAAGCGCAGTCCTTCATTATTTTTGCAATGCATTAATAGTATCTCTCCATTTTTCCAATAAGATTGCCATCAAGTTATATGGGTAATTAATAGTTCTTACCTCTATATCAAAGTACGCACATCGTATATTATAATAATTACGAGTTATTGTTATAAAAAGAAAATTACAAAGCCAATTGTACCATCAATTTTATTTCTATACAAATTAGGGATTTACAATGTCTGATACAGTCGGGGGAACATCCTTGTCCATGTACTTATTTTTCCCAGACGCTACAGAAGATGCTGGACCATTTTTGATAATTGGGACCCTAATTTGCAAAATGCGTTTCGGCCCTGACTACGTAGTCAGGTAGCGCTTAGCGACATCGCCCGGCAATCACTTGTACCGACGGAATAATCAGAAATTTGTGTTACCGACTGCCACTTACTGTGACTGTCGATAAGTTATCGGTCAAAGGTTATGGCAAGACGGTTATTCGGTGCATTTGCTTTCAAGTGACTTTGATCGTGGATGCCATGGTATTTCCGTGTGATTGCAAAATGTTGCATTGGATAAAAACGTAAACTGAAAATTCATAGATCGGAGCAGTGCGAAATTCACCGAAGGCTCCTATTTTATTTGGCATTTCAACGCCGCGGGGATTCGCTTTTGCGTGTTTCGGTTAAAATGTGTATTCCATCGCACGTGTGAATGAAAAATGTTGCGATGGATTATCGTGCTTTTATTGTTATACCGATTGCAGGGGGCTCTGATGTCAAACCCGTGAGTTTGCGTTTCCGCGACCTTACTGTAACCCGGCAGACACTACCGAAGTAGCGAAGGGCCATCCGAGTGCGTGCGCACGTCGTAGCCGAGAAGTGGGCGGAGTGGGGGAAGAAATCGATCGACGGCACGCAACCGATCTCCCTTCCCAGCGTTACCTTCGAGCGAGCCGGACGTGCATCGATCTCACATGCCGCAAGGCGAAAAGCGACATTTTCATTTCTGTAGTTTTCACCAAATTTTAAAGCCGAAAGTTGCCTTGTGTTTTTCGCGAAAAGAACATTTTCGTTTCCGACATCACCGCGTCCCAACGACGATAAAGGAGACGGAGATTCCGGAGAATTCAGCCCTTCTGTATTTTCTGCAAGCCGAGAGAGTTGTTCGGTCGTGCGATTTCGCCATCTCACGTAAGTTAGATTATTTTATTGAAGTAGCTCATACGCGCGTTTATTCAGTTATCAGTTCACTAAAATCGCGGTTACTTTTTTTGGAGCGATCGGGCCTAGATTTTCGCCTTTCGTTCGAGAGGAAACTAACACGAAGACTATTTTTCACCGAATTTTAAAGCCGAAAATTGTCTTACGTTTTTTGTGAAAAGAAAATTCCCGTTTTGTCCTGCGTTGCTCCAAAAATAGAGAATTCGGCGAAAAAAACACGAAAAACGATTTGGCACTTTTTCGAAATTTCGTCACCACGAAAATGGAGGTTACTTTTTTTTATCGATCGGACCTAGATTTTCTTCTTTCGTTCGAGAGAAAACTAACACGAAGACTATTTTTCACCGAGTTTTAAAGCCGAAAATTGTCTTACGTTTTTTGCAAAAAGAAAATGTTCGTTTTGTCCTGCGTTGCCCCAAAAATACAAAAATTCGACGAAAAAAACACGAACAACGATTTGGCACTTTTTGCGAAATTTCGTCACTACTAAAATGGAGGTTACTTTTTTGGATTGATCGAACGTTGATTTTTTTCGTAGATCGAAAGAAAACTCAATAAAGAAGCGAATGCCGTAAGGCGGGCCGTGATATCTTGATTTTCTAATTTTTCACCGAATTTAAAAACGGAAAGCTGTCTTGCGATTTTCGCTAAAAAAATGTTTGATTTCGTAAAGATTGAAAACCCTATTTGATGGGAAATGTCCCGCTGATTCCGAAAAGCACTGTTGTTTGCCCGAAACATATAAATTACGACGAGAAAAATCCGAAAAATGATTCCGTACTTTTTTCGAAATTTCGTCACTACACTAAAATTGAGATTACTTTTTTTGGATTGATCGAACTTAGATTTTCTTCCTTAGTTCGAAAGAAAACTGAAGAACGAAGAGAATGCCGTAAGGCGGAACGCGAATTTTGCACAGAATTTTAAAGCCGAAAGCTGTCTTGCGATTTTCGCTAAAAAATTGTTGGTTTCGTAAAATTTGAAAACCCTATTCAACGGAAAATTTCTTGCTGATTCCGAAAAGCACCGTTGTTTTCCCCGAAAAATGGAAAATTCGTCGAGAAAAAGACGAAAACGATTTCACACTTTTTTCGAATTTTCGTCACCATTAAAATTGAGGTTACTTTTTTTTGTTTGAGTGAACCTAAATTTTCTTCTGCAGTTCGAAAGAAAATTCAATAACGAAGAGAATGCCATAAGGCGGCCCAGCAGCCGGGGAAGAGCCGAGCACGCGAGCCGAACAGCATCGACGATGCGGAGATAACGTGAATGTAGGTAAGAATATTGTTTGTCTTGTTAACTGTGTAGTTCATTTATAGTGTCGTGAATGCAGCAGTAATTAAACAGTCACCACCTTAGCAGATTAGCACAGTTTCGAAAAACGCGAAAAATCATTCCACACTTTTTTCGAAATTTTGTCACTACACTAAAATTGAGATTACTATTTTCGATTGGTCGAATTTAGATTTTCTTCCTTAGTTCGAAAAAAACTGAAGAACGAAGAGAATGCCGCAAGACGGAACGCGATATCTTGATTTCGGAATTTTTCACCGAATTTTAACGTTGAAAGTTGTCTTGCGTTTTTCGCGACAAAAACATTTCGATTTCGTAAAGTTTGAAAACCCTGTTCGATGGGAAATTTCTTGCTGATTGCGAAAAACACCGTTGTTTGCCCCATAACTAGAAATTTCGACAAGAAAAATGCGAAAATTATTCCGCACTTTTTCGAAATCTCGTCACTACACTAAAATTGAGGTTAATTTTTTTTTTTTATTGGTCGAACCTAGATTTTCTTCCATAGTTCGAAAGAAAACAGAATAAAGAAGAGATGCCGCAAAGCGGAACACGATATGTCGATTTCGGAGTTTTTCACAGAATTTTAAAGTCGAACTCTCAAAAATCATTAATTTTTCCTTGCGTTTCTTTGCGATTTTTTGAGGTCTTGCTTTAAATTCTTGTGAAAAATCAGGATTCAAGACATCGCGTTTCGCCTTGTGGCATACTTTTCATTGTAGAGTTTTCTCTCGAACGCAAGTAGAAAATCCAGGTTCGAACGTTAAAAAAAAAGTAACACCAATTTTTTTCAGGTAACGAAATTTCGAAAGAAGTGGGAAAACCTTTTTCGCGTTTTTCTCGTTGAATTTTCGATTTTTCGGTCAAACAACGGTGCTTTTCGGAATCAACAGGAAATTGCCCATCGGATAGGGTCTTCAAACTTTACGAAATCGAAATGTTTTTTTCGCGAAAAACGTACCCCTTGCGTTTCTTGCGAATTTGATTATTTTCTCGATTTCTTAAAGTTTGAAAGATCAATCCGACGGGAATTTTCGCGCTGATCCCGAAGAGCACCGTTGATTGCCCAAAAAATAGAAAATTCGTTGAGAAAACCCGAATACCCTTCCCGAAATAACGTTAAGGTAGCTCATGCGCTTCACACTAGTCAAATCAGTGCTGAATTTTTAAAAGTGTTTTTATAATTCCCATTTCGTTAATAAATTGCTCCTAGGTGTTATTAATGTAGCAGCATTAGTTCTTAATAGACAAATACATTCGCATTCGTGATTCGAATAGAAAATCGACGGATATATGCAAATACCCGGTATCATGTTTTTTCGTGTAGTTTTTTAAAAGAATAAACCTTGATTATAGTTCAATTAGGACGAACGATAGCTCATTCTTATTACTGGAAAATCCTTCATTCAATGACCGACCAGATTTTTTATAGTATTAGTTTTTCAAAATGTACAGTCATTTGTATGTCTCCTTTTAGATTAAGATAGGATAATCAGACTGTCGTATGGTTTCAAGTACTAATACTATGAAAAATCTGGTCGGTCAATCGATCAAGGATCTTCCAATAATAAAAATGAGCCATTGTTCGTCATAATTGATCTATTATTAAGGTTTAGTCTTTTAAAAAACGACACGAAAAACCATGACATCGGGAATTTGCATATATTAGTTGATTTTCTATTCGAATCACGAATCCGAATGTATTTGCCTATTAAAAATTAATGCTACTACGTCAGTAACAAATCGGAACAATTTATTAAACAACCAGAAATGATAAAAACGCTTTTGAAAATTTAGCACTGATTTGACTACTGTGAAGCGCATGAGCTACCTTAACAATAAGATTGAAACCTCGTACGCTCTCCGAACTATAAAAATACAATAGCACGATTGAAACTGCTCGTTGGTTAGTAGCTGTCGAGTTGCAGGCAACCCGACAGCCAATCGGAGAACGAATAATACGACAACAATACTTATATCGAAAATGAGAGATATTGTAACCACAGATTTTTTTAAGTGGGATTATAGTTACTGCAGATGTATGAGAAGGACGATTCGCACGGCCATCCGGCAGTGCACCGAGCACGGGTAATTCTTGGCTATTAATCGGTCGATCGGTCGATTAATCGACCGTCCCGACCGAAAAATTAATCGGCCGATTAATTTTTGTTCTGATATTTCGGGCTGTCCGCGGCTCGGTGCTCGCGCGTTCTGGTTAGTTTGATATTTGCATTGTGTTAGCTGCAGGGTTGGGCAATGTTTGTCGATTAATCGAGCACCAATGTTGTTTTTTCGGTGTTTCTCAAAATCGATTAATCGATGTTCGATGTTTATTTATGAAACATTGACAAAAAATCGAATACGGTCTGTGCGGTATTACAAGTATATTTTGACACCTTTATAGAAATATTAAGTGTCTGTCATTTTGCATCACTAAAGTCCCTGTATCTTTAATTCCTGTGCAATGCTTAATACATGGTATAAAATATAACGTTCAGTAGAAGAAAGATTATTCCATCTATTTTGTTCTATTTACATTTCTGCATGAATCGCAATCTTCATCCTTGTGCAAGTTGTATCTGCCATTTATATCATTGTATACTCATTTTTTACGTATACGAGCAAATTTCACGAACAACGGGTACTCATTTTCATGAATCTTAATTATTCGATGCTGATTCAAGCATCAGTGTGTACTTGTTTTGTTTTTTTGTTTTTCCGTTGCTTATATACGGTCCGTATCCCATTTGTTGCTTCGATGCACCGACAAATACCAGCCATCATGCGCGAGATTTTTATCAGAACTGTACGAAGCGATTGATGCGAGATGGTGATACTCGTTATGTGCGATGCGGCTGTGGCCGACTTAAGAAGGTAGTCTCGGTACAGTCCCGTCACAAATGAGTTTCGAGGGAAATTTTGAACACTTCTCGATGAGATAATAATATGAAAACAATCAAGCATGTAGAAGATACTAAAAAGATTGAATTTGTATAGTACTAATTCCAAAACGTTATTAACAAATGAGTGAAAAAATAAATTGGTTCAACAATTTACCCGGCAACCCAACTTTTTTTTCTGATGAAAATTATTCATTCATTTTTCTGAATACGTATGAATTTTTTTCAGGATTTTGTCTAATTTTTTTAATTGCGGTTTTCGACGCCCATTTTGCTTAAAAAATGCAATTTCAAAAAATCAGACAAAAATCTAAAAACAATCATACGTATTCAGAAAAATGAATGAATAATTTTCATTAGAAAAAAAAGTTGAGTTGCTGAGTACATTGTTGAACAATTCATTTTTTCATTAATTTGCTAATAACATTTTGGAATGATTATACAAAATCAATCTTTTCAGTACCTTCTACATGCTTCATTTTTTCAGATTATTATCTCATCGAAGAGAGTTCGAAATTTCCCTCGAAACTCATATATGACGGGACTGTACCGAGACTACCTCCTTAAGATTCAGATAGAAACACTCGCATTCGCCTAAGATGTAGGGAAACCACAGAAAACCTACGTCGAGTGTAGCCGGCTAGGTTAGTTCCTCGCCGAGCTCCAATGTTTACTGGACAGCGCGACGCGTCTTACGGCAGTGTACATTGTACACCCGACACGCTGCTGCCTGAGAAAAACATTTTTGCACTCGGCGGGAATCGAACCCGAACCTCCCAGTCACTGGCAGTACTGGGCTAGTACCTAACCACTAGGCCACCGTTTCTGGTGTATTGAATGTGTCTTGAGACCTTGGCTGACTTTATTTATTCGAATAAAACACTTTTGCTGTTATTGTTTTGATTTTTCATTGTTTTGTACCGATGTAAGATAATTGACGTTCCGACGTTTTGGTTTTTGAGAATCCGATTGTTCATAATCGATTTTTCCAATAATCGATTTTTTTGCCAATATCGCCCATTCCTGTTAACGGCCCTCCCACGGGACCGTCCGCTCTAGAGTCAGTTTTTGTGAATTGCGGTATCTAATTTCTAGAGTTAAGGATGTAGGAGCACCAGGCTTAGTATAAGATTATGTTCTGAAAATGTTCGATTTTGTTGTCAAGATGCAGTATTTTGCATCTGTAACATTTCAATGTCCGTTAACGATCATCCGGGCGAGAAATTAATACTCAAAATCGTTTGTTTAGTTGGGTTTCGCAGTGATTACATAGCAAAAACGACATACTCGTACTTCAAGTAAAAAGTTCATACTTATCAAAGCTAGATGCCGCCGAAAAAGAAGTTGTGCACATAAATTGAATGTCGTAGATTCCAGCGATATCCTGTTAATTAAGGTAGCCCTTGCGACCAATATTCATTTCGCATAAATTCGAGGAATTTGGGAGAGAATGGCAAACACGTCTCGGTGGTATAAAAATCTGAAAAAATTCATGCACATTAAAGGTACTAAAAAGATGAATTTTGCATAATAATAATTCGAAAATGTTATTAACAAATTGATGAAAAAATCAATTGTTTAACAAATATTTCGACGACCCAAGATTTTTTTTCATGAAAATGATTCCTTCGTTTTTCCGAATACGTATGGATTTTCTCAGATTTTAGAGTCCACATTGAATTTTGTGCGTTTTTTTATAGGGAAAGTATGTGAAAATTCAATGTGACCTCTAAAATCTGAAAAAATTCATACGTATTCGGAAAAACGAAGGAATCATTTTCATGAAAAAAAATCTTGGTTCATCGAGATATTTGTTAAACCATTGTTTTTTTCATCAATTTGTTAATAACATTTTCCAATTATTATTATGCAAAATTAATCTTTTCAGTACGTTTAATTTGCATGCATTTTTTCAGATTTTTATACCACCGAGAAGTGTTTGCAATTCTCTCCCAAATTTCTCGAATTTATGCGAAATGAATATTGGTCGCAAGGACTACCTTAAGGTAGTATGAACGTATTGACTGATGTCGTATAAGTTCCAGGGAGTTTGGGAGAGAATTATGAACATTTCTCGATGAGATAAATATCTGAAAAAAATTAAGTATATGAAAGGTGCTATAGAGATTACTTTGGACAATAATAATTAAAAAATGTTATTAACAAATTACTGATGTAAATAATTGTTCAACAAAACACCCGGCAACCTAATTTTTTTCTGTTATGAAAGTGATCGTTTTATTTTTCTGCATACGTATGAATTTTTTTTCAGAATTTCGTGTGATGTTTGAAAATTGCGTTTTTTAGTGTTAAAATTAACAATCAGAGAAAATTGTGAAAAAATTCACACGTATGCAGAAAAATAACAAAATCATGTCCACAACAAAAAAATTGGATTGCCGGGTATTTTATTAAACAATTATTTATTTTAGTAATTTGTTAATAACATATTTTTATTATTATTGTCCAAAGTAATTTCTTTAGCACCTTCCATATGCTTGATTTTTTCAGATCTTTATCTGATCCAGAACTATTCGTAATTCTCTCTCGGACTCCCTCGAATTTATGTGACGTCAGTTAACACGCTTATACTACCTTAAGATAGTCCTTGCGAACAATATTAATTTCGCATAAATTCGAGGAATATGAGAGAATTGCAAACACTTCTCGGTGCTATAAGAATCTGAAAAAATGCATGCACATTAAAGGTACTGAAAAGATTAATTCTGCATGATAATAATTCGAAAATGTTAGTAACAAATTAATTTAAAAAATAGTTTAACAAATATTTCGATGACCCACATTTTTGTTTCATGAACATGATTCCTTTGTTGTTGTGAATACGTATGAATTTTTTCAGATTTTAGAGTTCACTTTGAATTTTGTGAGTTTTCATGGGGAAAATATGTGAAAATTCAAAGTGAACTCTAAAATCTGAAAAAATGCATACGTATTCAGAAAAACGAAAGAATCATTTTTATGAAAAAAAACTTGGGTCATCAAAATATTTCTTAAACTATTTTTTTTCATCAATTTGTTAATAATACTTTCGAATTATTATTATGCAAAATTAATCTTTTCAGTACCTTTAATGTGTATGCATTTTTTCAGATTTTTATACCGTCGAGAAGTGTTTGCAATTATCTCCCATATTCCTCGAATTTATGCGAAATGAATATTGGTCGCAAGAACTACCTTAAGAGGCAGTGATACTCCCCCACCCCCCGCGACCCCCGCGCCCGCGCCCCCCTCATCGCTTCAGAATTTTGAAACGTGTTTTCTCCGAAACGGTGCGTCGGATCGCGATGAAATTTGAAACACAAATAGACAATGATGGCAAAAAGGGCATAAGCTTTTGGCGTTTCGAAATTCCAAAAAAAAATTCATTTTAACTAGGATTACAGAACCCTACATTACCGACGTCGTCGAAGTTCCCACCGGTGTATCACTGCCTCTTAAGGGCACGTGAACGTCCAATTCGTAAAGAATTACTGAGGTAGAGTGACAGACTGCCACGAATCTCGCCAATATGGTGACGTTTTAACCTATTTCGATATCTAATGGTCGAGTGAAGTCAGCAATTCAGAAATAATATACTTGTTGATATGTCTAAATAGAAGTAATATACTTGTTAATATGTCTAAATAATGTTCTCCTCGAGACAGAAGTTATCTTTATATTTTGTAATAATATTGACTCATATACGAGTGCTGCCAGGGCTTTTGTTTTACATTTTCAATTTCAGATACTGTATTGACTAGCACGGGACGCTCCCACATCCTGAACTATCCTGAGACATCAAATATTATTTCGCTACCTGAGACTTAAAAGAACGAGATAGAGATACACGTGAAGAGCTCGCATAGCTCCCTTTGTTTTTAACTCCGGACTACCCCTCCAGAGCAAAAAGACGGGAGTCATGCGTTTCACGGCAATCAGCTGTTTGCAACGATTTTTTTGCTTAAAAATTGATTGACTTTGGTTAAATTTGGTACGCGCATATCATAGTCGGGAGATTTTCACACCTAATTACGAAACAAATCTTCCGATTATAAAATGCAAATAGTTATTTCATTATTTCACAACTTTGCATTTACCGAATTACTTTATTAATTAAGCTTCTTCCTCAGTCGGGAGTTTGTTTATTTTTGTAAAATTATATTGATATCTGTAGAATACTATATAGCATCGTGTAATTCAGGTGTTTGGCGATAATTATAAGCATTTTCGTTCAGTAAAATGTTTTTCCAAGTTTAACACTACTAGCTTCATACGCGCGCTTCGCGCGATTACTCGGTTTTCACTTCACGAAAATCGAGGTTACATTTTTTTGGGGCGGTCGAACCTGGATTTTCTTCCTTCGTTTAAGAGAAAACTCTGTAATGAAGAAAATGTCGCAAGGCGGACCGCGATATCTTGATTTCTGAATTTTTCACAGAATTTTAAAGCCGAAAGTTGACGCGTTTTTCACGAATTTTTTTTTTTGGTTTCGTAAAGTTTGGAAATCCTATCCGATAAGAAATTTTGCACTGATTCCGAAAAACGCCGTTGGTTGCAAAAAAAAGGAAATCCGTTAAGAAAAACGCAGAAAATGATTTTATCTCTGGAAATACAAACTTTGAAACCTCGCGCCCTCCGAACAGTCAAAATACCATAACACGATTGTAATTAATCGTTGGTCAGCAACGAGTTGCAGGTAATCCGACAGCCAATCAGAGAACGAATAACATAATAACAATACTTATATCGAAAATGCGGGATATTTTACTCAGTGATTTTTTTAATGACGTTGAAGTTTGCATCATTGCAATGCAATTAAATTAATAATAAAATATTAATTCCATAAAAATAAAAATAATTCACCCCCATTAGGGGGTGAAATAATTTTGTTTTGTCATGCTCTTAGTCGTTATAATAACTTTTTGTAGCCGGTATAATAATTTGGGTCCATTAATATTTTGTTGTTTTTAATCAAAATTAGATGTGACGGTGTTTGTAACAGAGTTTTCTTTAGTACAAATAGAAAAAAGTTGCAAAGTCGAACTTTGCACATTGCTTCCTCATTAATTTTCGTTTTTCACAAAGCTTCCTCTACGAGGAAGCCAAAAATGATAAACAAGCTTCTTCATAGAGGTGGCTTTGTGAAAAACGAAAATTAATGAGGGAGCAATGTGCAAAGTTCGACTTTGTTTATTTTCGTTGCATTCAGTGTAAAAACAAATGTGTTTTGAAATGAATACAAAAGTGTTGGAAGTATTTTGCGGATACAGTTCATGAAATTTACAATACGTAATTGGATTTTCAATGAGTGGTATATTAAAATTCAAATGTACGGATAAGAATATTGCCATACAACCGTATTATAAGATGTATTCAATTGATAGTAATGTTAAACGGTTGTATAGTAAAATTCCTATCGGATACTTTGATCTTTAATATACCGCTTATTGAAAATTAAATTACGTATTGTAAATTTAACACTTGTGTACAACACTTGTGTATATTAAACTTAACACAGATTTTTAAAAAAGTATATTAAGTCAACCAGGATACTGGTTTCTGCCAAAGAAAATTTTTCCTTTCTATCCGGGGCTTGAACCTACGACCTACCTACCTAACTACCTAACAACGCTGACGCTACCGACTGTGCTATCGACTACTTGACAATTTAGTACATCCAAATCTCACATAAAAGTTGCAAAATCTAACCGTTACAACTTTTTAACAAATTTAATGATATATTGAAGCCTGTGGTGTACCCGTATAATTTAGGGGTAGCTCCGATGTTATTCTCTTCGTGTATTTGGTTTGTAAATTTCATATACCGCTGTATAGTAAAAATATTATGAAATTCATATTATTTTTACCATACTGTATAATATTTTCCAGTTGTCTGCAATGAAAATTCATCGTTGTATGTTATATTTCTAAAACTTGGTCAATAATAATAAATATTATACAAATATGGTATTATTACATTACGCATGTACGAAATTTCTTCACTTGTTTTTTTTACTACCGAGATTCATGTATAAAATTCAACACGAGTATATTAAAATCCATCACGTTCATTAATTTTATTATACATATGTATGAAAATGTATTTACTATAAATGTTGTAAATTTCATAGTATAGTAATAATAGTATAGTAAAAATATTATGAATTTCATAATATTTTTACTATACAATGCTATATGAAATTTACAAACTAAGTACTCGAAGAGAATATCGGAACAAGCCCTATATTATATGGCCCTATATTATGGGAATACCACAAGCCCTATATTATGGGAATACCACAGGCTTCAATATTTCATTAAATTTGTTAAAAATTACTAACAGTTAAATTTTGCAACTTTTATGTGAGATTTAGTTATAGTAAATTATCAAGTAGTCGGTAGCGTCAGCGTTGTTATAGGTAGTTAGGTAGGTAGGTCGTAGGTTCAAACCCCGGATAGGCAGGAAAAGTTTTCTTCGGCAGAAACCAGTACCCATGTCTGGAAAAGTAATTCTCGAGATGAAAAATATTTTTTAAATTTAATTTTAATTTAATTTTTTAATAATTATTTTTAATGTTTCATTAACCCTCAACGTGCACACCGGGGTCATTGTGATCCCAAATTTGCACGCAGTGCGCAGGTAGTTCGGGCGGATTGTGCACACTAAGGGTTGATATAGACACCGTTGAAAAATCTGTGTTGACTAAATACACTTTTTCAAAAATCTATGTTAAGTTTAATATACACAAGTGTTGGAAGTATTTTGCAGATACAGTCCATGAAATGTACAATACGTAATTTAATTTTCAATAAGCGGCATATTAAAAATCAAAATATCCGATAGAAATTTTACTATACAACCGTTTAATATTACTATCAATTGAATACATTTTATAATACGGTTGTATGGCAATATTCTTATTCGTACATTTAAATCTTAATATACCACTCATTGAAAATCCTATTACGTATTGTAAATTTCATGAACTGTATTCGCAAAAAAACCTTTCAACACTTTTGTATTAATTTCAACACAGATTTTTGTAACAGCGACTGCTATAATCAATTTTATGTACCGTATATCCATAAAATTTCATATACAAATTATGAATTTTCAAATAGATTCTTTTTCAGTGTGGATTTGTATGCATGCGCATGTATATTGCACGGTGCTCTTAGGGGGCTTTGTCCTAGGGTACCTAATAAACACCTCTCTCTATCCATCTAACTTTCTCCCTCTCTCTTGGGTGTCCCGTTGTTTCTGTCTGTAGTTAAGACCGCCATTAAAGCAACACGCCAGAGCTTCCGGTGCGAGGGAATAGCGCTAGAAGAGGATATAGCATTGGTCGCTATCCTCGTCTGCACCGCATGGTAGTCGCGGGATACGCGAAGGCTGTAGAGCCGCGGAGGATGTCGTTGGGCCATGCGTGGTGTCCAGAATCGTTTCCCAGTTAGGTGGAAACACCATCCCAACTGTGCATCTCGTACCTCCTAACATGGCCACCTCCGACTCGCCCTCCACGGTCCGCCCGGCGGAGACTCCGTCTGCCGGCAGGTTAGTTTCAACAATTACGAACTAAGCCGCGCCGCTCGACAACGGCCGGCACGCAGTGGCGAATAAACTTACGAGGGAAAGATAAACACATTTCGCCTCAATTAGCCCTTCGTGGAAGCCATGGGATGGGGATCCACGAGACTGTGTTTACCTATCACCGTCCCGAAAATCTACCTAATTAGGCTGATGCGTTATTTTTCTCGCTCTTTTGCCCTCTTCGGAGTCCCAAGTAGCACGAGAACTTCTGAAGTATGTGGGAAACAAGAAGGTTCATAATTGATGTCTGACCTACGTCAACGTGTATAACGCTGTCGACGCTCCAGCAATTTACTGAATATCGATAACGTTGGAGTTTGCATCGTTGTAATGCAACGAAATTAAAAACAACAACATATTAATGAACCCAAATGATTGTACCGACTATAAAAAGTTATTATAACGACTTGGGGCATGGCAAAACAATATTATTTCACCCCCCAATGGGGGCGAATTATTTAAATTTTTATGGAATTAATATCTTGTTTTTTATTTCATTGCATTGCAACTATGCAAACTTCAACGTCAGAAATATCGTGCTTTAGCAACTTACATAATATAGTGCTCCAGCAATTGTTAAAAAAATATATATGAGGAATTCCGGTGGTTTCGACGTGGGTCTGACCCTGGACCTCTCGGATTTCGTCCACATTTGTTTGTGATATTGGCCCAACTATAATGATAGCTCGAATTTTTTTTTCAGATTCTTTTTTTCAAATTTGATTTTATTAGAATTGTTCAATATGAAACATTGTACACCATAATTAAAAAATCTCAAAGAGTTCTCAAAAATCCTGTATCAGATATAAAAGTCTATAAGCTCAGAGCCAAAGCAGTACGATCATTGCTTCTATTATTTTTATTTTATTTTTCATCGAAAAAAAAAAGTTAAATAAAGTTTTTAAAAGTCCGAAAAAATAGAAGCAAGAGTCAGTCCATTTTGGCTCTAAGCTTCAAATGTTTATATCTTATACGGGATTTTTGGGAATTCGTTCAGATTTCTTTTTAAGTTTGAATTTTTTTCAATTGTTCAAAATGAATATATTGTTAGCCACAATTTAAGGCTGTAAAAATGTCTCAAAAATCCGGAGCCAAAGTGGGCCGAGCCTGGATTCTTTTTTTTTCGTTTAAAACTTTATTTGACTTTCTTTTGATACATTTAATAAAAAAATAGAAGCAAGAGTCGGCTCTAAGCTGAAAAACTTTAATGTCTGATACCGGATTTTTTACAATATTTTTATATTACAATTCTAATAAATTCAAATAGGGAAAAAAATCTGAAGAGAATTTCGAGCTCTTATTCTCTAATAACAATGGGGCGATATACAAAAAAATGTGCACAAAATCCGAGAAGTCGAGGGCCAGACACAAGTTGAAATTATCGGGAATCCTCCACATATATTCTTTTTCGTTTTGGAATGATGGGAATCCCCAATATATATCCCTCATTTGTTCTTTTTGGGATACTAGGGGAACAATAACTAATTAATTATTAATTAGCCGCGCTGCAGCGCTTATATCAAATTGCGACATACTTTCAAATTTCGCGCTATTAAACAACGACAGCTGGTCGTCACGGTCCACGACCAATCAGAGCCCGAATAGAACGACAACAATACTCACGTTGACGCGAATTACGGACTTTTTAATATAAGATTGTAGGGCAATATGAAAAAGATTTTCATGTCAGGACGCTCAGAATAGTCCAAAACGTCGAGAAAAGTGATTTGTACGAAATTTCTGTATGTGCGTGTGTAAACACGATGACGGTCATAATTTTCCATGTATTTTCTTCAAATTTGGCAGGCAAATGGGCTATTATGCAACAACTTTGGGATTATACTCGGTGCGAATCGGTAGGGTAATTAAAATTGTAGTATATTTCGAAAATGTTGAAAACTCGTTTTCACGCTGTAATATTCGTAAATTAATGTAGTTATGTTGCTTCGAGCTCATTTTGCATAAACTCGAGAAAAATAAGAGAAAACCACTTCTCGATGGTATAAAAATTTGAAAAAATTAATGCTCATTAAAGGTACTGAAAAGATTAATTTTGCATAATAATAATTATAAAATGTTATTAACAAATTGATGAAAAAAATGGTTTAAGAAATCTCCCGGTAACGACTTTTTTTCAGTGAAAATGATTCGTTCATTGTTCTGAATACATATGAATTTTTTTCGATTTTTAAGTTGACTTTGAATATTGTGTTTTTTTGTATCGAAAATGTGCGCAAAAACACAAATTTCAACGGTAATTTCAAAATCTGAAAAAATTCATACATATTCAGAAAAATGAACGAAGCTTATTTATTCACTTCGGCTTCCTAATAGAGGAAGCTTTCTGAAAAACGGAAATTAATGCGGAAGCAATGTGCAAAGCTTTACTTCGAAACTTTTTCTTTATTTGAACAAAAGAAAGCTCTGTTACAATCACCGTTATATCTAATTTTGATTAGATACAAAGTTTTGTCTTACTTTCTTAACTTTTGCGGAAGTTATAGCGAAAATCTACATTTTTTTGAAAATTTAAAAATGGTGTAAAATCCGATCGGCTTTACCGATCATCGCCAAAAGTCGTACGTAGCAGGGCTGTATGTTACTTTTTGACTGTGGAACATTTCGGCATCTTTGTTGAGATTCGACGTGATTTAGAGCAATTTTTTTTCTTTTGAAAAAATCTAAATTCAATACAATCTGAACCGCTTTACCGATTTCGTCGAAATTCAATACCAAACAGCATTGAATGTATCTCCAGTTATGAATAATTATTTAGATAAATCGGCGAACTTTTACGAAAGTTGGAGCGACCACGTATTCGAAAATCGCTCATTTTTGAGAAATGACTTACGCATACGCAGTCCGTTTTCATTACCTGTGTTCTAACCTCAATGTACATCTCCCATGCGGAAAACTCGCTTACATTTTTTATGATTATCTTATTTGTGATTTATGGCAATACAAAGACCTAGAGTGAGGCAGCTCTAAATATTATTTGTTAGCGAATTCCTTTGATATAATTGATTCTTAGGCCATGAAGACCAAAAAAATACATGCTGTAAAATTCAAATTTTACAGCAAATTTAGTGATATCGGGATGCAATTTTGTGCTGTAGCACAGGAAAAATCCGTGCGTTCAGACTGTCGCCCAGCTCATCCGCTGGACGCTTCCACGACCGATCCGCAGGGCCATAGTGTGTAATGAATTTATTTTCCCTAATATTTTATTTTGTTTTCCCGCTTATTTTATATTTACGCCGGGAATTGACGCCGACGCCGGGGTGAGCCCGTACCGACGAGTCTGCGCGAGAGAGAGAACGGACGCTGTAATACAATTTTCTTCCGACTCCGCTAAAATAACCCCATTTCGTGTCCGCAACGCGGGCGGAAAATCCCTCATTTTTGACGCGTGACTTACGCATGCGCAGTCCGCTTTCATTACCTCCCTAGGGAGGTAATCAGCTCATTCCTGCCCGCGCGGGAGTAATGGGAACCGTACTACGCATGCGAGTCGTCACTTGTCAAAAATGAGGTTATTTTCCGTCCGCGTTGCACACACGAAATGTGGTTATTTTTAGCGAAATCGGGAGAAAAGTATAGTACGTTACATGGGAGGAGTGCAACTTTTCACCTAGTGTGAATTTCTGCCCTCGCTTCGCTCGGGCATCAAACTTCACACTCGGTAAAAAGTTACACTTTCCTCCCTTGTAACGTAATGTACTATTAAATGTTGTCCAACCACACGCAATTGCGGAAATCTTAATTTCACTGATTTTCCTTGTTTGTTAAAGTCTTAAATAAATTGCATTGTTATTTCCCGCAGATTTGGAATCCGATGTGAATTATTATGTATTAATTGACCATCCCGAGATCGCCGACTCATGAATCCGCCATTCTACATTTTGACGGCTGCGGCTAGTACGGCAAACACAGCATGGTCCGTTGATAACGCAAGTTTTTCCCGGCGCGAAGGCGCCCGGCGCCCAGGGTAAAATAAAGGGAAGAGCTCGCTGGACCTTAGCATTGTAGAGCTCTGTTTGTGAGAATTTGGAAAAAGCCACTACAAATTTGACGCCCAACGTGGGGCTCGAGCATGGCGATCTCGTGGATGTTTTTTTTTTATTCGGGAAAATATCAAATAATTAATTAAACAAAAAATGTAAAACAATAATTACTAATATTATCTCATTTATTTTTGTTTTTTTATTGTTCTTGAAATTGAAGATCTGTTTTTTTGTGAACATTGGAAATTGAAATTCGTAATTTTGGTTTGATTCTATCCCGCTTCACGGGAGCAATATAATCGGAAATATTCGATATTGTATTTCACGTGGGTTATTTAATTTCGTTTGCGTGAAATCTGGTCCGTTGTCTCGGCCGAGTCCCGCGCGCGTCAAGCCGCACGGCGGTTACGTTGGCCTTGGCGACCGAGCGCGAATCGGCGGTATCCTCTCAGTTTGTGTTTATTTTTTTTCGTGATTGTCCTCGCCCGTGGAGTGATCGTTGGGGCACCGAGCCGAGTTCCGAGGTAACCGGAATCTTGACTCGAGGGACATTCTCCGCGTACCGTGGAAACATTGTCCAATAATTTTGTGGCTCATTTTGACGCGATAATTTGAATATTTTGGAACGGAAGAGTCCGACGTTGGACTTCGGTGGTCGAGATCGCTCCCGCCTTGATTGTTGGTTTTGTCATTTTTGTCTCTTGTCCTTGTAGTTTGACTTGATCTTTTTGACTTATTGACGGGTATTATTTATTTTTCCGATTTCAGTAATTTCAGTTTTTAAACATTTTTATCACTTTGGACTCCTAGTTTTTTTGAGTTATTTTAATTTTCATTGGACTACGCGACTATTATTTGATTTATTTGACTGTTATTTGATTATTATCTCCGAATTTATTGACGTATTTGATGTTTTTTATGTTTCATTATCTTTGACTTCAATTTGATTTATTTTTGGGATCTTTCGGGGGTTTACTTTATTTTTATTGACTTCTAATTTTCGTGGGTTAATTTGATTTTTCTTGACGTCGACTTTCTTTAGTTTGACTTCACCGTTTGATTCGGTTTCACTGTTTTCGGACTATAATTAATTCATAATTCGACATATTCGGTTTTTTTATTTTCTGGTTTTATTTCATTTTTTACAACTTTTGACTTTATGTGATTAATAATTTTGTTTTTTTTTTAGTTTATTTTTTATTCATCCCGCATTTCGGGGGGTTCATGACTTTATTACTTTTTCCTTATTTTTATATTTTCTTGGTTGACTTCGTTGACTGTGTTTTGTGTTCGTCCCATTTGACCGGACTCTTTCCGCCCGTGGCGGCCGTGCAGCTGGATAGCGCCGGGCGACCACTACCCTGAATATTGGAGGAATATTTGAATTTTCCGTTTCATAATTATTACGGTTCAAAGTTTTGGACATTTTTGACATTTCATTTTTAATGTATTTCTGATGTTTCTTGTATTACCCGACGCGCTCTATATTATACCATTCTCTACTATTCCTCGCTGTTTCTATTGTGTTATATTTTTGTTTATTTATTCCCTCGCTTTATTATTGTCCCATCTAATTGACATTCCCGCGTCACGAAGTGCGCATTGGTGACACCCAGGATCGTCGGTGAGCTCCTAACTTCGAATTTTTGCGGGAAACGAATAAAAATAAATTTAGAAAAACCCACAGAGATCCACCGAGCTTCACCTCCCCCGGAGATCTCTGTTTTACAAATTCCGCATACTATTGAAGGGAGGGGAGAGGGCCGAACAGGTTAGACTCCCTCTAATTACCTCTAAAATTTCGTTAATTTAACTGGATCCCGCTTAATTTCCATACTTTCGGAATTTCCCCGCATATCATGAGGTTAATCTCCAGCCGAAGACGCAGATCTTACCAAGGTTCTCGTCCGACTATGACTCTCTCGCCTTATCCAGTCATGCGAGGGGAATTTAGACTGTCCTTTTTTACAACAAGCGGGAAGCGCAGTATTATTTAATATTCGGGCAGTTGATTTCGGACAATTGGGGTCTTAACAAGCTTTCACTGACGGTCGGATTAACCGTGATATTTTCACTTTAAGGTAGTTCTAGCGCCAAATATTCATTTCGCATAAATTCGAGGAATTTGGGAGAGAATTGCAAACACTTCTCGATGGTCTAAAAATCTGAAAAAATTCATACGCATTAGAGGTACTGAAGAGATTAATTTTGCATAATAATATTTCTAAAATGTTATTAACAATTTGATGAAAAAAAAATTGTTTAATAAATATTTCGATGACCCAAGTTTTTTTGTCGATGAAAATGATTCCTTCATTTTTCTGAATACGTATGACTTTTTTCAGATTTTTAAGTACTCTTTGAAATTTGTACATATTTTCCATATAAAAAAACACAAATTTCAAAGAGTACTTAAAAATCTGAAAAAATTCATACGTATTCAGAAAAGCGAAGAAATCATTTTCATCAACAAAAAAACTTGGGTCATCGAAATATTTATTAAACAATTTTTTTTTCATCAAATTGTTAATAACATTTTAGAAATATTATTATGCAAAATTAATCTCTTCAGTACCTCTAATGCGTATGAATTTTTTCATATTTTTATACCATCGAGAAGTGTTTGCAATTCTCTCCCAAATTCCTCGAATTTATGCGAAATGGACACTAGGCGCTAGAACTACCTTAAATCCGAGCCAAACTTCCCGTCGGATCCCACCAGAGAGGGAAAAAAGAATCTCGTCTGGTGCGAGGGCATATCCGATTGAATGTTTGTCTATTTTTGACAAACCACGGTGGCTCTAGCCAGATTCCGGAAATCGCTTTGGGGACGTTGAGAATAATTACCTACGTGTTATTTCCCTCCTCGTTTCTTCTCTTCTTTCCTTTTGTATTTTCGTTTTCCCACTTGTCTTATTGTTCTTTTCCTACCTCCCGCGAAGAGCAAGTCTTTTGTTGTTTATCTGTTTTTTTAAATGAAAACCCCGTGTTCGGGAGGTCCGGCTAGTTGTAAGGAAGGGGACGCCGCATGATGTCGGTTATTATTCGTTCATTATTCATTCATCATTAATTTATTTTTCTATCATTTATTTTTAATTTCTTTATTGACCCCTGGTCCACTGCGGATCGGATTGGAGAAGGCGGGCGTCGCGGCTGTCGCGTGACCAGGAAAAAAAAAATTTAAGTTGTCGGAGGGATGTTAACGCCGTGCGGTTGGTCGCACGTCGACCGAGGCGGTCGAGTTTAAGGCGATGTGAAACATCCACGTCGAGCCCAGTCGGTATCAAAAACTGTAACGAATATTTTTTACGCATATTTGTTTTTACAGCCAAACGAAGAAATTCATTCCCTGCGGATTTCGCCAGTGCAGGGAATGAATTTCTTCTTTTAGCTGCCCGTATGGAAAAAAATAGATGTGAAATATACACTAAAAATATATACAGATTAAAAGTTGCATATATCTGACATATATACCGTATATTAATAATATACGTAACATATATGTCGTATATGTTACATTTTGGCGCGTTTCTTATATACGACATATATTCCCACATATATACGACATATATGCTCATATATACATATAGAATTGCACGTAGAAAAATTCATAATTGCTCGCATTTAATTATCCAGACATATTCGCAAATTATGTCACATATTTTCAAAACATATTTTGCTGATGTGATTTTTTATAAAATGTTTATTTTCAAAATATATGTTACATATCAGAAATATATATTAAACATACATGTTTCGTATATTCAGAACGAAACTACATAATACTTACAAATTATATAAAACATAATTCTTATATATATGTTACAGATACATCAAATATATTAAACATATATCCCGCATATATTCACGACATATATGCGGGATATATAATGTATATGCAACATTTTGGCGGAATATATGTTACCCATAGAGCATATATGTCGCATATATTTTTAGCGTATATTTCAGATATATATATTTCCATACGGGTGTAAATGCAAATATGCGTAAAAAATGTTTATTACAGTTTTTATTACCGCAGTCGGTATTTCACATGCCCTTAAGGGGGAGAGCGTTGTAGCACGGGAAAAATCCGTGCCTTCAAAATTTCGCCCAGCTCATCCGCTCGACACTTCCACGACCGATCCACAGGGCCATAGGTTATAGTACAGTTATTTTCCTTGATATTTTATTCTATTTTCCCGCTTACTTTATATGTTTACCGGAAATTGACGCCGAAGCCGGGGTGAGCTCGTACCGACGAGTCTGCGCGAGAGAGAGAGAACGGACGCTGCAATATAATTTATATTTTGTCCAACCACACGCAGTTGCGGGAATCTTAATTTCACTGATTTTCCTTATTTCTTAAAGTCTTAAGGTAGTCGCCCTGCTTGCGTTCAATTTCGCATAAATTCGAGAAAATTGAGAGAGAATTGCAAGCACTTCTCGATGGTCTAAAAATCTGAAAAAATTCATGCACATTAAAGGTACTGAAAAGATTAATTTGGCATAATAATAATTCTAAAAAGTTATTAACAAATTGATGAAAAAAAATTGTTTAACAAATATTTCGGTGACCCAAGTTTTTTTTTGATGAAAATGATTCTTTCATGTTTCTGAATACGTATGAATTTTTTCCGATTTTTAAGTAATCTTTGAATTTTTGAATTTTTTCCATATAAAAAAACACCAAAATTCAAAGATTACTTAAAAATCTGAAAAAATTCGTGCGTATTCAGAAAAACGAAAAAATCAATTTCATCGAAAAAAAAACTTGGGTCACCGAAATATTTGTTAAACAATTTTTTTTTCATCAATTTGTTAATAACATTTTTTAATTATTATTATGTTAAATTAATATTGTCAGTACCTCTAATGTGCATGAATTTTTTCAGATTTTTAGACCATCGAGATGTGCTTGCAATTCTCTCTCAATTTTCTCGAATTTATGCGAAATTGAACGCAAGCAGGGGGACTACCTTAAATAAATTGCATTATCATTTCCCGCAGATTGGGAATCCGAAGTGAATTATTTTTTATTATTTGACCATCCCGAGATCGCCGACTCACGAATCCCGCCACTCTACATTTTTGACGGCTATGGCTAGTCCGGCAATCAGAGCTTGATCCGTTGATGACGCGAGTTCTTCCCGGCGCGAAAGCGCCTGGCGCTCAGGGTAAAATAAAGGGAACAGCTCGCTATACCTTAGCTTTGTAGAGCTCTGTTTTTCAGAATTTGGAAAAAGCTACTACAGTACGTAAATAGACAACCATCAAACCATGATCTGTACTAAATTTGGCGAGAATTGGTAAAGTGGTTCTAATTTTATTGCAGTGTCAATTTTTTTTCTATTGTCTGTAAGTACCGCTCAGAGTAAATTCTGAGACATCCAACTGCAATTTTCAAGAAGTCTTTAGGATTATTGATTATTAATGATGAATTTCGTCAAAGAAACGGTCATTATGTTAGTAAATTTTGATTTTGTCGCATAAAAAAGAAAAAAATTCCGCCACGAAAAAGAAAATAAAATGACATTTTTTGCAGAATTATCTCACATTGGTCCATGGTTCACATGTGGAGAACCATGGACCAATGTTTGAGTATAAATTAGCCGCGGATTTGTCCAGCCGTTGAAATTTTATGGCATTTTAAATATTTTGAAAAATGTCGTTCTCGCGCTGGCTCGTGCAAATTACGAGCCAGCGTAAGATACGGCGTTCTAATTTAATCCCAACATTGACTACCATGAAACAAAACTTGAGTATAAATTTGAGGCAGATCGGTGGAGTGGTTAAAATTTTACAACAATTTGATTTATTAAAAAAAAACAGCAGAAAGAACTTGCAAAGTAAACTTGCAAATTGCTTCCTCAGTATTTTACACTTTTGACGAAGCTTCCTCTATGTGGAAGCCAAAATAGATCAACGTACTTCCCCATAGAGGTATTTTCATCAAAAGAGTAAAATACTGAGGAACCAATTTGCAAGGTTCTACTTTGCAGGTTTTTTTTCTTAACTTCCGTTTCTGATTGAGTATCGTCGCACTTTTTTTTGGTCTTCATGGCTTAAGCTCGGCACTGTAAAAAAATTCTGTTTGAAAATTCATAATTTGTATATGAAGTTTTATGCATATACGGTACATTAAATTTACTATACTATTGTATCAAATTTTAATATACAATATATTAAATTTAATTAATTTAGTGTTAAACTTAGAAAAGCATTTAACTGAAAGTGAATACTTTTAATTATCGCCAAACAGCTTAATTACGCACTGCTATATAGTATTTTATAGGTAAAAGATAAATATTCGTGAAAAAAACATTATCTCCACGAATACTTATTGTTGTTAACAATTGCCTGGGATGGGACTTGAACTACCGACCCTAGAATTACTCTACTTGCCGATGCCTACCTATATACCTACCTAAGACGCTACCCACTACGCTATTGCCTACTTGTGAATTTCGTTTATTCAAATGTCCTATATAAATCGCACGGAAATTATAGGTGAAATATGAATATCATCCGAAAAATCGTCGTAGGGCAGTTACGCAAGTCACAGATTTCACCCGGTATCAACAAAATGTCACCGTGTAAGAAAACAAAATAGATTGTATTAACATTCATATATTGTAATTTCCATTCACTTTACATCAAATTCAATTACTTGTATAGTAAGTGTCACTTTAAGACATCAGTTTCTTAATATTCAATACCGATTATAGTAAATTCAATAGACATATATTAAATTTAATATGGAAATTTTAAAAACCTCAAACATTGTATATTAATAATAATTTTCAGTTACTGTTAGTGTAAATTTCATATACACTTGTATGTTAAACATGTTGTAAATTTACAAACATTTTTAACAGTGCGGCTATAGTCGTAGTTCGTACGTCCTATAGCCGGAGCTACGTCCTCGTCCGTTTTTGCCTACACCTGCGGGACTTCAGTCTCGGGAATCGAACCCGTGACACTCTCCCAGTCTTTTTAGGCACCACCCCAAGGCGCTGGAACTTTCCTTTGGACCTCCTATTTAAGGTAGTCCTTGCGGATAATATTCATTTCGCATAAATTCGAGGAATTTGGGAGAGAATTGCAAACACTTCTCGGTGGTATAAAAATCTGAAAAAATTCATACACATTAAAGGTACTGAAAAGATTAATTTAGCATAATAATAGTTCAAAAATGTTATTAACAAATTGATGAAAAAAAACATTGTTTAACAAATATTTCGATGACCCAAGTTTTTTGTGGATGAAAATGATTCCTTCGTTTTTCTGAATACTTATGAATTTTTTCAGATTTTAGAGTTCACTTTGAATTTTCACATATTTTCCCTATAAAAACACACGAATTTCAAAGTGAACTCTAAAATCTGAAAAAATTCATACGTATTCAGAAAAATTAACGAATCATTTTCATAAAAAAAAAATTGGGTCATCGACAAATTTGTTAAGCAATATTTTTTTCATCAATTTGTTAATAACATTTTAGAATTATTATTATACAAAATTAATCTTTTCAGTACCTTTAATGTGCATGAATTATTTCCGATTTTTATACCATCGAGGAATATTCGTAATTCTCTCTCAAATTACTCGAATTTATGCGAAATGAATATCGGTCGCAAGGACTACCTTAAGGTGGGTTCCGGACCACCGGGATTACAGAAAAGCACATAGAAAAATCCATTGGTGCTTGGCCGGGAATCGAACCCGGGACCCTCTGCGTATGAGCCCGGCCCCGAACCACTCGGGCACTGCTCTCCCAGATTACAAACATTGTATATTGATAACATTTTTCAGTTACTATTATTATAAATTTCATATACACTTGAATGTTAAACATGTTGTAAATGTACGATTATTCGGCGGTTTGAGTGAGGGCAGTAGCTCTCGGATAAGGGAATTGGAAAATAATGATAACTACGAGATCACGGCGATCGCGAATATTGATCAGTCGATCTCGGGACACCGCCGAGGTGTCTCGAGCTGTTGTTGCTCTCCCGTGTTGACAGTTTGTCTATCTGTCTCGCTCTCTCGCGTACGGTACTCGGGCCATTCGCTCGCCCACACATGTGTTCTTGTGCACGATTTTCGTTCGAATTTTCCTGCTTTAAATCTCGCAGAGAATTCAATGTGTTATCGCGCCGTTCTTGCGACAATTTAAGGTAGTCGCCCTGCTTGCGTTCAATTTCGCATAAATTCGAGAAAATTGAGAGAGAATAGCAAGCACTTCTCGATGGTCTAAAAATCTGAAAAAATTCATGCACATTAAAGGTACTGAAAAGATTAATTTGGCATAATAATAATTCTAAAATGTTATTAACAAGTTGATGAAAAAAAAAAATTGTTTAACAAATATTTCGGTGACCCAAGTTTTTTTTCGATGAAAATGATTCTTTCATGTTTCTGATTACGTAAGAATTTTTTCCGATAAGTAATCTTTGAATTTTGGAATTTCCCATATAAAAAAAACACCAAAATTCAAAGATTACTTAAAAATCTGAAAAAATTCGTGCGTATTCAGAAAAACGAATGAATCAATTTCATCGAAAAAAAACTTGGGTCACCGAAATATTTGTGAAACAATTTTTTTTTCATCAATTTGTTAATAACATTTTAGAATTATTATTATGTCAAATTAATATTTTCAGTACCTTTAATGTGCATGCATTTTTTCAGATTTTTAGACCATCGAGAAGTGCTTGCAATTCTCTCTCAATTTTCTCGAATTTATGCGAAATGAATATTATCCGCAAGGACTACCTTAAGTACGGCTTAGTGCCTCGCGTCTCGTGGATCGTGAAGACGCAGTAGCCGCAAATTTTGGAGAATTTAAATAGTGATTTCTCGTTTCAGACTCGTCCCGAACAAGCAGTGCCCTCGCGCTGCAGTGACGTGGCGCGGCGCAGTCGTGGGCCGAGTTCCGTGCATTCGCCCTTCCCCTCATTGGATACAGTTCGCGTCTTTGGAGCTGCCCGGGGTACGATGGTGAGTCGTTCTTGATTATTTTTTTCTTCGGCGATCGAATTATTTTCGAACACTGCTCTCATGAAATTTCCGATCCTCGCGGGTACCGATCACGTTCGGTCGCTTTTCGCGAGTTTTCGTATGGTTGATAATGATTAAGAATTTTTTTTTTGTTCCCGGAATTTTAGTTGACCATTAGAGTTCGCGTTTCATTGAGATATTAATGACTAATGGATATTAATTTTACCGGATAAGCCAGTTTGGCCGATTTAGCCAGCCAAAAATGAGCCATTGCTAAGCCAGCTAAAAATTAGCCGCAGTTAAGACGGCCAAAAATTAATCTCAGTTAAGCCGGCCAAAGATTAGTCGCGGTTAAATTTAAAACAATAAATTCAAGTTTAATTAATATTTTTTATTTATCGTCCTGCATATCATTTTGCCGTGTTACAAAATTCACAGTGAATTTACAATGTTTCTTCAGGTCGGGTAGAGGCACCAGTAAATGAACAGTTAAGCAGAACGATTTGTTTATCATGGGTTTTAATAAAATGTACCAGTTTCAGAGTGTTTGCGAAAATTTTAAGGAATGAACAGAATGTTGAATTATGTGATGCAGTTGAAAAAGTCTCTTATTTTTTATCGCGAAGTGTATAAAAATAAATGTTAAAAGCCAAAAATCCAAAAACACCAGTGAATGAACGGGCCATTCTAACCTACACTTTTCGTCGAAAATAGGCTTCTGCGACAAAATAATCGCAGTAGGTAGCTAAAAAATAGACAGATTAAGAATTTAATGTTCGTCCAAACCGTTGTAATTTCTCATGAACTCTCAAAAAGCTGTTGTTCATTCACTGGTGACTGTTCATTTAGTGGTGCATTCACCCTAGTCCTGTCGTCTAGTCTATGGCTGTATGGCTGTATGGTTATGCCGGCCGAGTGTAGGGCTGTTCGGGTAGGTCGGCTCAGTCTGTTCGACTGGCTAAGCCGGCTAATGAGATATTAGATTAGCCGGCTAAGCCAGCTAATGAGATATTATATTAGCCGGCTAAGCCAGTTTGGCCGGCTTAGCCAGCCAAAAATTTGCCGCGGCTAAGTTTAAAACAATAAATTCAAGTTTAATTGACATTTTTTATTTATCGTCATGCATATCATTTTACCGTATTACTTACTTTCCAGTGAAGTTACAATCTTTTTTACGGTAGTCCTGTCGTCTAGTATTCATTTCGCATGAATTCGAGAAAAATGAAAGAGAATTGGAAACACTTCTCGATGGTATAAAAGTCTGCAAAAATGCATGCACATTGAAGGTACTAAATAAATTAATTTTTGATAATAATAATTCTAAAATGTCATTAATAAATTGATGACAGAAAAATTGTTTGATAAATCTCCCGTTGACCGACATTTTTTTAAATGAAAATGAGTCGTCAAAAGTGTATAATACTGAGGCACCAATTTGCAAGGTTCTACTTTGCAGGGTTTTTTCTCTTAATTCCTGTTTCTCATTGAGTACCGCCGCACTTTTTTTGGTATTCATGGCTTAAGCTCGAGAAGTTGACTTAACAATCAATTGTGCCAAAGGAATTCGTTGGCAAATAATATTTAGAGCTGCCTCAATCTAGGTCTTTGTATTGCAATAAATCACAAATAAAAAATATCATAGAAGATTTTAGGCGTGTTTTCCACATAGGAGGTGTATGTATGAGGTATTCCACCGGTAGCGGGACAGGTTTTGGCCGAGAGTCTCGAATTTTTTTGGTAGACACGAGTATAATTTCCTTGTATCATAAAGAAGACTTCCATCCAGTTATAGATCCCAAATAATACACTCAACAAAAAAATTAAGGGAACAGTTAAAATTTACCGTTTTTTCCCTGATTTTTGAAGCGCTGTAAGTTTGTGAAAAATGGTCGAATCGTAATAAAACAAAATGCGTTTTAAAGCTTCATATCTCTAGTTTGAAAATCAATGCAGTCTTTTTTTTTAAGCAACACGCTCGGCATGAACCTAAGGAATAGCGGGAAGAAAATTTTCTCAAATTTTCTGTCGTTTTCAAAGTCGTCCACGGGCACAACAAAATTTGTTCTGGCTTTGTCAATACTGGGGTCCTTTAGCCTGGTTCTTTAGCTTCAAAATGGTGTTTTGTTCATCTCTGTACGACCATTTGTCGCTGAGATAGGGGCATTTAAAGGAAAAAGGAGCTTTTTTCGTAGATCATCAATATCTCATGAACTAATGATCGCACAGCGAGCTAAAGGTAGGTTTTGTAAACTGGAAGAAATGCTCTAAAAGTACCTTCTGGTACTTTAGAGATTTTATTTTTTTATGTAACCTTAATATTGATTTGAAAAAGACCAAAAAAATGAACTTTTTCCCCGTTTTGGAAAATCCACGTCAACTTGGCAGATATTGCGATAATGACTCATTTTTTTAGGATTTTTTTTAGTTCAATACATGCCCAACGACCCCCAAGATTAAAAAATTGATGTGCTGAACCGTTGTTTTTTCCCGAAGCGTCAAAGTTTTATCAAAAATTAAAGGAACACTTATTGTTCCTTAAATGGCATTTAATTATGACTAAAATAAAAATAAAACATTTCCGTTGTTTTTCTCACGGTTTCGCAATAACTACTCTTTTAATCTTTGAAAAAGAGAAAAATTAAAAATTTTGAAATTTTTTGTTTAAAAAACGGTATTTTTCTCACAATTTCTTATGAACAATCTTTGAAACGAAAAAAAACCGGTGCTTTGGCCTAGTGGATAGCGTGCCAGCTAGGGGTGTGCAGAAGCTCGACTGGACTCGAACAGCTCGCCGTTCGACTCGGCTCGTCGCTGATCGAGCCTGCTCGAGTCAGCTCGATGTGGTTCGGTACTATGTCGAGCTTCGATGTAAACTCGAGTCATTTGGATGCTCGAGCCGCTCGAGCCTCTCGAGCCTCGCGGGCCGCTCGAGCTTCGACGTAAGCTCGAGCATCTCGGGCCGCTCGAGCCTCGCGGGCCGCTCGAGCCTCGCGGGCGGCTCGAGCCTCGCGGGCGGCTCGAGCCTCGCGGGCGGCTCGAGCCTCGCGGGCGGCTCGAGCTTCGCGGGAGGCTCGAGCCGCGTAGGTTGCGCAGACAGCTGCTCGGATCGCTCGAGTCGCGCAGGTTGCGCCCAGCGTTGTGAAATTTTTAATGTCAAAATAATGCATTATTTAATTTGAAAAAAAAATGGATAATGGAATTGGAATCCTCTACACATTACTTTTTTAATGAGTAATGGAGTCATCACCCATTATTTTCAAAATTTTTATTGAAACAGAGTTCCAGCAACCATTACTTTTTAATGGATAATGGAGCAGAGATCCAGCACACATTATTTTTTTAATGGAGCAGGAATTCATCACACATTACTTTTTAAATATGTATATATTTCGATGTCCAGGTTGGTTTCCATAGTTTTCGATGTCCAGGTTGTTTTCCCCATAGTTTTCGATCTCCAGGTTGATTTCCCCATAGTTTTCGATGTCCAGGTTGGTTTCCCCATAGTTTTCGATGTCCAGGTTGATTTCCCTATAGTTTTCGATGTGCAGGTTGATGTTTCCATTGTTTTCGATGTCTAGATCCATTTCTCCATAGTTTTCGATGTCCAGGTTGACTTCTCCATAGTTTTCGAGGTCCAGGTTGGTTTCCCCATAGTTTTCGAGGTCCAGGTTGGTTTCCCCATAGTTTTCGATGTCCAGATTGATGTTTCCATTGTTTTCGATGTCCAGATTCATTTCTCCACAGTTTTCGATGTCCAGGTTGATTTCTCCATAGTTTTCGATGTCCCGGTTAATTTTTCCATAGGTTGATGTTTCCATTATTTTCGATGTCCAGATTCATTTCTCCATTATTTTCGATGTCCAGATTCATTTCTCCATAGTTTTCGATGTCCAGGTTGATTTCTCCATAGTTTTCAATGTCCCGGTTGATTTTTCCATAGTTTTCGATGTCCAGGTTGGTTTCTCCATAGTTTTCGATGTCCAGGTTGATGTTTCCATTATTTTCGATGTCCAGATTCATTTCTCCATAGTTTTCGATGTCCAGGTTGATTTTCCCATACTTTTCGATGTCCAGGTTGGTTTCCCCATAGTTTTCGAGGTCCAGGTTGGTTTCCCCATAGTTTTGGATGTCCAGATTGATGTTTCCATTGTTTTCGATGTCCAGAGTCATTTCTCCACAGTTTTCGATGTCCAGGTTGATTTCTCCATAGTTTTCGATGTCCAGATTGATGTTTCCATTGTTTTCGATGTCCAGATTCATTTCTCCACAGTTTTCGATGTCCAGGTTGATTTCTCCATAGTTTTCGATGTCCCGGTTGATTTTTCCATAGTTTTCGATGTCCAGATTGGTTTCTCCATAGTTTTCGATGTCCCGGTTGATTTTTCCATAGTTTTCGATGTCCAGGTTGGTTTCTCCATAGTTTTCGATGTCCAGGTTGATGTTTCCATTATTTTCGATGTCCAGATTCATTTCTCCATAGTTTTCGATGTCCAGGTTGGTTTCTCCATAGTTTTCGATGTCCAGGTTGATGTTTCCATTATTTTCGATGTCCAGATTCATTTCTCCATAGTTTTCGATGTCCAGGTTGATTTCTCCATAGTTTTCAATGTCCCGGTTGATTTTTCCATAGTTTTCGATGTCCAGGTTGGTTTCTCCATAGTTTTCGATGTCCAGGTTGATTTTCCCATACTTTTCGATGTCCAGGTTGACTTCTCCATAGTTTTCGATGTCCAGGTTGATTTTCCCATACTTTTCGATGTCCAGGTTGACTTCTCCATAGTTTTCGATGTCCAGGTTGATGTTTCCATTGTTTTCGATGTCCAGATTCATTTCTCCATAGTTTTCGATGTCCAGGTTGATTTCTCCATAGTTTTCGATGTCCCGGTTGATTTTTCCATAGTTTTCGATGTCCAGGTTGGTTTCTCCATTGTTTTCGATGCCCAGGTTGATTTTCCCATACTTTTCGATGTCCAGGATGACTTCTCCATTGTTTTCGATGTCCAGGTTGATTTTGGCGATCGAGAGAATGGAGAAATCAACCTGGACATCGAAAACTATGGAGAAATCAACCTGGATATCGAAAACTATGGAGAAATCAACCTGGACATCGAAAACAATGGAAACATCAACTTGGACATCGAAAACTATGGGGAAATCAAACTGGACATCGAAAACTATGGAGAAATCAACCTGGACATCGAAAACAATGGAAACAACAACTAGGACATCGAAAACAATGGAAACATCAACCTGGATATCGAAAACTATGGGGAAATCAACCTGGACATCGAAAACTATGGGGAAATCAAGCTGGACATCGAAAACTATGGAGAAATCAACCTGGACATCGAAAAGTATGGGAAGATCAATTTGGACATCGAAAACTATGGGGAAACCAACCTGGACATCGAAAACTATGGGGAAACCAACCTGGACATCGAAAACTATGGGGAAACCAACCTGGACATCGAAAACTATGCAGAAATCAACCTGGACATAGAAAAGTATGGGAAGATCAATTTGGACATCGAAAACTATGGGGAAACCAACCTGGACATCGAAAACTATGGGGAAACCAACCTGGACATCGAAAACTATGGGGAAACCAACCTGGACATCGAAAACTATGGAGAAATCAAAGTGGACATCGAAAAGTATGGGAAGATCAATTTGGACATCGAAAACTATGGGGAAACCAACCTGGACATCGAAAACTATGGAGAAATCAACCTGGACATCGAAAACTATGGAGAAATCAACCTGGATATCGAAAACTATGGGGATACCAACCTGGACATCGAAAACTATGGGGAAACCAACCTGGACATCGAAATATATACATATTTAGATAGTAATGGGTGATGAATTCCTGCTCCATCAAAAAGAATGTGTGCTGGATCTCTGCTCCATTACTCATTAAAAAAGTAATGTGTGGTGGATTCGAATTCCATTATCCATTTTTTAAATAATGGGTTAAAAAAACGGTGATGCATAATAAAAATTATGCATTGCCCCCAACTGTGGTTGCGCCGACAACTACTCGGTACTGTACTCGGAAAGGTACTGAAATAATGAATTTAGCATAATAATAATTGTAACTCATCGAACCTGCTCGAGTCATTTGGATGCTCGAGCTGCGTCGGCCGCTCGAGCCGCTTCGAGCTGCTTCGGCCGCTCGAGCCGCTCGATCCTCTCGGGCGGCCCGAGCCTCGGTGGGCTCGAGCAGCTCGAACGGTCCGAGTAGCTCGAGCAGCTCGAACGGCCCGAGTAGCTCGAGCGGCCGCCGGGCTCGAGCAGCTCGAACGGTCCGAGTAGCTCGAGCGGCCGCCGGGCTCGAGTAGCCCGAGCGGCTCGAGTAGGTCGAGCGGCTCGAGTAGGTCGAGCGCTCGGATTGTTCGATGCAACCGCCTTGCTCGATGCAAAGCTCGATCAGGTGCCGAGCTTCACGGGCATGCATCGAGCGTGTTCGAACGAGCTCGTGCACACCCCTAGTGCTAGCCTCTAAACCAGAGCATCGGTAGGTCGAGGGTTCGAGTCCCGCTGCCGTCGTTTTCGCTGAGAAATAAATATTCGGGCGCGATGTAGCTCCAGGTATACATATGTATACCTGTAGTCCGAGTGTTTACATTCTCAGCGAAACGCGATTAGCTCCGGCGGCGCGAAGCGAACTTGAGACCGACTGTATCGACAGAGGTTTTCTGCAGTTTCCCTCTGTCTTCTGGGCTCTGTCCAGAGGCAAATGCGATACAGTGGGGGAAGTCGGCTGCAGCCGCAAAAAGGGGGGGGGGGGACTGGCTCGGTCTTGAACAGGACTAACAATGATTGAGCACAGGAAAAAAGTATAAACGATCGGGCCGACCCGCTATAGGCAATTGCCTGAAGAGCGGGGGGACAATAAAATATAAAAAAAAAATCTTTGAAACGAAAAAAAAAAAAAAAAAAAAAAAAAAAAAAAAAAAAAAAAAAGTTCGTAGGTATTTTTTGTCAGGCGTGCGTGCGTGCGTGCGTGGAAAAAATATTGGTTGAACATTTTTTTCTCATTCTCAACATTTGAAAAAAAGAAATTACTCATGAAAGAATATTCAAATGTAAAAAAACTGTTTCAACAACTTTTTTTTCATTTTTGCTTCCTCATAGAAGCTTTGTTTTCATGAAAAAAATTTTTTTCGAGATTTTCATGCCAGTATGCTTAGAATCACCTAAAATGTCGAGAAAAGTGGTTTAGAAAAAATGTCCGTATGTATGTGTGTGTGTGTGTGCGTGCGTGCGTGCGTGCGCGTGCGCGTGCGCGTGCGCGTGCGCGTGCGCGTGCGCGTGCGTGTGCGTGTGCGTGTGCGTGTGCGTGTGCGTGTGCGTGTGCGTGTGCGTGTGCGTGTGCGTGTGCGTGTGCGTGTGCGTGTGCGTGTGCGTGTGTGTGTGTGTGTGTGTGTGTGTGTGTGTGTGTGTGTGTGTGTGTGTGTGTGTGTGTGTGTGTGTGCTGGGCCTCGAAAATTCAATCGCCTCTCACTCAGAAACCGTTCGAGCGATCTGGCTCAAATTTGGCACGCAAGTAGAGTAGTTGCCCCTCTTCCAATGGCGAGATTTTTGATAACATATATACAGTCATTAAGATTTTATGTAGTATTTAATTTGTTGAAAAAAGGGCGTGGTCGCTCTAACTTTCGTAAAAGTTCGACGATTTGGCTAAATAGTTCTTCATAATGGAAGATACGTTCAATGTTGTATGGTATTGAATTTCTACGAAATCGGTAAAGCGGTTCGGATTTTACTGAATTTTGAATTTTTCGGTAAAAATAAATTTCGCTCTAAATCAGATCGAATCTTAACAAAGGAACCGAAATGTTCCACAGTCGAAAAACAACATACAGCCCTGCTACGTACGAAATTTGGTGATGATCGGTAAAGTCGTTCGGATTTTACACCATTTTCAATTTTTCAAAAAATTTAGATTTTCGCGATAACTTCCGCAAAAGTTAAGAAAGTAAGACAAAACTTTGTATCTAATGAAAATGAGATGTAACGGTGTTTGTGACGGAGTTTTCTTTTGTTCAAATAAAAAAAGTTGCAAAGTAGAACTTTGCACATTGCTTCCACATTAATTTTCGTTTTTCACAAAGCTTCCTCTATGAGGAAGCCAGAATGTTAAATAAACAAGCTTCTTCATAGAGGTGGCTTTGTGAAAAACGAAAATTAATGTGGAAGCAATGTGCAAAGTTCTACTTTGCAACTTTTTTCTTTTTAAACCGTTTTGAAATTTCTTTGAAATCATTGCTTCTTCCGTGGTGGTACGAATTTTTCGTTTGTATGCCATAAGTTGTCGAGGTGAAATTAACTGCATTAAATAAAGTTGATAGTCTCAAGCACATTCCCATGCATTTTTCACAAACATCGCTATCGGATTATCAATCACACGTTTTCCGCTCCTAAGCATCTCAAAACGCAGTTTTGTTTGCAGACCTCACATTTTTCTGTTAAACAAGAAATGCCCTATTTTTGCTAATTTTTTTACGCAATCATGGTGAGACGGCATTTGTCGGAAGTTGAAGTTGCTCGGCTAGTCACTCTCATTGAGCAGGGTCACTCATTTCAACTTCAACTTCCGACAAATGCCGTCTCACCATGATTGCGTAAAAAAATTAGCAAAAATAGGGCATTTCTTGTTTAACGGAAAAATGCGAGGTCTGCAAACAAAACTGCGTTTTGAGATGCTTAGGAGCGGAAAACGTGTGATTGATAATCCGATAGCGATGTTTGTGAAAAATGCATGGGAATGTGCTTGAGGCTGTCAACTTTATTTAATGCAGTTAATTTCACCTCGACAACTTATGGCATACAAACGAAAAATTCGTACCACCACTGAAGAAGCAATGATTTCAAAGAAATTTAAAAACGGTTTAAAAAGAAAAAAAGTTGCGAAGTAGAACTTTGCACATTGCTTCCTCATTAATTTTCGTTTTTCACAAAGCCACCTCTATGAAGAAGCTTGTTTATTTAACATTTTGGCTTCCTCATAGAGGAAGCTTTGTGAAAAACGAAAATTAATGTGGAAGCAATGTGCAAAGTTCTACTTTGCAACTTTTTTTTATTTGAACAAAAGAAAACTCCGTCACAAAAATCGTTGCATCTCATTTTCATTAGATACCAAGTTTTGTCCTAGTTTCTTCACTTTTGCGGTAGTTATCGCGAAAATCTCAATTTTTTGAAAAATTCAAAATGGTGTAAAATCCGAACGACTTTGCCGATCATCACCAAATTTCGTACGTAGCAGGGCTGTATGTTGTTTTTCGACTGTGGAACATTTCGGTTCCTTTGTTAACATTCGACGTGATTTAGAGTAAAATTTATTTTTTTCGAAAAATTCAAAATTCAGTAAAATCCGAACCGCTTTACCGATTTCGTCGAAATTCAATACCATACAACATTGAACGGATCTTCCATTATGAACAACTATTTAGCTAAATCGGCGAAGTTTTACGAAAGTTAGAGCGACCACGCCCTTTTTTCAACAAATTAAAAACTACATAAAATCTTAATGACTGTATATATGTTATCAAAAATCTCGCCATTGGAAGAGGGGCAACTACTCTACTTGCGTGCCAAATTTGAGCCAGATCGCTCGAACGGTTTCTGAGTGAGAGGCGATTGAATTTTCGAGGCCCAGCACACATACACACACACACACACGCACGCACGCACGCACGCACGCACGCACGCAGGCACGCACGCACGCACGCACGCACGCACGCACGCACGCACGCACGCACGCACGCACGCACGCACGCACGCACGCACGCACGCACGCAAGCACGCACGCCTGTCAAAAAATGCCACTTTTCTCGACATTTTAGGTGATTCTAAGCATACTGGCATGAAAATCTCGAAAAAAAAATTTTTCATGAAAACAAAGCTTCCTCTATGAGGAAGCAAAAATGAAAAAAAGTTGTTGAAACAGTTTTTTTACATTTGAATATTCTTTCATGAGTAATTTCTTTTTTTCAAATGTTGAGAAAAAAATGTTCAATCAATATTTTTTCCACGCACGCACGCACGCACGCCTGTCAAAAAATGCCTACGAACTTTTTTTTTTTTTTTTCATTTCAAAGATTGTTCATAAGAAATTGTGAGAAAAATACCGTTTTTGAAGTAAAAAATTTCAAAATTTTTAATTTTTCTCTTTTTCAAAGATTAAGAGAGTAGTTATTGCGAAACCGTGAGAAAAACAACGGAAAAGTTTATTTTTTAATTTTAGTCATCATTAAATGCCATTTAAGGAACAATAAGTGTTCCTTTAATTTGTGATAAAACTTTGACGCTTCGGGAAAAAACAACGGTTCAGCACATCAATTTTTTAATCTTGGGGGGTCGTTGGGCATGTATTGAACTAAAAAAAATCCTGAAAACATGAGTCATTATCGCAATATCTGCCAAGTTGACGTGGATTTTCCAAAACGGGGAAAAAGTTCATTTTTTTGGTCTTTTTCAAATCAATATTAAGGTTACATAAACAATAAAAGCTCTAAAGTACCAGAAGGTACTTTTAGAGCATTGCTTCCAGTTTACAAAACCTACCTTTAGCTCGCTGTGCGATCATTAGTTCATGAGATATTGATGATCTACGAAAAAAGCTCCTTTTTCCTTTAAATGCCCATATGTCAGCGACAAATGGTCGTACAGAGATGAACAAAACACCATTTTGAAGCTAAAGAACCAGGTTAAAGGACCCCGGTATTGACATAGCCAGAACAAATTTTTTTGTGCCCGTGGACGACTTTGAAAACGACAAAAAATTTGAGAAAATTTTCTTCCCGCTATTCCTTAGGTTCATGCCGAGCGTGTTGCTTAAAAAAAAAGACTGCGTTGATTTTCAAACTAGAGATATGAAGCTTTAAAACGCATTTTGTTTTATTACGATTCGACCATTTTTCACAAACTTACAGCGCTTCAAAAATCAGTGAAAAAACGGTAAAATTTAACTGTTCCCTTAATTTTTTTGCTGAGTGTATGTATATAAGTTTCAAAAAGTAAATTCAAAATTCTGTCGATAAACCAAGTAATTATAAAGCAATCATTAATTCTGCTGAAACAAAAATGTTAAACTGACTCAAAACTGTATTCCGAAGGTGAAAATACAGCGAGAAAACGATATAGTGAAGTCGTTTTATATTCGAACGTCAGAGGATGCAAACAAAAAAGCATGAAATTCGTCTCAGTTTTGTTCGATCGACCACATCTCGGAGACAAAATTTGGGGAAACACCGATTTTTATTTCATTAACGTGAAGCGTCAGCTTCAATATGTGCCCAGAAAGAAGACAATCGGAGGATTTTTGAAAAAGATATGAATTATTAGAAGGAAAGTAATTTTAACGCAATATTTCGTTAAAATATGACAAAATTCGGTCGTTAAACCAAGTAATTATGAAGCAATAATTAATTCTGCTCAAAGAAAAATGTTAAACTAACTCAACACTGTATTCCGAAGGTGAAAATACAGCGAGAAAACGATAGAGTGAAGTCGTTTTATATTCGAACGTCAACGGTATGCAAACGAAAAAGCATGAAATTCGTCTCAGTTTTGTTCGATCGAACATATCTCGGAGACAAAATTTGGGGAAACACCGATTTTTATTCCATTAACGTGAAGCGTCAGCTTCAATATGTGCCCAGAAAGAAGACAATCGGAGGATTTTTGAAAAAGATATGAATTATTTGAAGGAAAGTCATTTTAACGCAATATTTCGTTAAAATATGACAAAATTCGGTCGTTAAACCAAGTCATTATAAAGCAATCATTCATTCTGCTCAAACAAAAATGTGATACTGACTCAAAACTGTATTCCGAAGGTGAAAATACAGCGAGAAAACGATAGAGTGAAGTCGTTTTATACTCGAATGTCAGAGGTATGCAAACGAAAAAGCATGAAATTCGTCTCAGTTTTGTTCGATCGACCATATCTCGGAGACAAAATTTGGGGAAACACCGATTTTTATTCCATTAACGTGAAGCGACAGCTTCAATATGCGCCCAGAAAGAAGACAATCGGAGGATTTTTGAAAAAGATATGAATTATTTGAAGGAAAGTCATTTTAACGCAATATTTCGTTAAAATATGACAAAATTCGGTCGTTAAACCAAGTCATTATAAAGCAATCATTAATTCTGCTCAAAGAAAAATGTGAAACTGACTCAAAACTGTATTCCGAAGGTGAAAATACAGCGAGAAAACGGTACAGTGAAGTCGTTTTATATTCGAACGTCAGAGGTATGCAAACGAAAAAGCATGAAATTCGTCTCAGTTTTGTTCGCTCGACCACATCTTGGAGACAAAATTTGGGGAAACACCGATTTTTATTCCATTAACGTGAATCGTCAGCTTCAATATGTGCCCAGAAAGAAGACAATCGGAGGATTTTTGAAAAAGATATGAATTATTTGATGGAAAGTCATTTTAACGCAAGATATCGTTAAAATATGACAAAATTCGGTCGTTAAACCAAGTAAAATGACTTTCCTTCAAATAATTCATATCTTTTTCAAAAATCCTCCAATTGTCTTCTTTCTGGGCACATATTGAAGCTGACGCTTCACGTTGATGGAATAAAAATCGGTGTTTCTCCAAATTTTGTCTCCGAAATGTGGTCGATCGAACAAAACTGAGACGAATTTCATGTTTTTTCGTTTGCATACCTCTGACGTTCGAATATAAAACGACTTCACTCTATCGTTTTCTCGCTGTATTTTCACCTTCGGAATACAGTTTTGAGACAGTTTAACATTTTTCTTTGAGCAGAATTAATTATTGCTTTATAATTATTTGGTTTAACGACCGAATTTTGTCATATTTTAACGAAATATTGCGTTAAAATGACTTTCCTTCAAATAATTCATATCTTTTTCAAAAATCCTCCGATTGTCTTCTTTCTGAGCGCATATTGAAGCTGTCGCTTCACGTTAATGGAATAAAAATCGGTGTTTCCCCAAATTTTGTCTCCGAGATATGGTCGATCGAACAAAACTGAGACGAATTTCATGCTTTTTCGTTTGCATACCTCTGACGTTCGAGTATAAAACGACTTCACACTCTATCGTTTTCTCGCTGTATTTTCACCTTCGGAATACAGTTTTGAGTCAGTATCACATTTTTGTTTGAGCAGAATGAATGATTGCTTTATAATTATTTGGTTTAACGACCGAATTTTGTCATATTTTAACGAAATATTGCGTTAAAATGACTTTCCTTCAAATAATTCATATCTTTTTTCAAAAATCCTCCGATTGTCTTCTTTCTGGGCACATGTTGAAGCTGACGCTTCACGTTAATGGAATAAAAATCGATGTTTCCCCAAATTTTGTCTCCGAAATGTGGTTGATCGCACAAACTGAGACGAATTTCATGTTTTTTCGTTTGCATACCTCTGACGTTCGAATATAAAACGACTTCACTCTATCATTTTCTCGCTGTATTTTCACCTTCGGAATACAGTTTTGAGTCAGTTTAACATTTTTCTTTCAGCAGAATTAATGATTGCTTTATAATTACTTGGTTTAACGACCGAATTTTGTCATATTTTAACGAAATATTGCGTTAAAATGACTTTCCTTCAAATAATTCATATCTTTTTCAAAAATCCTCCGATTGTCTTCTTTCTGGGCACATGTTGAAGCTGACGCTTCACGTTAATGGAATAAAAATCGGTGTTTCCCCAAATTTTGTCTCCGAAATGTGGTTGATGGAACAAACTGAGACGAATTTCATGTTTTTTCGTTTGCATACCTCTGACGTTCGAATATAAAACGACTTCACTCTATCATTTTCTCGCTGTATTTTCACCATCGGAATACAGTTTTGAGTCAGTTTAACATTTTTCTTTGAGCAGAATTAATGATTGCTTTATAATTACTTGGTTTAACGACCGAATTTTGTCATATTTTAACGAAATATTGCGTTAAAATGACTTTCCTTCAAATAATTCATATCTTTTTAAAAAATCCTCCGATTGTCTTCTTTCTGGGCGCATATTGAAACTGTCGCTTCACGTCAATGGAATAAAAATCGGTGTATCCCCAAATTTTGTCTCCGCGATATGGTCGATCGAACAAAACTGAGACGAATTTCATGCTTTTTCGTTTGCATACCTCTGACGTTCGAATATAAAACGACTTCACTCTATCGTTTTCTCGTGGTCATTGTAAAAAATGGTTGCATTTTTCCTGTACAATCTTGTGTGAAATTTGTACAACTCGGTATAGGGAAACGAAATTAATGTGTTTGCATCGTAAATTTAATCCACATCAATTAAATTTGGTAATTTTGTGATGTAATACTACAACACACGATTATTAAATTAATGATTATTAAAATTGTATACGAAAATCAGTATACATTTTTGGAATTCAAGTGCCGGATTTGAAAATTAATACACATTTCCGCATTAAATGTAAGATCAAAGTTATCAAAATTTCAGTTATCAACATTGAAAAGTGTCTAGCAAAGTATCTGCAATATTATCAACATGGAGTTATCAACACTTAATGCGAAAATGTGTATTAAATTTCAAATCTGGCACTTGAATTCCAAAAATGTATACTGATTTTCGTATACAATTTTAATAATCATTAATTTAATAATCGTGTGTTGTAGTATTACATCACCAAATTACCAAATTTAATTGATGTGGATTAAATTTACGATGCAAACACATTAATTTCGTTTCCCTATACCGAGTTGTACAAATTTCACACAAGATTGTACAGGAAAAATGCAACCATTTTTTACAATGACCACGAGAAAACGATAGAGTGAAGTCGTTTTATATTCGAACGTCAGAGGTATGCAAACGAAAAAGCATGAAATTCGTCTCAGTTTTGTTTGATCGACCATATCGCGGAGACAAAATTTGGGGATACACCGATTTTTATTCCATTAACGTGAAGCTGGATTACCAAATTTCATTGACGTGAATTAAATTTAAGATGCGAACACATTAATTTTGTTTTCCTATACCCAGTTGTACAAATTTCATACTCTGTTGTATTGGAAAAACGCCAATATTTTCTGAAAAGTAATACATACATGTTGATAATATTACAAATACTTTGCTAGACACTTTTCAATGTTGATAACTGAAATTTTGATAACTTTGAACTTACATTTAATGCAAAAATGTGTATTAATTTTTTTCAAATCCGGCACTTGAATTCCAAAAATGGAACCGGTGCTTTGGCCTAGTGGATAGCGTGCTAGCCTCTAAACCAGAGCATCGGTAGGTCGAGGGTTCGAGTCCCGCTGCCGTCGTTTTCGCTGAGAAATAAATATTCGGGCGCGATGTAGCTCCAGGTATACATATGTATACCTGTAGTCCGAGTGTTTACATTCTCAGCGAAACGCGATTAGCTCCGGCGGCGCGAAGCGAACTTGAGACCGACTGTATCGACAGAGGTTTTCTGCAGTTTCCTCTGTCTTCTGGGCTCTGTCCAGAGGCAAATGCGATACAGTGGGGGAAGTCGGCTGCAGCCGCAAAAAGGGGGGGGGGGGGACTGGCTCGGTCTTGAACAGGACTAACAATGATTGAGCACAGGAAAAAAGTATAAACGATCGGGCCGACCCGCTATAGGCAATTGCCTGAAGAGCGGGGGACAATAAAATATAAAAAAAAAATCTTTGAAACGAAAAAAAAAAAAAAAAAAAAAAAAAAAAAAAAAAAAAAAAAAAAAAGTTCGTAGGTATTTTTTGTCAGGCGTGCGTGCGTGCGTGCGTGGAAAAAATATTGGTTGAACATTTTTTTCTCAACATTTGAAAAAAAGAAATTACTCATGAAAGAATATTCAAATGTAAAAAAACTGTTTCAACAACTTTTTTTTCATTTTTGCTTCCTCATAGAAGCTTTGTTTTCATGAAAAAAATTTATTTCGAGATTTTCATGCCAGTATGCTTAGAATCACCTAAAATGTCGAGAAAAGTGGTTTAGAAAAAATGTCCGTATGTATGTGTGTGTGTGTGTGCGTGCGTGCGTGCGTGCGCGTGCGCGTGCGCGTGCGCGTGCGTGTGCGTGTGCGTGTGCGTGTGCGTGTGCGTGTGCGTGTGCGTGTGCGTGTGCGTGTGCGTGTGCGTGTGCGTGTGTGTGTGTGTGTGTGTGTGTGTGTGTGTGTGTGTGTGTGTGTGTGTGTGTGTGTGTGTGTGTGTGTGTGTGTGTGTGTGTGTGTGTGTGTGTGTGTGTGTGTGTGTGTGTGCTGGGCCTCGAAAATTCAATCGCCTCTCACTCAGAAACCGTTCGAGCGATCTGGCTCAAATTTGGCACGCAAGTAGAGTAGTTGCCCCTCTTCCAATGGCGAGATTTTTGATAACATATATACAGTCATTAAGATTTTATGTAGTATTTAATTTGTTGAAAAAAGGGCGTGGTCGCTCTAACTTTCGTAAAAGTTCGACGATTTGGCTAAATAGTTCTTCATAATGGAAGATACGTTCAATGTTGTATGGTATTGAATTTCTACGAAATCGGTAAAGCGGTTCGGATTTTACTGAATTTTGAATTTTTCGGTAAAAATAAATTTCGCTCTAAATCAGATCGAATCTTAACAAAGGAACCGAAATGTTCCACAGTCGAAAAACAACATACAGCCCTGCTACGTACGAAATTTGGTGATGATCGGTAAAGTCGTTCGGATTTTACACCATTTTCAATTTTTCAAAAAATTTAGATTTTCGCGATAACTTCCGCAAAAGTTAAGAAAGTAAGACAAAACTTTGTATCTAATGAAAATGAGATGTAACGGTGTTTGTGACGGAGTTTTCTTTTGTTCAAATAAAAAAAGTTGCAAAGTAGAACTTTGCACATTGCTTCCACATTAATTTTCGTTTTTCACAAAGCTTCCTCTATGAGGAAGCCAGAATGTTAAATAAACAAGCTTCTTCATAGAGGTGGCTTTGTGAAAAACGAAAATTAATGTGGAAGCAATGTGCAAAGTTCTACTTTGCAACTTTTTTCTTTTTAAACCGTTTTGAAATTTCTTTGAAATCATTGCTTCTTCCGTGGTGGTACGAATTTTTCGTTTGTATGCCATAAGTTGTCGAGGTGAAATTAACTGCATTAAATAAAGTTGATAGTCTCAAGCACATTCCCATGCATTTTTCACAAACATCGCTATCGGATTATCAATCACACGTTTTCCGCTCCTAAGCATCTCAAAACGCAGTTTTGTTTGCAGACCTCACATTTTTCTGTTAAACAAGAAATGCCCTATTTTTGCTAATTTTTTTACGCAATCATGGTGAGACGGCATTTGTCGGAAGTTGAAGTTGCTCGGCTAGTCACTCTCATTGAGCAGGGTCACTCATTTCAACTTCAACTTCCGACAAATGCCGTCTCACCATGATTGCGTAAAAAAATTAGCAAAAATAGGGCATTTCTTGTTTAACGGAAAAATGCGAGGTCTGCAAACAAAACTGCGTTTTGAGATGCTTAGGAGCGGAAAACGTGTGATTGATAATCCGATAGCGATGTTTGTGAAAAATGCATGGGAATGTGCTTGAGGCTGTCAACTTTATTTAATGCAGTTAATTTCACCTCGACAACTTATGGCATACAAACGAAAAATTCGTACCACCACTGAAGAAGCAATGATTTCAAAGAAATTTAAAAACGGTTTAAAAAGAAAAAAAGTTGCAAAGTAGAACTTTGCACATTGCTTCCTCATTAATTTTCGTTTTTCACAAAGCCACCTCTATGAAGAAGCTTGTTTATTTAACATTTTGGCTTCCTCATAGAGGAAGCTTTGTGAAAAACGAAAATTAATGTGGAAGCAATGTGCAAAGTTCTACTTTGCAACTTTTTTTTATTTGAACAAAAGAAAACTCCGTCACAAAAATCGTTGCATCTCATTTTCATTAGATACCAAGTTTTGTCCTAGTTTCTTCACTTTTGCGGTAGTTATCGCGAAAATCTCAATTTTTTGAAAAATTCAAAATGGTGTAAAATCCGAACGACTTTGCCGATCATCACCAAATTTCGTACGTAGCAGGGCTGTATGTTGTTTTTCGACTGTGGAACATTTCGGTTCCTTTGTTAACATTCGACGTGATTTAGAGTAAAATTTATTTTTTTCGAAAAATTCAAAATTCAGTAAAATCCGAACCGCTTTACCGATTTCGTCGAAATTCAATACCATACAACATTGAACGGATCTTCCATTATGAACAACTATTTAGCTAAATCGGCGAAGTTTTACGAAAGTTAGAGCGACCACGCCCTTTTTTCAACAAATTAAAAACTACATAAAATCTTAATGACTGTATATATGTTATCAAAAATCTCGCCATTGGAAGAGGGGCAACTACTCTACTTGCGTGCCAAATTTGAGCCAGATCGCTCGAACGGTTTCTGAGTGAGAGGCGATTGAATTTTCGAGGCCCAGCACACATACACACACACACACACGCACGCACGCACGCACGCACGCACGCACGCACGCACGCACGCACGCACGCACGCACGCACGCAAGCACGCACGCCTGTCAAAAAATGCCACTTTTCTCGACATTTTAGGTGATTCTAAGCATACTGGCATGAAAATCTCGAAAAAAAAAATTTTCATGAAAACAAAGCTTCCTCTATGAGGAAGCAAAAATGAAAAAAAGTTGTTGAAACAGTTTTTTTACATTTGAATATTCTTTCATGAGTAATTTCTTTTTTTCAAATGTTGAGAAAAAAATGTTCAATCAATATTTTTTCCACGCACGCACGCACGCACGCCTGTCAAAAAATGCCTACGAACTTTTTTTTTTTTTTTTCATTTCAAAGATTGTTCATAAGAAATTGTGAGAAAAATACCGTTTTTGAAGTAAAAAATTTCAAAATTTTTAATTTTTCTCTTTTTCAAAGATTAAGAGAGTAGTTATTGCGAAACCGTGAGAAAAACAACGGAAAAGTTTATTTTTTAATTTTAGTCATCATTAAATGCCATTTAAGGAACAATAAGTGTTCCTTTAATTTGTGATAAAACTTTGACGCTTCGGGAAAAAACAACGGTTCAGCACATCAATTTTTTAATCTTGGGGGGTCGTTGGGCATGTATTGAACTAAAAAAAATCCTGAAAACATGAGTCATTATCGCAATATCTGCCAAGTTGACGTGGATTTTCCAAAACGGGGAAAAAGTTCATTTTTTTGGTCTTTTTCAAATCAATATTAAGGTTACATAAACAATAAAAGCTCTAAAGTACCAGAAGGTACTTTTAGAGCATTGCTTCCAGTTTACAAAACCTACCTTTAGCTCGCTGTGCGATCATTAGTTCATGAGATATTGATGATCTACGAAAAAAGCTCCTTTTTCCTTTAAATGCCCATATGTCAGCGACAAATGGTCGTACAGAGATGAACAAAACACCATTTTGAAGCTAAAGAACCAGGTTAAAGGACCCCGGTATTGACATAGCCAGAACAAATTTTTTTGTGCCCGTGGACGACTTTGAAAACGACAAAAAATTTGAGAAAATTTTCTTCCCGCTATTCCTTAGGTTCATGCCGAGCGTGTTGCTTAAAAAAAAAGACTGCGTTGATTTTCAAACTAGAGATATGAAGCTTTAAAACGCATTTTGTTTTATTACGATTCGACCATTTTTCACAAACTTACAGCGCTTCAAAAATCAGTGAAAAAACGGTAAAATTTAACTGTTCCCTTAATTTTTTTGCTGAGTGTATGTATATAAGTTTCAAAAAGTAAATTCAAAATTCTGTCGATAAACCAAGTAATTATAAAGCAATCATTAATTCTGCTGAAACAAAAATGTTAAACTGACTCAAAACTGTATTCCGAAGGTGAAAATACAGCGAGAAAACGATATAGTGAAGTCGTTTTATATTCGAACGTCAGAGGATGCAAACAAAAAAGCATGAAATTCGTCTCAGTTTTGTTCGATCGACCACATCTCGGAGACAAAATTTGGGGAAACACCGATTTTTATTTCATTAACGTGAAGCGTCAGCTTCAATATGTGCCCAGAAAGAAGACAATCGGAGGATTTTTGAAAAAGATATGAATTATTAGAAGGAAAGTAATTTTAACGCAATATTTCGTTAAAATATGACAAAATTCGGTCGTTAAACCAAGTAATTATGAAGCAATAATTAATTCTGCTCAAAGAAAAATGTTAAACTAACTCAACACTGTATTCCGAAGGTGAAAATACAGCGAGAAAACGATAGAGTGAAGTCGTTTTATATTCGAACGTCAACGGTATGCAAACGAAAAAGCATGAAATTCGTCTCAGTTTTGTTCGATCGAACATATCTCGGAGACAAAATTTGGGGAAACACCGATTTTTATTCCATTAACGTGAAGCGTCAGCTTCAATATGTGCCCAGAAAGAAGACAATCGGAGGATTTTTGAAAAAGATATGAATTATTTGAAGGAAAGTCATTTTAACGCAATATTTCGTTAAAATATGACAAAATTCGGTCGTTAAACCAAGTCATTATAAAGCAATCATTCATTCTGCTCAAACAAAAATGTGATACTGACTCAAAACTGTATTCCGAAGGTGAAAATACAGCGAGAAAACGATAGAGTGAAGTCGTTTTATACTCGAATGTCAGAGGTATGCAAACGAAAAAGCATGAAATTCGTCTCAGTTTTGTTCGATCGACCATATCTCGGAGACAAAATTTGGGGAAACACCGATTTTTATTCCATTAACGTGAAGCGACAGCTTCAATATGCGCCCAGAAAGAAGACAATCGGAGGATTTTTGAAAAAGATATGAATTATTTGAAGGAAAGTCATTTTAACGCAATATTTCGTTAAAATATGACAAAATTCGGTCGTTAAACCAAGTCATTATAAAGCAATCATTAATTCTGCTCAAAGAAAAATGTGAAACTGACTCAAAACTGTATTCCGAAGGTGAAAATACAGCGAGAAAACGGTACAGTGAAGTCGTTTTATATTCGAACGTCAGAGGTATGCAAACGAAAAAGCATGAAATTCGTCTCAGTTTTGTTCGCTCGACCACATCTTGGAGACAAAATTTGGGGAAACACCGATTTTTATTCCATTAACGTGAATCGTCAGCTTCAATATGTGCCCAGAAAGAAGACAATCGGAGGATTTTTGAAAAAGATATGAATTATTTGATGGAAAGTCATTTTAACGCAAGATATCGTTAAAATATGACAAAATTCGGTCGTTAAACCAAGTAAAATGACTTTCCTTCAAATAATTCATATCTTTTTCAAAAATCCTCCAATTGTCTTCTTTCTGGGCACATATTGAAGCTGACGCTTCACGTTGATGGAATAAAAATCGGTGTTTCTCCAAATTTTGTCTCCGAAATGTGGTCGATCGAACAAAACTGAGACGAATTTCATGTTTTTTCGTTTGCATACCTCTGACGTTCGAATATAAAACGACTTCACTCTATCGTTTTCTCGCTGTATTTTCACCTTCGGAATACAGTTTTGAGACAGTTTAACATTTTTCTTTGAGCAGAATTAATTATTGCTTTATAATTATTTGGTTTAACGACCGAATTTTGTCATATTTTAACGAAATATTGCGTTAAAATGACTTTCCTTCAAATAATTCATATCTTTTTCAAAAATCCTCCGATTGTCTTCTTTCTGAGCGCATATTGAAGCTGTCGCTTCACGTTAATGGAATAAAAATCGGTGTTTCCCCAAATTTTGTCTCCGAGATATGGTCGATCGAACAAAACTGAGACGAATTTCATGCTTTTTCGTTTGCATACCTCTGACGTTCGAGTATAAAACGACTTCACACTCTATCGTTTTCTCGCTGTATTTTCACCTTCGGAATACAGTTTTGAGTCAGTATCACATTTTTGTTTGAGCAGAATGAATGATTGCTTTATAATTATTTGGTTTAACGACCGAATTTTGTCATATTTTAACGAAATATTGCGTTAAAATGACTTTCCTTCAAATAATTCATATCTTTTTTCAAAAATCCTCCGATTGTCTTCTTTCTGGGCACATGTTGAAGCTGACGCTTCACGTTAATGGAATAAAAATCGATGTTTCCCCAAATTTTGTCTCCGAAATGTGGTTGATCGCACAAACTGAGACGAATTTCATGTTTTTTCGTTTGCATACCTCTGACGTTCGAATATAAAACGACTTCACTCTATCATTTTCTCGCTGTATTTTCACCTTCGGAATACAGTTTTGAGTCAGTTTAACATTTTTCTTTCAGCAGAATTAATGATTGCTTTATAATTACTTGGTTTAACGACCGAATTTTGTCATATTTTAACGAAATATTGCGTTAAAATGACTTTCCTTCAAATAATTCATATCTTTTTCAAAAATCCTCCGATTGTCTTCTTTCTGGGCACATGTTGAAGCTGACGCTTCACGTTAATGGAATAAAAATCGGTGTTTCCCCAAATTTTGTCTCCGAAATGTGGTTGATGGAACAAACTGAGACGAATTTCATGTTTTTTCGTTTGCATACCTCTGACGTTCGAATATAAAACGACTTCACTCTATCATTTTCTCGCTGTATTTTCACCATCGGAATACAGTTTTGAGTCAGTTTAACATTTTTCTTTGAGCAGAATTAATGATTGCTTTATAATTACTTGGTTTAACGACCGAATTTTGTCATATTTTAACGAAATATTGCGTTAAAATGACTTTCCTTCAAATAATTCATATCTTTTTAAAAAATCCTCCGATTGTCTTCTTTCTGGGCGCATATTGAAACTGTCGCTTCACGTCAATGGAATAAAAATCGGTGTATCCCCAAATTTTGTCTCCGCGATATGGTCGATCGAACAAAACTGAGACGAATTTCATGCTTTTTCGTTTGCATACCTCTGACGTTCGAATATAAAACGACTTCACTCTATCGTTTTCTCGTGGTCATTGTAAAAAATGGTTGCATTTTTCCTGTACAATCTTGTGTGAAATTTGTACAACTCGGTATAGGGAAACGAAATTAATGTGTTTGCATCGTAAATTTAATCCACATCAATTAAATTTGGTAATTTTGTGATGTAATACTACAACACACGATTATTAAATTAATGATTATTAAAATTGTATACGAAAATCAGTATACATTTTTGGAATTCAAGTGCCGGATTTGAAAATTAATACACATTTCCGCATTAAATGTAAGATCAAAGTTATCAAAATTTCAGTTATCAACATTGAAAAGTGTCTAGCAAAGTATCTGCAATATTATCAACATGGAGTTATCAACACTTAATGCGAAAATGTGTATTAAATTTCAAATCTGGCACTTGAATTCCAAAAATGTATACTGATTTTCGTATACAATTTTAATAATCATTAATTTAATAATCGTGTGTTGTAGTATTACATCACCAAATTACCAAATTTAATTGATGTGGATTAAATTTACGATGCAAACACATTAATTTCGTTTCCCTATACCGAGTTGTACAAATTTCACACAAGATTGTACAGGAAAAATGCAACCATTTTTTACAATGACCACGAGAAAACGATAGAGTGAAGTCGTTTTATATTCGAACGTCAGAGGTATGCAAACGAAAAAGCATGAAATTCGTCTCAGTTTTGTTTGATCGACCATATCGCGGAGACAAAATTTGGGGATACACCGATTTTTATTCCATTAACGTGAAGCTGGATTACCAAATTTCATTGACGTGAATTAAATTTAAGATGCGAACACATTAATTTTGTTTTCCTATACCCAGTTGTACAAATTTCATACTCTGTTGTATTGGAAAAACGCCAATATTTTCTGAAAAGTAATACATACATGTTGATAATATTACAAATACTTTGCTAGACACTTTTCAATGTTGATAACTGAAATTTTGATAACTTTGAACTTACATTTAATGCAAAAATGTGTATTAATTTTCAAATCCGGCACTTGAATTCCAAAAATGGAACCGGTGCTTTGGCCTAGTGGATAGCGTGCTAGCCTCTAAACCAGAGCATCGGTAGGTCGAGGGTTCGAGTCCCGCTGCCGTCGTTTTCGCTGAGAAATAAATATTCGGGCGCGATGTAGCTCCAGGTATACATATGTATACCTGTAGTCCGAGTGTTTACATTCTCAGCGAAACGCGATTAGCTCCGGCGGCGCGAAGCGAACTTGAGACCGACTGTATCGACAGAGGTTTTCTGCAGTTTCCCTCTGTCTTCTGGGCTCTGTCCAGAGGCAAATGCGATACAGTGGGGGAAGTCGGCTGCAGCCGCAAAAAGGGGGGGGGGGGGGACTGGCTCGGTCTTGAACAGGACTAACAATGATTGAGCACAGGAAAAAAGTATAAACGATCGGGCCGACCCGCTATAGGCAATTGCCTGAAGAGCGGGGGGACAATAAAATATAAAAAAAAAATCTTTGAAACGAAAAAAAAAAAAAAAAAAAAAAAAAAAAAAAAAAAAAAAAAAAAAAGTTCGTAGGTATTTTTTGTCAGGCGTGCGTGCGTGCGTGCGTGGAAAAAATATTGGTTGAACATTTTTTTCTCAACATTTGAAAAAAAGAAATTACTCATGAAAGAATATTCAAATGTAAAAAAACTGTTTCAACAACTTTTTTTTCATTTTTGCTTCCTCATAGAAGCTTTGTTTTCATGAAAAAAATTTATTTCGAGATTTTCATGCCAGTATGCTTAGAATCACCTAAAATGTCGAGAAAAGTGGTTTAGAAAAAATGTCCGTATGTATGTGTGTGTGTGTGTGCGTGCGTGCGTGCGTGCGCGTGCGCGTGCGCGTGCGCGTGCGTGTGCGTGTGCGTGTGCGTGTGCGTGTGCGTGTGCGTGTGCGTGTGCGTGTGCGTGTGCGTGTGCGTGTGCGTGTGTGTGTGTGTGTGTGTGTGTGTGTGTGTGTGTGTGTGTGTGTGTGTGTGTGTGTGTGTGTGTGTGTGTGTGTGTGTGTGTGTGTGTGTGTGTGTGTGTGTGTGTGTGTGTGTGTGCTGGGCCTCGAAAATTCAATCGCCTCTCACTCAGAAACCGTTCGAGCGATCTGGCTCAAATTTGGCACGCAAGTAGAGTAGTTGCCCCTCTTCCAATGGCGAGATTTTTGATAACATATATACAGTCATTAAGATTTTATGTAGTATTTAATTTGTTGAAAAAAGGGCGTGGTCGCTCTAACTTTCGTAAAAGTTCGACGATTTGGCTAAATAGTTCTTCATAATGGAAGATACGTTCAATGTTGTATGGTATTGAATTTCTACGAAATCGGTAAAGCGGTTCGGATTTTACTGAATTTTGAATTTTTCGGTAAAAATAAATTTCGCTCTAAATCAGATCGAATCTTAACAAAGGAACCGAAATGTTCCACAGTCGAAAAACAACATACAGCCCTGCTACGTACGAAATTTGGTGATGATCGGTAAAGTCGTTCGGATTTTACACCATTTTCAATTTTTCAAAAAATTTAGATTTTCGCGATAACTTCCGCAAAAGTTAAGAAAGTAAGACAAAACTTTGTATCTAATGAAAATGAGATGTAACGGTGTTTGTGACGGAGTTTTCTTTTGTTCAAATAAAAAAAGTTGCAAAGTAGAACTTTGCACATTGCTTCCACATTAATTTTCGTTTTTCACAAAGCTTCCTCTATGAGGAAGCCAGAATGTTAAATAAACAAGCTTCTTCATAGAGGTGGCTTTGTGAAAAACGAAAATTAATGTGGAAGCAATGTGCAAAGTTCTACTTTGCAACTTTTTTCTTTTTAAACCGTTTTGAAATTTCTTTGAAATCATTGCTTCTTCCGTGGTGGTACGAATTTTTCGTTTGTATGCCATAAGTTGTCGAGGTGAAATTAACTGCATTAAATAAAGTTGATAGTCTCAAGCACATTCCCATGCATTTTTCACAAACATCGCTATCGGATTATCAATCACACGTTTTCCGCTCCTAAGCATCTCAAAACGCAGTTTTGTTTGCAGACCTCACATTTTTCTGTTAAACAAGAAATGCCCTATTTTTGCTAATTTTTTTACGCAATCATGGTGAGACGGCATTTGTCGGAAGTTGAAGTTGCTCGGCTAGTCACTCTCATTGAGCAGGGTCACTCATTTCAACTTCAACTTCCGACAAATGCCGTCTCACCATGATTGCGTAAAAAAATTAGCAAAAATAGGGCATTTCTTGTTTAACGGAAAAATGCGAGGTCTGCAAACAAAACTGCGTTTTGAGATGCTTAGGAGCGGAAAACGTGTGATTGATAATCCGATAGCGATGTTTGTGAAAAATGCATGGGAATGTGCTTGAGGCTGTCAACTTTATTTAATGCAGTTAATTTCACCTCGACAACTTATGGCATACAAACGAAAAATTCGTACCACCACTGAAGAAGCAATGATTTCAAAGAAATTTAAAAACGGTTTAAAAAGAAAAAAAGTTGCAAAGTAGAACTTTGCACATTGCTTCCTCATTAATTTTCGTTTTTCACAAAGCCACCTCTATGAAGAAGCTTGTTTATTTAACATTTTGGCTTCCTCATAGAGGAAGCTTTGTGAAAAACGAAAATTAATGTGGAAGCAATGTGCAAAGTTCTACTTTGCAACTTTTTTTTATTTGAACAAAAGAAAACTCCGTCACAAAAATCGTTGCATCTCATTTTCATTAGATACCAAGTTTTGTCCTAGTTTCTTCACTTTTGCGGTAGTTATCGCGAAAATCTCAATTTTTTGAAAAATTCAAAATGGTGTAAAATCCGAACGACTTTGCCGATCATCACCAAATTTCGTACGTAGCAGGGCTGTATGTTGTTTTTCGACTGTGGAACATTTCGGTTCCTTTGTTAACATTCGACGTGATTTAGAGTAAAATTTATTTTTTTCGAAAAATTCAAAATTCAGTAAAATCCGAACCGCTTTACCGATTTCGTCGAAATTCAATACCATACAACATTGAACGGATCTTCCATTATGAACAACTATTTAGCTAAATCGGCGAAGTTTTACGAAAGTTAGAGCGACCACGCCCTTTTTTCAACAAATTAAAAACTACATAAAATCTTAATGACTGTATATATGTTATCAAAAATCTCGCCATTGGAAGAGGGGCAACTACTCTACTTGCGTGCCAAATTTGAGCCAGATCGCTCGAACGGTTTCTGAGTGAGAGGCGATTGAATTTTCGAGGCCCAGCACACATACACACACACACACACGCACGCACGCACGCACGCACGCACGCACGCACGCACGCACGCACGCACGCACGCACGCACGCAAGCACGCACGCCTGTCAAAAAATGCCACTTTTCTCGACATTTTAGGTGATTCTAAGCATACTGGCATGAAAATCTCGAAAAAAAAAATTTTCATGAAAACAAAGCTTCCTCTATGAGGAAGCAAAAATGAAAAAAAGTTGTTGAAACAGTTTTTTTACATTTGAATATTCTTTCATGAGTAATTTCTTTTTTTCAAATGTTGAGAAAAAAATGTTCAATCAATATTTTTTCCACGCACGCACGCACGCACGCCTGTCAAAAAATGCCTACGAACTTTTTTTTTTTTTTTTCATTTCAAAGATTGTTCATAAGAAATTGTGAGAAAAATACCGTTTTTGAAGTAAAAAATTTCAAAATTTTTAATTTTTCTCTTTTTCAAAGATTAAGAGAGTAGTTATTGCGAAACCGTGAGAAAAACAACGGAAAAGTTTATTTTTTAATTTTAGTCATCATTAAATGCCATTTAAGGAACAATAAGTGTTCCTTTAATTTGTGATAAAACTTTGACGCTTCGGGAAAAAACAACGGTTCAGCACATCAATTTTTTAATCTTGGGGGGTCGTTGGGCATGTATTGAACTAAAAAAAATCCTGAAAACATGAGTCATTATCGCAATATCTGCCAAGTTGACGTGGATTTTCCAAAACGGGGAAAAAGTTCATTTTTTTGGTCTTTTTCAAATCAATATTAAGGTTACATAAACAATAAAAGCTCTAAAGTACCAGAAGGTACTTTTAGAGCATTGCTTCCAGTTTACAAAACCTACCTTTAGCTCGCTGTGCGATCATTAGTTCATGAGATATTGATGATCTACGAAAAAAGCTCCTTTTTCCTTTAAATGCCCATATGTCAGCGACAAATGGTCGTACAGAGATGAACAAAACACCATTTTGAAGCTAAAGAACCAGGTTAAAGGACCCCGGTATTGACATAGCCAGAACAAATTTTTTTGTGCCCGTGGACGACTTTGAAAACGACAAAAAATTTGAGAAAATTTTCTTCCCGCTATTCCTTAGGTTCATGCCGAGCGTGTTGCTTAAAAAAAAAGACTGCGTTGATTTTCAAACTAGAGATATGAAGCTTTAAAACGCATTTTGTTTTATTACGATTCGACCATTTTTCACAAACTTACAGCGCTTCAAAAATCAGTGAAAAAACGGTAAAATTTAACTGTTCCCTTAATTTTTTTGCTGAGTGTATGTATATAAGTTTCAAAAAGTAAATTCAAAATTCTGTCGATAAACCAAGTAATTATAAAGCAATCATTAATTCTGCTGAAACAAAAATGTTAAACTGACTCAAAACTGTATTCCGAAGGTGAAAATACAGCGAGAAAACGATATAGTGAAGTCGTTTTATATTCGAACGTCAGAGGATGCAAACAAAAAAGCATGAAATTCGTCTCAGTTTTGTTCGATCGACCACATCTCGGAGACAAAATTTGGGGAAACACCGATTTTTATTTCATTAACGTGAAGCGTCAGCTTCAATATGTGCCCAGAAAGAAGACAATCGGAGGATTTTTGAAAAAGATATGAATTATTAGAAGGAAAGTAATTTTAACGCAATATTTCGTTAAAATATGACAAAATTCGGTCGTTAAACCAAGTAATTATGAAGCAATAATTAATTCTGCTCAAAGAAAAATGTTAAACTAACTCAACACTGTATTCCGAAGGTGAAAATACAGCGAGAAAACGATAGAGTGAAGTCGTTTTATATTCGAACGTCAACGGTATGCAAACGAAAAAGCATGAAATTCGTCTCAGTTTTGTTCGATCGAACATATCTCGGAGACAAAATTTGGGGAAACACCGATTTTTATTCCATTAACGTGAAGCGTCAGCTTCAATATGTGCCCAGAAAGAAGACAATCGGAGGATTTTTGAAAAAGATATGAATTATTTGAAGGAAAGTCATTTTAACGCAATATTTCGTTAAAATATGACAAAATTCGGTCGTTAAACCAAGTCATTATAAAGCAATCATTCATTCTGCTCAAACAAAAATGTGATACTGACTCAAAACTGTATTCCGAAGGTGAAAATACAGCGAGAAAACGATAGAGTGAAGTCGTTTTATACTCGAATGTCAGAGGTATGCAAACGAAAAAGCATGAAATTCGTCTCAGTTTTGTTCGATCGACCATATCTCGGAGACAAAATTTGGGGAAACACCGATTTTTATTCCATTAACGTGAAGCGACAGCTTCAATATGCGCCCAGAAAGAAGACAATCGGAGGATTTTTGAAAAAGATATGAATTATTTGAAGGAAAGTCATTTTAACGCAATATTTCGTTAAAATATGACAAAATTCGGTCGTTAAACCAAGTCATTATAAAGCAATCATTAATTCTGCTCAAAGAAAAATGTGAAACTGACTCAAAACTGTATTCCGAAGGTGAAAATACAGCGAGAAAACGGTACAGTGAAGTCGTTTTATATTCGAACGTCAGAGGTATGCAAACGAAAAAGCATGAAATTCGTCTCAGTTTTGTTCGCTCGACCACATCTTGGAGACAAAATTTGGGGAAACACCGATTTTTATTCCATTAACGTGAATCGTCAGCTTCAATATGTGCCCAGAAAGAAGACAATCGGAGGATTTTTGAAAAAGATATGAATTATTTGATGGAAAGTCATTTTAACGCAAGATATCGTTAAAATATGACAAAATTCGGTCGTTAAACCAAGTAAAATGACTTTCCTTCAAATAATTCATATCTTTTTCAAAAATCCTCCAATTGTCTTCTTTCTGGGCACATATTGAAGCTGACGCTTCACGTTGATGGAATAAAAATCGGTGTTTCTCCAAATTTTGTCTCCGAAATGTGGTCGATCGAACAAAACTGAGACGAATTTCATGTTTTTTCGTTTGCATACCTCTGACGTTCGAATATAAAACGACTTCACTCTATCGTTTTCTCGCTGTATTTTCACCTTCGGAATACAGTTTTGAGACAGTTTAACATTTTTCTTTGAGCAGAATTAATTATTGCTTTATAATTATTTGGTTTAACGACCGAATTTTGTCATATTTTAACGAAATATTGCGTTAAAATGACTTTCCTTCAAATAATTCATATCTTTTTCAAAAATCCTCCGATTGTCTTCTTTCTGAGCGCATATTGAAGCTGTCGCTTCACGTTAATGGAATAAAAATCGGTGTTTCCCCAAATTTTGTCTCCGAGATATGGTCGATCGAACAAAACTGAGACGAATTTCATGCTTTTTCGTTTGCATACCTCTGACGTTCGAGTATAAAACGACTTCACACTCTATCGTTTTCTCGCTGTATTTTCACCTTCGGAATACAGTTTTGAGTCAGTATCACATTTTTGTTTGAGCAGAATGAATGATTGCTTTATAATTATTTGGTTTAACGACCGAATTTTGTCATATTTTAACGAAATATTGCGTTAAAATGACTTTCCTTCAAATAATTCATATCTTTTTTCAAAAATCCTCCGATTGTCTTCTTTCTGGGCACATGTTGAAGCTGACGCTTCACGTTAATGGAATAAAAATCGATGTTTCCCCAAATTTTGTCTCCGAAATGTGGTTGATCGCACAAACTGAGACGAATTTCATGTTTTTTCGTTTGCATACCTCTGACGTTCGAATATAAAACGACTTCACTCTATCATTTTCTCGCTGTATTTTCACCTTCGGAATACAGTTTTGAGTCAGTTTAACATTTTTCTTTCAGCAGAATTAATGATTGCTTTATAATTACTTGGTTTAACGACCGAATTTTGTCATATTTTAACGAAATATTGCGTTAAAATGACTTTCCTTCAAATAATTCATATCTTTTTCAAAAATCCTCCGATTGTCTTCTTTCTGGGCACATGTTGAAGCTGACGCTTCACGTTAATGGAATAAAAATCGGTGTTTCCCCAAATTTTGTCTCCGAAATGTGGTTGATGGAACAAACTGAGACGAATTTCATGTTTTTTCGTTTGCATACCTCTGACGTTCGAATATAAAACGACTTCACTCTATCATTTTCTCGCTGTATTTTCACCATCGGAATACAGTTTTGAGTCAGTTTAACATTTTTCTTTGAGCAGAATTAATGATTGCTTTATAATTACTTGGTTTAACGACCGAATTTTGTCATATTTTAACGAAATATTGCGTTAAAATGACTTTCCTTCAAATAATTCATATCTTTTTAAAAAATCCTCCGATTGTCTTCTTTCTGGGCGCATATTGAAACTGTCGCTTCACGTCAATGGAATAAAAATCGGTGTATCCCCAAATTTTGTCTCCGCGATATGGTCGATCGAACAAAACTGAGACGAATTTCATGCTTTTTCGTTTGCATACCTCTGACGTTCGAATATAAAACGACTTCACTCTATCGTTTTCTCGTGGTCATTGTAAAAAATGGTTGCATTTTTCCTGTACAATCTTGTGTGAAATTTGTACAACTCGGTATAGGGAAACGAAATTAATGTGTTTGCATCGTAAATTTAATCCACATCAATTAAATTTGGTAATTTTGTGATGTAATACTACAACACACGATTATTAAATTAATGATTATTAAAATTGTATACGAAAATCAGTATACATTTTTGGAATTCAAGTGCCGGATTTGAAAATTAATACACATTTCCGCATTAAATGTAAGATCAAAGTTATCAAAATTTCAGTTATCAACATTGAAAAGTGTCTAGCAAAGTATCTGCAATATTATCAACATGGAGTTATCAACACTTAATGCGAAAATGTGTATTAAATTTCAAATCTGGCACTTGAATTCCAAAAATGTATACTGATTTTCGTATACAATTTTAATAATCATTAATTTAATAATCGTGTGTTGTAGTATTACATCACCAAATTACCAAATTTAATTGATGTGGATTAAATTTACGATGCAAACACATTAATTTCGTTTCCCTATACCGAGTTGTACAAATTTCACACAAGATTGTACAGGAAAAATGCAACCATTTTTTACAATGACCACGAGAAAACGATAGAGTGAAGTCGTTTTATATTCGAACGTCAGAGGTATGCAAACGAAAAAGCATGAAATTCGTCTCAGTTTTGTTTGATCGACCATATCGCGGAGACAAAATTTGGGGATACACCGATTTTTATTCCATTAACGTGAAGCTGGATTACCAAATTTCATTGACGTGAATTAAATTTAAGATGCGAACACATTAATTTTGTTTTCCTATACCCAGTTGTACAAATTTCATACTCTGTTGTATTGGAAAAACGCCAATATTTTCTGAAAAGTAATACATACATGTTGATAATATTACAAATACTTTGCTAGACACTTTTCAATGTTGATAACTGAAATTTTGATAACTTTGAACTTACATTTAATGCAAAAATGTGTATTAATTTTCAAATCCGGCACTTGAATTCCAAAAATGGAACCGGTGCTTTGGCCTAGTGGATAGCGTGCTAGCCTCTAAACCAGAGCATCGGTAGGTCGAGGGTTCGAGTCCCGCTGCCGTCGTTTTCGCTGAGAAATAAATATTCGGGCGCGATGTAGCTCCAGGTATACATATGTATACCTGTAGTCCGAGTGTTTACATTCTCAGCGAAACGCGATTAGCTCCGGCGGCGCGAAGCGAACTTGAGACCGACTGTATCGACAGAGGTTTTCTGCAGTTTCCCTCTGTCTTCTGGGCTCTGTCCAGAGGCAAATGCGATACAGTGGGCGAAGTCGGCTGCAGCCGCAAAAAGGGGGGGGGGGGACTGGCTCGGTCTTAAACAGGACTAACAATGATTGAGCACAGGAAAAAAGTACAAACGATTGGGCCGACCCGCTATAGGCAATTGCCTGAAGAGCGGGGGGACAATAAAAAAAAAAAAAAAAAAAAAAAAAAAATGTATATTGATTTTCGTATATAATTTTACTAATCATTAATTTAATAATCATGTGTTGTAGTATTACATCACCAAATTACCAAACTTAATTGATGTGTATTAAATTTAAGACGCGAACACATTAATTTCGTTTTTGTATACCCAGTTGTACAAATTTCATACTCTGTTGTATGGGAAAAACGCCAATATTTTCTGAAAAGTAATACATACATGTTGATAATATTACAAATACTTTGCTAGTCACTTTTCAATGTTGATAACTGAAATTTTGATAACTTTGATCTTACATTTAATGCAAAAATGTATATTAATTTTCAAATCCGGCACTTGAATTCCAAAAATGTATATTGATTTTCGTATAGAATTTTAGTAATCATTAATTTAATAGTCATGTGTTGTAGTATTACATCACCAAATTACCAAATTTAATTGATGTGTATTAAATTTACGATGCAAACACATTAATTTCGTTTTTCTATACCCAGTTGTACAAATTTCACGCACGATTGTGTAGGAAAAATGCAAACATTTTTTACAGTGTACTGGGACCACTCGCTCGCCCACACGCGCGTTCTTGTGCACGATTTTCGTTTGTTATTTTCCCTGCTCGAATTCTCGCAGAGAATTCGATGTGTTATCGCGCCGTTCTTGCGACAATTTAAGTACATCTTGGCGCCTCGCGTCTCGTGCATCGCGAACATGCAGTACCCGCAATTTTTGAAAAATTTAAATAGCGATTTCTCGTTTCAGACTCGTCTCGAATAAGCAGTGCTCTCGCGCTGCAGTGATGCGGCGCGGCGCAGTCGTAAGCCAAGTTCCGTGCTTTCGTCCTTCCCCTCCTTGGATACAGTTCGCGTCTTCGGAGCTGCTCGGGGTGCCATGGTGAGTCGTTCTCGATTATTTTTTTCTTCGGTGATCGAATTATTTTCGAACGCCGTTCTCGTGAAATTTCAGATTCTCGCGGAACCGATCACGTTCCGTCGCTTTTTCGCGAGTCTTCGTATGGCTGATCATAATTAGAAATTATAATTTTTTGCTTCTCGGAATTTTAGTCGACGGTTAAAGTTTGTGTTTCATTGAGACATTAAGGACTAATGAGACATTCATTTAACGGACAAAGCCAGTTTGTCCGGTTTAGCCCGTCAAAAATTAGCCGTTGCTAAGTCGACTAAATATTAACCGTTGCTAAGTCGACTAAATATTAGCCGCAGGTAAGCCGGCCAAAGATGGGCCACGACTAAATTTAAAACAAGAAATTCAAATTTAATTAACATTTTTTTTATTACCGTCATGCTTATTATTTTGCCGTATTACTTACTGCACCGTGAATTTCCAATCTTTTTTATGGTAGTCCTGCCATTTAGTATTCATTTCACATGAATGCGAGAAAAATGAAAGAGAATTGTTAACACTTCTCGACGGTATCAAAATCTGAAAAATGTATGCACATTGAAGGCACTGAAAAAGTTAATTTTGCATAATAATAATTCTAAAATGTTATTAATAAATTGATAAAAAAATGGTTTAAAAAATCTTAACAGAAAAACGAACGAATACGATTCGTTCGTTTTTCTGAATACATATTAACTTTTTTAGATTTTTAATTTCACTTTGAAATTTGCGTTTTTGCACACATATTTCCCATATAAAAATGTATACGTATTCAGAAAAATGATAAAATCATTTTCTTAAAAAAAATTTGATCATCGGGAGGTTCGTTAAATAATTTTTTTCATCGGTTTGTCAATAACATTTTAGAATGATTATTATGTAAGTTAATATTTTCAGTACCTTTAATGTGCATACCATCGAGAATACCATAGAGTATACCATCGAGAAGTGCTTCTTCCATTTCTATCTGATTTTTCTCGAATTTATGCGAAATGAATGCTAGACAACACAACTACCTTAAAAAAGATCGTAAATTCACTGTGAATTAAGTAATACGGCAAAATGATATGTATGAAGATAAATAAAATTTTTTATTTAAATTTGAATTTATTGTTTTACATTCAGCCGGCTCCGCGACATTAGACCCAAAGACAAAATAACCGCGTCAAAAAATCCACGACAGAATTCCCAAAAAAAAAAAATCCTAACGACAAAATAACCACAAAGACAAAATAACCGCGTCAAAAAATCCACGACAAAATACCTAAAAAAAAACCGAACGACAAAATAACCACAATAAAAATTCCCACAGTTCAGACAACACAACACAGCGGAGAGATCAAAGAATTAAGAATCGGAGCCATCAATTATTTATTGAAAAATTGCACACTCGCCGAATGTTACAACTTTCTTCGACAAATATTAAAGATAATTACATATCCATCGAAAAAAAAAACATTTCTATGATAATGCACTTACAATGCCGTCTACAACGTGACAGTGAGTGCGACACAGCGCAAGTACTTCAACACATTCGAGGAGTCGTACTTCCCGACAACATTCAACAATCGCCCATCGTATTCTACATATTTCCTCTTTCTCGGGTTCGAAACATCTCGACCACTATCAATCTGGTCCATAAGGATCTCGACTTGGCTCTGCTCGACTTTCAGCACCTCAACGAATTTCCCAATCTGCGCGTGATTAACGCGAACACGCTCGTTAAAGGCTCGGTGCCATCCTTCAACCGCATTGTTTGTTCGCGGCTCTCCGTTAATCACCCGGGAATAGCAATTCCACAATTCAATCGCGAAAAGTGGATCTTTTCGTCTTCCGCCGCGATGTGGCAAACCAATCCATGTACGCTCAAAGTATTCGACAAGACCGCCTAATTCATCGTCATGTTCAACATAGTACTTTAATTGTGCGAGAGCTTCAAACGCGGCAATAACATCAGCCACGGGAACGAAAGCTAAGGCTATCAATTTTCTTACATTCATAGCGAACACCGAGTTCGAACCATAGACAGCCTGCAAGCCGAGCTCTTGTATTTTACGCCAAACGCATTGGCCAAAATGGAAATGACATCCACTGATAACAGTTCCTGTGAAGACCTCACGAAAAGCGCGCATAAAAGCACTTTCAAAGTCAATCATAATCCTAGAAGGGATTATGCAACTGATTCTGAACGCTTTTCAAGTGCGCCAACGCAGCTTTATAAGTCTTTCGTGATTTATCAGCAGCCAGAATAAACACCAGAGGCAATACCCTATTACTTTGCATCCCATGAATAGTATAAAGCTGCTCAAAAATCGCGGGAACAGACGCGAATGTTCCATCGGCATACCAAACGTCGCAAGCCATCAAAAATTCTAAATTTCTTGCCGTTGCAAAGATCAAAAATCGTTTCCTAACACCCACGCCACTATCGTGTAACAGAAACATTTCTCCCTTCGTTGTTCGAGTATACGGCTCCGTCAGTACAAGCTCTTCAAGGCTGGGCGGATTAGGCAACTGCGGATTATTACGTTCGCGAGCTTTCTGTACAGCTCGAGACAACGCTGCCATACTAGGCAGATTTGCGGCGACGCTCGCCGAAACATCCGAGGTAGAGGCAGCGACGATTGCAGACGTAGATTCTCCAGTAGTGGCAGCTCTCTCCTTCATTTTTGCTACGGCTTTCCGTACTTTAACTTCATCAGGATTGGGCGTGTGATTATGGTCAGTGACGTCGACAACTTCACCTTAAAACCGAAAACAAAATCAAAGATCAACAATACTGATTATTATTATTACCCATTTTCATTGGAATAAAAAATAAAACTGACAATAATCGATAAAAAAACACAAAAAAATGATAATCAGTTAAATGAGCAATTATTACTCCGCACTCAACAACTCACGCACACGCACGCACACACGCATACAGGCGCACACGCTTACACGCACACAGGCGCACACGCTCACACGAACACAGGCACGCACACACGCATACAGGCGCACGCGCTCACACGCACACAGGCACGCACACACGCACACAGGCACGCATACACGCACGCAGGCACGTACACACAGAAACACTTACTATTACTCCGTACTTAACAATTAATACATTAATGAATTTAATCAATAATTACAGATTCATCATGATGCATTATTCATTATTACAAAGAATTTTCACAGCGAATAAAAGCAATATGAATAACCAGCAATTAATTATATTTATTATTATTGATAAATTAAGTAATAAGTATTATCAACAACGTATTGACAAAGATTGCACGTTCGTTACCTGATGCTACTTTCGATGTTGTCCATATACGGCCGGGGCAGTGAAGATCCTTGTAATTCACACACCGCCAAGATATTGCTTTTTTACCCTCGTAATGGACAGAATAAACGAAACCATCATGAACAAGGAGCGACTTTCCTTTCTGGCTCAACACAAAATGCAACGGCATTATTCCGTTAAATTAAATACAGACAGAAAACTTCACAACATTGAAACACGCGTTAGCTCTCGGCGTCCCCGAAACACTAAATATTCCAAAACAGTTGGCCGAAAGTCGACTGAATTCGCACACATGCGTAATCACAATACCTACCTGTCGATGAACACCGAAGGGCCGATATCACTATCGCGAGGAACCACTCAATCATGACGACTCCGAAGAAATCATAACACCAACTCACACACAACAATTCACGCAATTACATTTACAGGCCCGCCGCTGTTCATCATATGATCCAGATTAAACAGGAAATCAGGCAACAACGCATTCAAACAAATCCAACAGATCATTTTTGACGGATATTTTGACGTTAGATATTTTCAGTACAGATAATTTGACGCCGGAGATTTTTTTTTACGGATATTCTGACAATGGATTTCTTTCCCCGCAGATATTTCGACGTTGGATCTTATATCCAAGATATTATGACGCAAGATATTATGACGCGGATCATATGACGGGGCACCCATTCAGCCGTGGATCATTTTTGGCCGATTCAGTCGCGGCTAATTATTGTTCGGCTTAGCCGCGGTTATGTTTAGACCGGCTTAGCCGCGGTTATGTTTTGACCGGCTTAGCCGCGGCTAGTTTTTAGCCATTTTAGCAATGGTTAATTTTTGGCTGGTTAAGCCGGCTAGACTGGCTTAGCCGGCTAAATTAATGACTCTTTAGTCGGCTTAGGCATCTGCAGATACTCAAGTACTCAGTCGTACGCGTCTCGAGCTTCGGTCTTTAACTAATTCGATCTCGACGGAGATAAGAGCGGGAGCCCTTGTTTTACATGAACACCGAAGAAATCTTCGAGTTCTTCCGAGTTTCGAAATGGTTTTTCACCCGCAATATAATATCGAATAACTCGGGCGCTTCCAGCGACGACTTCTCCAGCATTTGAATTACCGTTTGGAAAATGGTGAGGAAATGATGAATGAAGTGTATGTAGGCCTGCCAGAGTTAAGTCTTCACTCACTTCGTCGGCTTGGTCCTGTATGAAGCTCCAAATGTTTTTCTCGCAGTTCTTTTCTCCTGAAACATTAATTCTCATGAATTTTTATTTTATAATGATGTTTCAATTACTTATTTGTTTACTATCAAGAGACACGCTAGCGTCTCGACGCCATGTATTAAAAGAAATCTACATGCCGCCTTACGAGACTCCTCACGACCGAGACGCTAGCGCCACTCTTACTTTATAGCACGTTCGTTTTTTCTCGTCTGCTACGAAATTCTAACTGGAATTGTCTCAGTCGACACGTCGCGGACACCGAATGTGTCAGGTTCCATTTTTTTAAGGGGGACTTCTACCTTGGAAGACGATTTTTCATTTAATTTTTTTGTGGGAAAACGAATAATAGTAGTGTAACGTGGTTCGGGCATTGACATTAATTTTTTTTAACAATAAGGAACTGAGCAGGGAACGAATAAGCCAAAAGCGGTGTAGTCGGTAAAAGTGGGTTATATTAACAATAGAGAGATTACAAAAATAACAATAAATGAGAGAAGAACAATTGAGATTATAATAGTAACAGTGATTTTCTTGTTAATAGTTGGCTTCGGTACCTCAATCTATCACTTAATACGAATAATCCGCCGTGACCCTTATTCCCCTGATTCATACAATTGTGTATTTTCCCGGGCTCTTCGGAGCATTCACATTCGTGTACGCAGCCTAGGGTCTCGATATTCCGCCTTTTCTATTAGTCCGACCACTAACGCCATCTATCTGTGTCCAGAAAATCCCCGAAATCGCGATTTTGTCCGATTTCTATGGTAACCGGTTACCGACGTGACGTATTACCGCCCACGGTAGTTGCCGCCGCTCGCCGCCCAGAGATGGCGTTGCGCGCGCCACAGCTACGATCCCCGTCTATCGATCTACGCCGCGTGCGGTCGATGCTCGTCGCTCAGCTGCCTGTCGTCAGTCTCCGCCAAATCGCGGCACGGTCTACGAGGGGGATGTCGCGCGCGGTGATCCGACAACGTTTTTCTGTGTTTTCTCGAGTTTTCTCCACCTCAAAAGTGGAGTGTGCGGTATCAAAATGTCCGACGGACGACCACGAATTGCTGACTATCTGGATTACGGTGCTCAGAGCTCGACAAATGTGACAGTAAGTGTTTTTGTGTTTCTAACTTTCGTGAGCAACTGCACTCGGCCCTCTGGCCTGACTTCTCCCGCTTTTCCCGGTATTATTTCCTTATCTCATCGGTTTTTCCTAACTCCGCGACGACGGGCGATTCTGTCCCAGTCCAACCGGGGTCCCTGGGGCCTGAAATCCCTTCCGAGCTGTCCAAACACGCGAAAAATCCGAGTTGATTCTCAACCCTCGGTCGGTAAGTAGATTCTTTCTCCGATGACAGCTCGGTCGAATCCCGGTTGGTTGCGGCGGCTGCAGCGTCTGGAAACAGAATCCCCCCGCTCGCTGCACTGTCGCGCCTTTTATACCAAAAAACCCCCAGTGCATCTATCACCGTATATCCTCTGTCCTTTAGCCCCTTTCTCCTTTAGCCCATCCGGACTCGCACAGCTACCACTATACCTATATTTCTCGCGTCCTGTAGCCCGTTCCCTTAGCCCATGCGCTGGACTTTGTACCTGCATATAATCAATTCTCTTTCTCTTTCAGGCGGCGCGTCGCTCGGGCTACCCGTGGGGGGGGGGGGGGGTGCATTGTATATTATCGTCGCATTGTCCCCCAAAATCGTAGGTAAGTTCTCACGAACCTAGGATTTTTTCCCCGCGATAATATATTACCATTTTTAATTGTTATCATTTTTTTTTCTTATAGTTTTTTTTTTTTTTATATGACATCTGTTTTCTAATATATATTTTTTTCTTTTTTCTTTTTTAGGTACCTTGCCAAGACGGGACACGGGAGAATCACACAACACAAATTCCAATTAACGAGAGTATATTGTACTATGAAACAAAGCTAATAAATGACTATCTTTTTTTTTATATGTACATTTCCGAGGTTTTTTTTTTCTTTTCTTTTTCTTCCTCCCTGCTCCCGATCTGCTGGTGCTACTCCTCGAACTGCTGGCCCTCCTCGTCCTCCTCCGTGGCTAGCCCGGATTCGTACCCGGCCTCGTCCTCGGACTCCCAGTCCAGCTCGTCCTCCCAGATATCTTCCTCGTCGCTGACTTCCCCCTCCTCGATGGGTTCGGCCGGTATCGCTGCCGGAACGAATCCGCTCTGCGGGTCGAGGTACCGACCCCCCACGTCTCCCCAGGTCCACTGCGGCGGGTTATTGGCGACCTGGACGCACCCGGCGATCACCAAAATCTCTCTCACCGTTCCGAATCCCAGATCGCCGCCCAGATCCGTCCAAAGTGACACCCACCGTGCTTGGGCCAGGGTCGGTCCCGACATGATCCCCATTGTCCACAGCTGTGACGTCAGGAGCCTCCTCGCCATCCTGCTCTGCTCGGGAGTCCATCCCCCCTCGAGCGTCGGCCTTGCTTGATTCAGGCCGACTGGAATGGCCTGGAAGGCGACGGCCATGATGTCCTGGATCGGCCGGTAGCATTGCTCCCGGGTCACTGCCTGATCCTCCGCGATGTCGCCCAGCCACACCGACATGACCCCGTCGACCTCCTCCTCAAGGGTTATTATTCCCCGATAAAATCCGTCCTCACGCCTGACTATGATGGAGGCCCCCAGGGTTGCCTCGTGGTCTCGCAGCCGCCGAAGTCCATGCTGCTGGACCGACAAATCCCTGACGTGTCCAATGAACCGCTCTCTCACCCCTGTTTCGTCCTCCCGGTACACGAAAAACCGCCCCGGGTTGTCGACCCGGATCACTTGGACGTTGACGTAATCCCCGGCCGTATTTTCCACCGGGAAATTGCGGTACGATGTGCGCGATGTCCGTTAGAGACCTAGCGATACCCCCGGATACCACCGCTTGACGTTGTCGTCGGTGAGACGGATCAGCCCCTCCCCGTCGACAGGATACTCAACGTCCCAGCGTTTCGATTTCTGCCGTTGATCCTGATGCCACTTTATCAGCTTCTCCCAGGTCCTCTTCAGGGATTTCGGCTCCTCCAGGTGAATTCGACATAGCTTCCAGGTCTTTCTCACCCCTGACTGCTTTTTTTCCTCGATTGATTTTTCGGAAGAGATCGTTTTTTCGTCTTCTCTTTTCGTTGACATCTCGTTCTGTATCCGTCAGAATTCGAATTTCCGGATCGACCTGCCCTCTCTCTCTCTTTACCTCCCGTTACCTCCTAGGTGCATTTGTTTTCGCCCTCCGTTCGCGCGGGGAGCCGCGCGCTCTGTTCGAGCTGGTCTCGCAGCAGGTTCCGGAATCGGGGCATGATACGCGGGGGCCAAATCGCGGGCTCGATTGCGCGGTGCCGCGTTTCCGCACGGAGGGTTTCAGGAGGTCGTTTGCCGTGTCCGCATGTGAATTGTGGAATGCGTTGCCGGACGACCTGAGGCGTAGTGAATCGCTCGTCGGGTTCCGCGCTGCCTATCGGGCCTCGTTGCTTGCCGCGCCATAAAAAGTTCTTATATTTGCTATTTCAATTTTTCAGTTCCTGGTTCCTAGTTTTTTATCTTTAGTAGTGTTTATTATTAGTTATATTGTAAGTTAGTTAATTAAGTTAGTTTGTAAGTTATTTGTAATTGATTTGTTTGACTTGTTTTTTCTCTGTATTTTCCTGCGTGAACATTTGATGCACGGTGCGCTCAGGGGACGGTAGTCCCAGCGCACGAAATAAACACCACGTTCTCTCTCTCTCTCTCTCTCTCTCTCTCTCTTTCCCCACTCCATACCTCACTAGGCCGTACGCTGTCGCCATCTCGATCGATCTGTAACGATCGGTTATCACCACGCAGTAACTAGGGGTCTGCGCCCTCGCGCTATTTGCCGCGCCGCGCTCGAGGTGCTACGTCACTCAGGGCGCGTTTCTCGCCCGAATTCAAATTGGAAAAAGGTTTTTATTTTCCCTCGAGTTTCCTTTTATTCTTTCCTCGATTTCCTTTGCTGCCCTCGATTCCTTCCTGGTCCCCCAGTATCCTGGTCCATCCAACTATTTTTTTCCCGTTCTTCCGACCTTCGCCGCCATCTTGGTCACCCATAAATCGCCCTGAGGAAAATTTTTGTTCCCAGCTTTCCTTTTTCTTTGGATGATTCCTATAGTTTCCCTATCCCCTTTTCCGTGCCCGACGCCTCCTTTCCCGATTTTCCGGCAATTTCCAGCATTAATTTTGCGTCACCCGTCTTTTTGGCTATTTTTATTTTTCCTTCCGATGTTTGTTCCGGACTACCGCTCTTGTTTTCTTTTTCCTCGACTCCGTCCCCCGAGGTCTTATACCGACTGAGCAGGCTGCTGTGGAATTTTCCTCGTATTTTCTTCGTCACGATGTCCTCCAACAGGTAGGTTGAAAGCCCGACACACTTGCCAATACGGTATGGTCCTTCCCGCAACGGCAAGAATTTTGAGGTTATTTGGTTCATTGGGTCAGACACATTAAGTGCCTTTACCAACACCAGATCCCCCTCCTCGAATGTCGTCAGTCGGTGGGTGGCGTTGAACCTCTCTGCCCTCTGTGCCCCCTTTTTACGGATACGTTCACGAGCAATTTCCAGCTTCATCTCGTAGGTAGGTGGATCGTCCTCCTCACTCGCTGGAATCCCGAGCCAGTTGTTCCACATCCTCGTCGGCTTTTTTCGGCATTGTAATTCCGCTGGAGTGAACTCGGTAGTATCATGATGGGATTCGTTAATACAATCCTGTACCACCTGGACCCATTTGTACCAACCGGCGTGATTTCCCTTCAAAAATGTTCGGAAAAATCGACCCAACTCCCGGTTCACCCGTTCCACAATATTTCCTTGTGGATGCCGAATCGAGGAAAATACTGTCCTAATCCCCTCGTCCTCTAGCTTCCTCAGCCAATTTTTCGCCGTAAATTGTGTGCCGTGGTCGAACTGTATCCTTGCTGGTTTCCCAAAGCGTGGGATATAATCGCCGAACATCCTTTTAATTACAGTTGCGGTATTGGCTTTTCTCATTGGAAAAAGTACCACGTACTTACTGAAAGCATCGATTGTTACCAGTATGTGCTTTACCCCTCCGATTGAAGTCGGAAGTGGCCCATAAAAATCGATGGAAACTAAGTCCCCCGGTTTCTCGGGGACGATCGTCTGCATTGCTGCGTGATTCGTCTGTACCGAGACCTTGTTTCGTTGACACGTGTCACAGCATGCCAGCCACATCCGTGTCAACCTTTCCATGTGTGGGTACGCGAAATCTTCATCCAGCATCCGAAAACATTTTCGTGCCCCCAGATGTCCGTACATCTCATGACAGGCGGTGATGAGTTCCCGTATGAGTGCCTTCGGAACAACGACCTTCCACGTCCCTCCCTTCGACCGCTTCTGCAAAATCCCCTTCCTCGTTCGGAATTTTTTTTCCAATTCGGGCTCCTTTCCTGTCTCCAGAACATTCATGATCTCCTTCAGGTCGCCCTGCCCTTCCTGTAGGACCCCGATCTTCCTCATTTTCTTCACCAGTTCCTTCGATGGTTTCGCGGCGAGCGCAGCGGCGAGGTAAACCACTCCTTTCGGGCTTTCATTTTTCCCCTCCGCTTCTGCCCGTACTCGACTCAGGGTGTCTGCGACTGTATTCTTTTTCCCCTCGATGTGCTCGACCTGCAGGTTATAGTCCTGGATTGAGAGCGTCCATCGGGTCAGTCTTTCCGTGGCAAAACGACAGGTCTTCAGGAACGTCAGCGCCTTGTGATCTGTAGTGATAAAAATTTCCGCCCCTCGAAGATATGTCCGGAATTTGTCTAGGGCCCAGACAATCGCTAGCAACTCTTTTTCCGTCACCCCGTACCCGAGCTCTGCCCCCTTGAGTGTCCGACTGGCAAAGGTAACAACCTCGCTTTCTCCGGCCTCATTCCGCTGACACAAGGCTGCGCCGAGGGCATATCCACTCGCGTCGGTATTCAGAAAGAACGGTTTTGTCATGTCTGGAAATCGTAGGATGACCGCTTCACAAAATAATTCCTTTACTCGCTCGAAGCTTGCTTGTTTCGCCTCGTCCCACTTCCAACGTATGCCTTTTCTCAGCAACTCGTGTAACGGTGCCGTCTCGTGCGCGTGTCGGTTGGTGAATTTCGCGTAGAAATTGATCAACCCCAGAAAGCCTCTCAATTCCTTGATGGTCCGTGGTGCAGGATATTCTCTGATAGCCCATATCTTTTCCGGATCCTGCTTTAATCCCTCCGTCGTGAGGATGTGCCCCAAAAACGAGACCTCTTTGCGGAAAAAATGTGACTTCTTGAATTTCAGCGTCATCCCGTGCTCCTGGAAACGTCGGAATAATATTTCAAGATGCCTCAGGTGTTCCTCTTCGCTCTTCGACAAGACGAGTAGATCATTGACGAAGTTGATCACGAAATCCAGACCTCGTAACACCACATCCAATGCCCTTATTAGACTCGCCGTACTCGTTTTCAACCCAAAAGGTGTCACCGTAAATTCGTAACACTTTCCCTCATGTTGAAATGCCGTATATTTCCGTGAATCCGGATGTAACGGGATCTGCCAGAAACTACTCGTCAGATCCAGTGTTGACATGACGGATTTGCCCCCGCACTTTTGAAATATTTCTTCCATGGGTGGCGCATTATTGTGGTCACTCAACAAATAATTGTTGAGTTCCCGAGCGTCCAAACAGAGCCGTACGCTCCCGTCATCCTTAATCACCGGCATGAGCGGGTTGATGAAGTCACTGTTTGACCTTTGCAGAACCCCGTACTCCATCATCCTCTCGATTTCCTTTTGCACCCGGTCCTTTTGGGAAAAAGCGACCGGATATGCCCGATGGAAATACGGCTGAGGGTCCTTGAGCCGCAGTTGATGTACGTATCTTGACATCCTTCCTGGTCTTTTGTCGAATACCTGTTTGTTCTCTCTCACGATGTCCTTGAAGGCTTGCCCAATCCCAGGGTCCAGCTCAGAGCACTCGGTCATTTTTTCCTCAAATTCCTGCAACGATAGGTGGAATTCGGTCTCCGGTCTTGGTCCCTCTTCAGCTATTGCACCGACCGCCGGAAGATCCGTGACCTTGTCCCATTTAGGATTGGCCACCGCCCATTCCCCATTGATCAGCCGACCGATTACCATCTGCTTTACCGCCACTAGTCGGTCGAGCGAGTCCACAGAAATCTGCATGTCCAGCATGCCATCGAACCCAATCAGCACTGGCCGTAACAATTCAGGCACGATCAAAAATTTCAGCTCAGCTTCTGAACCATAGGCTTCCGCATGGATCATGATCTGCCGCGTGACCATCTGAGGTTTACTTCCGAATGGCCCTTTTACCGCTGTCCGAGCTGTCGGTAAAATCGGATACTTGCTCAGTTGTTCTTCATGGGCCTTGTAGAACTCCTCTGTAGAACTCATCTGTACTCGATCCTGGATGTCTCTCGCCCAATATCTGGCCTTGAACTTTCTCTCGAATTCCGGCAGACTGTCCACGCCCTCTCCAACAACCAGCCACCAATCCTTGGCCGGTCCACGAAGCGCCGCCCCGATCAGATATCGGGCGCCATTTTCCTCCACTCCGCTGGCCTGACAGAAATCCCTGAACTCCCGAAGGAATTTCATAGGCCTTTCCCTGCCATCCGCGTTGAAAGTTGGGGACTTTTGGGTCGCCGTGTAAATTCGACTGTAGTCGAGGCTCGCCGATGATATATCAGGTCGGTCCTTGACACTTCTCTCCAGTGCCTGTATCCGCCGGCAGTGACCTTCGCCGATTGTGCTCACAGTTTTTACTGAACTCTTGACCCCTGCCACCTCGTTCTCCAACTGGGTCACCTTCTTCTTCTGGTCCTGTATCTCAGCTTCACAGAACACATGGAGAGTATGTTGTCGCTTCTCCATTCGCACCTCCAGGTCGGTGATATGACTCTCGACCCTCATCTCAGCATCCTGGACCTCGACTCGTATCTTGGCTTCCAGCGCATTTCGGAATCCCTCAATCTTGGCGTTGACCCGATCGACCTCATCCCCGATTTTGTTGTTGACCTGTTCAAATTTACTTTCGACCCTCCTGTCCATCTGCCTCAGGAACTCCATCAACTCTTCGTTGCTTGTTCTCCTTGATCCAGATCCTGATGACGCATTCTTTGCTCCCGACGTCCTTGTCACTTCGACCAGTTCCGGGTCGTCTTCCTCCTCCTCGACAATCCGCGTTGTTTCCTCCTGCCGAACCGGGTGAATTCCGGAGAGCCGATTTATCTCTCGTCTGTCTCTCTTGGCTTGCTCGTTGATCTGACCCTCGTTGGTGGTTGACTCGAGCGGAGGGGGGTGTACTTGGACTTCCACCGCCCCGACCTCTATCCGAGCTTCTGACCTTTCTACCCCATCGGCAGCCATCTCGTCTTGCACCGAGCGATCATTTCTTCCCGCCATATTTATATTTTCACCCCTAATTCGGTGTTCGCGGTATTGTTCAATCCACGCCTTTCCTTCTACCCGCTTCCGCTCGCTTTGCTCAGTTCCCGGGTTTCGGCACCAAATGTAACGTGGTTCGGGCGTTGACATTAATTTTTTTTAACAATAAGGAACTGAGCAGGGAACGAATAAGCCAAAAGCGGTGTAGTCGGTAAAAGTGGGTTATATTAACAATAGAGAGATTACAAAAATAACAATAAATGAGAGAAGAACAATTGAGATTATAATAGTAACAGTGATTTTCTTGTTAATAGTTGGCTTCGGTACCTCAATCTATCACTTAATACGAATAATCCGCCGTGACCCTTATTCCCCTGATTCATACAATTGTGTATTTTCCCGGGCTCTTCGGAGCATTCACATTCGTGTACGCAGCCTAGGGTCTCGATATTCCGCCTTTTCTATTAGTCCGACCACTAACGCCATCTATCTGTGTCCAGAAAATCCCCGAAATCGCGATTTTGTCCGATTTCTATGGTAACCGGTTACCGACGTGACGTATTACCGCCCACGGTAGTTGCCGCCGCTCGCCGCCCAGAGATGGCGTTGCGCGCGCCACAGCTACGATCCCCGTCTATCGATCTACGCCGCGTGCGGTCGATGCTCGTCGCTCAGCTGCCTGTCGTCAGTCTCCGCCAAATCGCGGCACGGTCTACGAGGGGGGTGTCGCGCGCGGTGATCCAACAACGTTTTTCTGTGTTTTCTCGAGTTTTCTCCACCTCAAAAGTGGAGTGTGCGGTATCAAAATGTCCGACGGACGACCACGAATTGCTGACTATCTGGATTACGGTGCTCAGAGCTCGACAAATGTGACAGTAAGTGTTTTTGTGTTTCTAACTTTCGTGAGCAACTGCACTCGGCCCTCTGGCCTGACTTCTCCCGCTTTTCCCGGTATTATTTCCTTATCTCATCGGTTTTTCCTAACTCCGCGACGACGGGCGATTCTGTCCCAGTCCAGCCGGGGTCCCTGGGGCCCAAAATCCCTTCCGAGCTGTACAAACACGCGAAAAATCCGAGTTGATTCTCAACCCTCGGTCGGTAAGTAGATTCCTTCTCCGATGACAGCTCGGTCGAATCCCGGTTGGTTGCGGCGGCTGCAGCGTCTGGAAACAGAATCCCCCCGCTCGCTGCACTGTCGCGCCTTTTATACCAAAAAACCCCCAGTGCATCTATCACTGTATATCCTCTGTCCTTTAGCCCATCCGGACTCGCACAGCTACCACTATATCTATATTTCTCGCGTCCTGTAGCTCGTTCCCTTAGCCCATGCGCTGGACTTTGTACCTGCATATAATCAATTCTCTTTCTCTTTCAGGCGGCGCGTCGCTCGGGCTACCCGGGGGGGGGGGGGGGTGCATTGTATATTATCGTCGCAGTAGATGACTGCGGTTTTTTTTGCTTATTATTTACGTTTTATAGTAGTAGTAGTAGTAGTAGTAGTAGTAGTAGTAGTAGTAGTTTATTTCGATGTATACCCTTGCGGGTTTTTACACTTATCCCATCCCTTACATCAATCCCCCTTAATATATAAATACATTTTCATTTTCTTCACATATACACATACATAGTTTCTTTTCCACTCATCCACACCGCACCCTTTATCCTTCGCTTATTTTGGCTGCCAGTCTTTCGAATTGCGCGACGTATTCGCATAAGGCTATTGTTGGCTTCTCTTCCCTTAACGCCTTATTTATTTTCTGCTCCATTCATTCTCTATCTTTGTTCGCCCATTCTTTTAAGTCCTCTCTCACTTTCCGATCAATCTTTTTCCGAATCTCGCTTCACTCGCAAATGTGCGTCAATATTTCCTCTTCTCTTTTACATACTCGGCATTTAGTGTCCCGGAACCCCTTGTTTCTTTCCCTCCCTACGCTCCCGCACCTCATTCTCGCCCACACTTCTTTCACTTCCCCTCCTAATCCGCTGTCCTCCCACTAATCTTCCATTTCAATCCGCCTCTTTCTGCTCTGATATTCCTTACAATAGTTCGAGGCGTCAATTTTGTTCCACTCCTGCTGTATTTCTTGGTCCCTCCTAATCTTTATACCTCTTTCTATCTTCCTATCAAATCTAACAGTCCCATTGCCATCTTTACGTACCTAGCTTGCAGTCTTTCTATTTGGTCTCGTTGTTTCCACCCCCAAATTTCCACCCGGTACAGCATCCCACTTTTTTACGTTTTATAGTATATAATGGAATTTTTTAATTTAAAAATTGTCTGCGTCCAAGGTCCTCGAACACGGTCATCCAAAATAAATGGCTGTCACTCTCCTGACTGTAAATATGTGATCGACCTCAAATTCTGCATATATACTTGGGAAACATGTCTTCATAGAATAACGGAGGTTTTTTTCGATAACTAAAATTTTCGATTTTTTATTTATGTTTTTATACGAAAAACATAGCGGAAGATCGATTTTTTTTGTTTAAACCGCCATTTTCTTAATTTTCTTAACATACAACATACAACATCGATGCGAATTTGTCCGATCGATATACGTGCATGGCGTGTGACCGCTACATTCAAATGTCGTCTGCAAATCTAATTATCTCAGGCGATACATCGCGGACGCTAAATGTATCAAGGCCAATATTTTATATTTTTCCCCACTTTTTAATCAGACCTGTTGCGATAAAATCGCTTCCCGAAGCGCTGATATATGGCAAAATTTCACTTTTTCCCGAACTCACACATCGAAATAAATTTGTCTGATCGCATATACGTGTACTTCCGTGTGATGGAAAGAGCGCACAGACAGCAGCGACAGTCCGAAAGATGCGAACATCGCGACGATCTTCCGACGACCGGCTCACTCTTGTCGTCTGACAGATCTATGACAGTAACAATTTATATATCATAACTAGCAGCTATGTGCTCGCTTCGCTCACACTTTTGATTTTCATTTATCTTTTCTTGTGGCCAATACAGCCATTCAAAACGCGCAAATGACTACAGCCAACGAAGTCAGACTTACATAGAAGTGTAGTTCTTATGGAGCTCGTGGCACCAAACTTTTTCGACCGAAAACTACCGCTTGGCGGCGCTGCAATTGAAGAATTGCCTGCTTCGAGCAAGCTCCGCCCAGTAGGCTCGGCATCGCGGAGCTCTCGAATAACGTCCCACGTGACCCGGTCACCGTCGATGATGAAATCTTTCGCCAACAGATTGTTCCGGACGGATTTAATTTCGTGCGGGATGTCGTAACCGAAGAAAATCTTGCGCCCGTCAATCTCAACGTACGGTTTGAATTCCGTGATTCCTAGCGATGTAACCGCTGAACGATTGTTGGAGCCCTGGTCGCATACCATATCACGGACTACGAGACGCGTTGAACGAACCGCATCGAGAACGCTACGAATCAGCTTTTCGAGATCCGGGTTGCACACGTTTCCATGTGAGACGACATAAGCAACCGGCTGCTTCCATGGAAACTTCAGTCCGCGCAGCATAAAAACAAGTGCATAGTTCGCACAGTCACTCGTTCGACCGAGTTCGCCCAAGTCTTGAAATCCTTCGACCAAATCGGCTTTCGAATTGTACTCGAGGATTTTCTTGATGGACATTTCGTCCCACATTAAAACGCAATCTCTCTCGTGCTCCGTCATCGTAGCGGCTTTCAAGGCAATTCGTTCAATTACCGACGGGTTTACTCCCGGAGACAAATTCATCTCGCTGATCCACGACCGTATCAACGAAACACAGGGCAAGGCGAAGCGCTGTGTGTCCCTCAAATAGTTGTACGCTTTCGGTGATCTGTAATACAGAGACAAAGCAAATTGCTTCTCGTCTTCTGTCCAAGGATGCTTCTTTCGGTGATTAATTTGCATTTTCAAAAAAGCTACTTGACTATCGTCTAAATCGAAAGCTGCTTTGGCAAACTCTACGTGATGGGCAACTTTTTCGGATGCAGCTTTCATTCTTTGAATTTTCTTGTCTTTATTCTTGATTTCTGTGCGCAGGGATGCCACCAATCGTTCCAGCCGTTTTTCTTTGAGGGTGGGTGGTTTCGGACATTTTTTTCGCGTGAGCTGCGGGACCGGTTTCTTGCGATTACGAGACGCGGTATTCGCGGATACGGCGTTAGCGGACGTGCGAGCTTTCGATGAAATTTTTCCGTGCGCGATCGGGGTATTCGAAGAGAACGCGGAAGTTACCAGAGCGATGTTGTCCGATTTGGGAATCGCGAGCGCGAGATTTGAGACCGCGGATTGAGAGCGTTCGAGATTCGCGAGCGTGTGAGGAGCACGTCGATGATGAACGGCAGGCGGATTTGTTTGCGCGGGTTTCTCGAACGCGATGCGCGGGATCGAGATTTTTGCAAGAGCGTATGTGGGACCGTGATTGACGGACGCGGTATCTACAAAAGCCGAGGTCACGGGCACGAGGCTCGTGACTGGAGGCTGCGCGGATGCGAGATTCGCGAGTATTGCCCCCGATGTACACGCGATCGTGATCGTAGGGTTTACGGACGTGGAAGTCTCGAGTACACACGACGGCGTCGCTATCGCGTCGGTGTCAGTCGCGGTTGTCTGTATTCGCGCGTCAACAGGAAATGCACCAGGATGAATCGTGCGCTTACCGTTTCTCTGCACGATAAAATGATCGTCCAAAAAATGCTTACTGCAGATCCTTGCATTATCGATTTGTCCCTTCGATGACCGTTTCAATGCGTCATTTCCACATCACTCCAGCCAGTCGTCGCGACTACGACAGTGCATGCGGAAGGATAGGGAAAGGTGATTTGTGCAATGCTATCAAGGATGCATGAAAACTTGGTTTGAAAATATGTCTGAAAATAGTTCATTGTTCCCCACAACTAGGGTACAGTGGGCCATGCAATGAGCCAATGTCTGAAAAACCCATGTTTTTCAGGTATGGGGTACACTCAGCCAACAGGGAAAATGCTCAATTTTTATCCTACTTTTCTTTTATCCAATTGTTGCCGTTTACCCTATATTGTGAAACTGCAAAGACACCACAACATTTTTACTAGTAAATAACTTGACTACATTATATTATTTCGATAATGTCACAGATATCACAGATATGTATGTGATGACTCATTGCACCCCACTAGCACGTGAACACACTTATTATTAAAAAAAATATGTTTCACTAACCAAAAATAATGTAAAAAGGACACACATTAGTAAATAAGGATGTAAAGAATCATGTAATTCGAGCAACATCAGCGATTAACAAAAGTGAGGTTAGATATGACATTTTTCCGAGAAGTGAAACATTTTTTTTCAAGCGAAATATATTTTTTACGTTTTCATGGACAAGGTAACTTGACATTAACTAAGAAGGGTAACGTTCCATAAAACTCATAGTTTTATTAAAAAAGAATCGGAATTTTTGAAAAGCTGTGTTCTCTGACAGACGCCATTGCTGTGGCCTACGGCACACTGTAGCCCACTCTCCCCTATACAGGAGCGAAAGCCCCAAAGTCGTCAGATCGCGATGATCATGAATCGTTTGGGAGAACCGGCTCGCTCCCGTCGTGTGACAGAAAGTGAGATCGTACGTGATTATTACACTAATATTTACTATTGAGTGTACTAATTTTATAATAATCTCGCGTCTTAACGCGAATGTGTCTTTTCAAAACAATGAAATTAAAATATGGAGGATTTGTTATCGTGATAGTAAAAAAATCGATTTTTTAAGTTTATATTTTGGGTTTTATTACTAATTGTCACGTTGGGATAATTTGTTTTAGTATTTTAGAACGCGTCAGGCTTGTTCAATCACACGATAACAAAATACAAATGGTGTATAGGAAGCAATAGTAGTATTCGGGGAAGGTATACAAAAAGTTGACAACGGAATGCTCGATATCTCTGTTGCGGATAACATTCAGCAGTCTTTGTATTTCTATTTCACATCCGTGATAGAGCATTAATTATTTTCTGTCTTGTAGAAATAAAGAACGCACTGGATGGAGGTGGTAAAAATGGTTTGTCCACTGGCGGAGCGGCTGAGCATAATAGATCTGAAGTTTCACAACCAGCCCTGTCTTCGCATGCACGTATTGAAGATGACTTTTTAAAAGATGAGAGATGAGAGAATGCTTTCCGTTACATTTATTTTATTTTACGAGAGCATTCCACCCGGCGCGGCCGGGGTCAGTGGCTGCCGGAGCTCTTTTGACTATAACAATTAATCGCATTTTGTCGGGCGCCAGTCAGTTTTATTAAACTGACAAAATATAATTTAATCTTATTTGGCTTTATTGCCGACTAGCAATGTTGAGACGGAACACGGTGGGTAAAATTGGAGACCCCGAATAATTGCGAAACCACTAAAGCTTTTAGACAAGAAATGCGGTTTTATTATAAATTCGACTTACGTCTTCTTTAATGCCGGACGCAGCGTTAATTGTCTAGCGAACGATTCTCTTGGCAAAATACGGACGACTCCTCGAGGGCTGACCTGCCGCTTTTCCAGATGGCGCACAAGTGAGAAATCTTAGTCGATGACCAGTGAGCGCGCGATCGATATTTTTGCGCACGCGTGACGCGTCGTTATGGGCGGTCCTTGTCGAGTCCCTGGGAAATTATACCGCGTGGTTCGGATTCCCTTTGACTCGTCGATATTTTGCCGGGTTCTGCGGGGTTATACAGGGTGACGCAATAGATGGACGGCGCAATAATAATTTTGACGAAACAGGACCCTATGTTTCCTGTCACAAAGATGTGAAGTAAACCAGAAATAGTACATTACGTTACAAGGGAGGAAAGTGCCATTTTTCACCGAGTGTGAAGTTTGATGCCCGAGCGAAGCGAGGGCAGAAATTCACACGAGGTGAAAAGTTGCACTCCTCCCATGTAGCGTACTATACTTTTCTCCCGATTTCGCTAAAAAATAACCACATTTCGTGTGTGCAACGCGGACGGAAAATAACCTCATTTTTGACAAGTGACGATACGCATGCGTAGTTCGGTTCCCATTACTCCCGCGCGGGCAGGAATGAGCTGATTACCTCCCTAGGGAGGTAATGAAAGCGGACTGCGCATGCGTAAGTCACGCGTCAAAAATGAGGGATTTTCCGCCCGCGTTGCGGACACGAAATGGGGTTATTTTAGCGGAATCGGGAGAAAATGTTTTTTCAAAACAAAAATGGTACCAAGTATTAAAAGAGTAGTCATCCCTTTAAAAAAAATTCACGATAAAAAATTTCCTTTAAAAAATAATAAAACAAGTGTATATTACCCCGAAGATAATAATCTTCTGCTGGGGTCCCTCCGGCTCCGCGACGGTGAGGCCGCCGTTTTTCAAGGCCTGGCTGGACCTGAAAAACTCAAGGTCTTCACCAGTCCTCGTCTCGACTACGACCCCCCTCGTATGGCCCGAACGCCGCACACCCCGACGGAGGCCGTCGCGGGGTTCACCAGCATCATAAGACGCTGCTTCACGTCCGCCACAGGCACGTTGCCCTCCGCCAACCGGATGAGCACGGCGTGCGTGGCCACCCTCTTCTTCTTCTTCTGAGGTGGCGGCGGTGGCTGCAATGCCCCGACGGGCTGCCCTGCCCCGCCCACTACAGTGCCACTCGCGACACCCGCACCGGCGACCCGCGCGTACGAAAGCGGCGCGTCCGTCGCGGCCGTCCCCAGCACCTCCGCCGGACGAGGAACAGTCGCCGCGGTCGCCGGCCGCCCAGCAGCACCTCGTAACGCCCCCGCCAGCTGCTGGCCGATCCCACGGACTACGACGTCCCGGGACTCCCGAAGAGCCGCACACTCCCCTGTCAGGCCCGGGACCCTGCCGGCTGTCGCCACCAAGAACGAGAGGAGGGCAGATAGACTGCCCTCCAGGTGAGCAGCGGCCCCCCGATTAATCTTGTTCGCGGGGTCCGACATAAAATCCCGGGACGCCGCCATGACGGCCTCAGCGCGGCCCACCACCTCCGCAGGCGACAAAACCTGCGCCGTCGGCACCCCGCCAGGCATGGGATCCGACGGAAACCGTAATTCCCTGAGGCACTGACGGAGTGGCCAACGCAGCACGTCGCCTGCTCTTCTTCTTCTTCCAATGGTTCCATGCCTAGCGGGCAGCTGGAGTACCCCCCCTCCCCCTCCCCCAAAAGAATCCGGCCGAAAACTACTATGGTTTACCCACAAAACGTCGCACAGTTTGAATTGTGCCAATTGGCCCCGGGGTGCAAACTCCGTGCAAAATTTTTCAAATCGTCGGATTTTCCCCGGATTTTTTTCCAGGCTGATGGACGAGCACGCCCTGATCTAACCTGTCAAAACCGCTATTTAATCGCACAAACCGTTCACCGTGTAGAGTGATTCCCATACGCTCGGCCTCGACGCAGTCCTTGAAGGTGTACGAGTGCCACCACAGAAACACAAACTCCGACCGCCCCAACTTCTCGGCGATCTCCGTCGCCACCTCGAGGACCCAGTGGGATCCCGAGGCACCGTCGCCCTTCGCGACTAGCTTCCGGGGGAACCCCCCCCCCCCCCCCCCCCCCTCGGAAGCTCACCTCGTCAGCCTGAGGCAGATTCTGTGACCTCAGGTTGGCCACCAGGTCCTCCTTCGTCATGATGGCAGGGAACCTGAAGATGATAATCCTCTGCTGGGGTCCCTCCGACTCCGCGACGGTGAGGCCGTCGTCTTTCAAGGCCTGGCTAGACCTAAAGAACTCCAGGTCTTCATCAGTCCTCGTCTCGACGACGACCCTCCTCGAACGGCCAGCACGCCGCGCACACCAACGGAGGCCGTGGCGAGATTCACCAGCGTCATAAGACGCTGCTTCACCTCCGCCGCGGCCATCTCGCCTTCCGCCGGCTTAATAAGCACGGCTTGCGTGGCCGCCTTCCTCTTCTTCCTCTTCGACGGCGGCAGTTGCTGTTGTTGTTTAGCGCTGGCCGCGTTGGCGGCGGCGGTGCCTCCACTACCGCCGTCACGACCATCTTGGCCGTGGGCGCTGCGGATACCGCTGCACTCGTCGTCATGGTTACCGCTGTGACCGCCGTCGTCACCGCCGACACCGACGTCGTCACCAACGTCGATGCCGGCGTCGTCTCCGCCGCCACCGTCATTACCACGCCCGCCCAAGCCGCCGTTAGACCCTTCCTCCCCCTTCAGCGCTGACGGACCTCAAACCCGGAAGCGAGTTCCGCCAGGCGAAGGGATCTCTGGAAGGGAGCCCCCAGACCATGACAAGGTGGCGACCCCCCAGGGGCCCTAAGTTGGCATTGACCTCTCGAGGGGTTAACGTGCTGTTCCTGCCTCTCGGCCTACAGCACGGCCCCCTATCGGGCGGGGGGTCGATATCACGCTCGACCAACGCACCACCCCGTCTGCAGACCAAGGTCCGGCCGAAGCCAGACACATGCGCGACGGGGCGCAGCTTCCAATTCCCTCCCGGAGACCTCGCCCGGGAAGCCTCTTGGTCTGGGGGGAGCGCTATCCAAACCCCCTACGGCCTGAGCAGAGCCGTGCGCGAGCCAGAATGTAAGCGCAACTCCCACCGCCGGGCGCAGTTCGAAAAGCCCTAGTCCAGTATGCGGACTGTTAAACCACTACCACCACGAGTCCTACTCCAAATGACGTAGTTGCAGTGTGATCTTACTCCCAGGCATTTGTCAAAGTGGACCCCCAAGTACCTGACGCTATTCTTAAACGTAATTCTGCTATTTCCTATTTTGACTATCGGGGGTCTGTTCGCCAAGTGTTGGCTTCCTAATTGCCTTTCGCCTTCTGTCAGGGCGGCCTCCTCCCCTTCTACCCACTGGAGCTGAACGTTTCTAGTCGCTGTTCAATACTATCGCCTCTGTCTTCTTCTCTGAGAGCTTCAGCTTTGCTGACTTCACCATTTAACTATTTCGATAACTACGTTTTGTGCTTTTCTTTCTATTTCCTTTCGTGAGTCTCCCGTAATAAGTACAAGGAGATCATCAGCGTATGCTACAAAGTTATCAGGAAATATATCCGCGAGGATTCTGAGGAGTCCATCAAACATGAGGTTTCAGCACACGGTGCCAAGGACGGTTCCCTGGGGGCAACCCCTCGTGGCCTTCTTGCAAACCTCTTCATTGCCAAGTACAATTTTAACTTTCCTATCATCAAAACAGTTTAAAAGAACTTCGAAGATGTTCTTTGGGCATTCCCATTCTCTGAGGCTATTTAGGACCATAGGCCACCACACGTTGTCAAATGCCCCGGATATGTCGAAGAGAAGCGCCACAGCATAGACGTTCTCACAGACCCCCACCATGCGACGCATCTCCACGATCGCGTCCTCCGCCGATTTAGCCACAGTGAAGCCAAATTGTCGGTCGAAGATCCTCCCCGGCGCAGTTGCAGTTACCGCGAGTCGCCCCTTGAGAATATTCTCGAAGACTTTCCCTATGACGGAGAGGAGACAGATTGGGATATATGATTTCCGGTCCTTCTCATCCTTATCCTCGCCTTTCAGGAGCACGACAAGCGAATCTTCCTTCCAGACAGAGGGAAAGACGCCGCACTGAAGACACCCGTTGAACAGCCGTACCAAGTGTTCTGGGATAATGGAGAAGGATTTCTTCTGCACCTGAACCTCAATGAGATCGGATCCCGCTGCCTTCCTATTCTTTAGAGTGCGGAGTGCCTTACAGACATCCGCTTCCACAAATACGGGGCGTCAGAAGTGTCCGGCACAAAACTTGCACCATCTCTCACTTCTTTCTGCTCCGGTTGACAACTACGAAGAAGATTGTCTACGTTTGATTTTTTGGTTGGTCCTGAAAAGGACCGTTTTGTGAAAGAGGGAGGACTTTAGGGGGACGCGGGAGTGTCGAATAGATCGAACTCTTCTTGAAGAGAGAGTTTGATCTCTAGAACGTCTTGCTCGGTCTCGGCTGGAGGAGTAAAGAGGAGGTCAAGTTTCGGGGCCTTTCGGCGCGGGTCCCGGGGGATCGGAGAGTTGAGGTACTTGCTGAAATTAGTTTTAGAAGGAGAGCAAGGGATTCGTTTCTTGTAGGGGATACCCGGTCGTTGGGGTTTTTCGGGCGACGGCGGAAGCGGGGAAATGAGTTCCGGCGGCGAGACCTCGGCGAGAACGCGGGAAATGGCTGCTCGTCGGCCTGGTTCTGTAGGAGAAGCTTTAGCCGGTCCTGACTTTGTTTGAGGACTACCTGATTGTGTAGAGATCGCGAAATACTTAGATGAACTCCGTGGCGCACGTATCTTTTGCGTCCGGCTCGTTTCGGCATAAGCTGTACATGTCTATTGAGGTGGATAGTCAGGTAGAGCACGAATAAAGCGTGCGTCGAGACAGAAGTTCGAAGTCCGAGCTTTCTGTGTCGAGCACGAAAATTCCCGTGCGTCTAGCCGGCGTGCGTCGAGAGGGAGCTCGAGCACGAACCTAACCCGTGTGTCCCGAAGGAGCACGACCTAGCCGTGGAAACGCGAGAGAGCGTGCATCTTTGACGTGCGTCGAGCGAGATCTCGAGCACGAGTGAGCGGGAGAACACGAGAGCGTAAGTCTTCGACGTGCGTCGAGCGAGATCTCGAGCACGAGTGAGCGGGAGAGAACGAGAACGTGTGTCTCCGTGAGAAGGGGGGCTCGAGGAAGCGAGCGCCCTATTGGCTGGGGTAGAGGCGGTGGGGGGCTCGAGGAAGCGAGCGCCCTGATTGGTGCGGTCTCGGGAGCTCGAAGAAGCAAGCTGCCCGAGATATCGAGGCGAAGGAGTTGTTTCTTGGTTCTGAAAAGAACCGTTTAAAAAGGAGTTCTGAAGAGAACTAATTTTCTATGAAGATCCAGAGTCGAGATCCCTGGCTGATGGTCGTCCGAGGGTTTGACGCCTTTCGAGAAGAACTCCGGAGAAGTCCTCGAGAATGTTGGAGAAATAAGGAGAGAGAATGGTTGGTTTTGATGAGCTCGGTTTATTCCGGGAGTGAGGTGCTCTCGTCGGAGGTCGTGCCAGAATTGATCGGAGAGCGCGCAGCGCTCTCCTCTTATACCCATTGGGGGTCGAGCGGTGCGCCAATCACGAGCGAGGCGGCGGCGGCGGCGCGGTCCGACCGGCGAGCCAATCGCGAGCGAGGCGGTGCGGCGGCGCGGGCCGACCGGCGAGCCAATCGCGCGCGAGGCGGTGCGGCGGCGCGGTCCGACCGACGAGCCAATCGCCGCGAAGCCGTTGGCGCAACGCTCGAGTATTACAAATTCTTTAGATTATACTTTTAACAAAGCTCGACGTTCTCGATGTTTCACCGACTCGAGCGTTGAGATTCGTTGAACGAATCTCAATCTCGTCGGGAACACCGAACGTCGAACTTTGGTGTGATGAATGTTTTTCAGGTAACGATAAGTAGTTTAGTTTAATTATAAGATATTGGAATGAGTGGAAATGAATGACAATATAGAATGGATGTTAAATAATAAGTGTGAACGGGAATTTTTGAGTAAGCGATTGTGAGAGTGAATGCGAATATCTGTTGAAACAATAAAGTTAGGTTTTTTAGTGGGTACGTCTCGGGCAAGGGGTTTTCGCCCTTGTGGCGTACAACACGGTGTATCATCTTCAATATTGTCGTCGAGGACGTGAGTATCCAGGAGGCAGCTGGCGGTTTGTTTTATATCCGGGGTGAAATCTTCACCACTCTGGATTCTGCTGAACACTTTCTCAATTCCGTGTTTTTCTGCTTCGAGCTTATAAACGATGCCCCAAGGCTCCTTATTCCCGTGCGATGTGACAAAGATTCTCCAGCTTTCTCGTTTCGCGATTTTCACCACGTTGTTGTAGCCCCTCAGAGCCTTGCGGTACGCCAACAACTTCGGTTTCTTATTCTCGCTATCGATTTTTTTATTCTGTCACGCACGTCTCCTTTGGTACACGGCCTTCTTTGATATGGTAAGATTCTTTGTCCACCACGGATTGGACCTATTGAATCGTTTCTTTCGCGGCATTGACTCGGTGCAGACCTCTGTGAGGATACCTGTGAGAGTCCCTGCCATCCTATTGACATCGTCTGCGGAGTCGATCACAAGTGTCCTCAACCTCAATCTAACTTGATCTTTCAGGATCTCAGTGAAGCGGTCCCTGTCTGCCTTTTTCACATTAAAGCGGGTGGCTTCGGGACGTCGTTGAGACGCGCACTGGGCCACAACTTGTATTTTTTTAGGGGATGTAAGCTCCCAGGGACGTCGTTGAGTCGCGTACTAGGCTACAACTTTATTTTTTAATTTTGTGTGTGTGTGTGTGTTGGTTTTGAATTTTGATGAAATCTGTAAAGCGGTTCAGATTTTATAGATTTCGTATTTATCGGCAAAAATTAATTTTGCCCTAAATCACGTCGACTCTCACTAAATCTACTGAAATGTTATAGACAAAAGTAACATACCAAGTGTGTCCCGATAAGTGTCCCCATTATCGGGGACGTATTAGCTATCTCTATCGATACAGTCAATAGGTCCCCCTTACTCAATCCTAACATCAACAAATTCCTCTGCGTGCTAAACGTCTTCGCACCTCTACTACCAACTACTATGGGCATAACGGAGCAAGTCTGCTTACGCAATCTTAGCCTAAGCGCTTCGGCGGTCTCGCGGTACTTCGCGATCTTTTCCTTAGCGGCCTCAGAGAGATACGACTTGTTCTCAAAACGGACTGTAACGTCCGCGACTATAAGTTCGTTCCCTAATTCTATGACCAAGTCAGACTTCTTTAACTCCCCCGCAACATTCACCGACGGCTCTACCATAACGGTATGCCGACCGGCTACTTTCTGCGCTATTAACTCTTTAATTTCATCATGGCGCCTAATGCGCGCTGACTTGGTCATAATGCACCCCCCAATTGCATGGCCTAGCGTCTCCGGCTGAAGACCACACCTCCGGCACTTTACATCTAATCCCGCCTTTGCTCTACTCAAAACAACCCTAGTGCCGAAGGTGTTAGTCCTCAACCGGAGCGCATCTAAATACCGCGAGCCCCCGAGCAACGCTGGATTCCCTAACCACTTATTCCCTACCCTATCGTTCCTAAACATCCTAATCCCCTGACCCTCAGATCCCAGCCGCTCCCAGTCGTCGGTTATCTGACGACATGTCCTACCCTTCAGGGTGTTAAACTGATCTAACGTTTCAGGGAGCCGCTGGGATCCCAGCGCCTGCGCGGCTTTTTGCGCCGCCACCCTAACCCCCCCTCTGTCTAACACCCCCTGAATAACCGGGTCCCGGGATTCTTTCAATTTTATATGACTCTTAATCGTCGCAAGCTGTATAACCCTCTCAAACTTTACCAACCCCAACCCACCCCTTAGCCTGCGACGTATAAAACAACCCTGTTGCCGTTGACGAAACCAGATGCAACATCGACTTAACAACCTGCCTTACTTGTTGATCTATAATCCGGAGCGTACCCTTCGCTGGTTTATTTGCCGCAAGCGCATATATAAACCGGGGAAGTACGTACTTCCGGAGTAGATCAACTTTTTGGGCGGGCTTAAGTCTCAGTCGCCCTGTGTTCGTCACCGCCCCCAGGATCGTTGGCACTTCTGTCCCCTTAATTAGCCCGCGCCAAGGCCCAAATTTTACCCCCAGGTATCGCAGGGTGTCTTCCGCGCTAACCGCAAGGACACCCTGGTCACCAACAAATAATCCCGGGTCCCGCGTGTACCAAGTCTTGCTCTTTGCGCATATTTCAAAGGTCGAGCACTTATCTACGGACAAGCTCATACCGAGCTGACCGAGAAAGCCCTCAACCATCCCTAACTGACTCTGTGCCTCCGTTGGGCTACTAGCTAACAAAACTATATTATCCGCAAAGGCCAAGACCGACACATTCGCCCCCCCCCCTAACTTAACCCCTACGGTTTTACTATCGACATCGTCCATAAGCGCGTCAATAGCTAAGTTAAACAACAGGGGCGGCAGAGGGTCACCCTGCTTGACACCACGCCTAAGGCCGATACCGACACACCCATCTACCCCCTTAACCGAGGTCTTACACCCTACATACATGCTACAGATGAGCCGCCGGATGTGTTCGGGGACGCCTTTCCTGGAAATCGCTGGCCCCAGGCAGGAGTGCGCCACGGTGTCGAACGCCTTCGAGACGTCTAGCACCGAGACAACGCCTCCCTGACCCGCCTTCATCGCGGTGAGCGCCTCGTTGAGGATGAGGATGTTGGAGCCACACCCGTTCTCGGCAGTGAATCCCTTCTGCCGCGGGCTCTGCTCCACGAACTCCCGCAACCGAGCATCTAAAATCCCCGAAAACACCCTGGCGACCATCGACCCCAGCGTAATCGGCCTCCAGTTCTTGACGTCAGAGGGGTCCTTGCCCTCCTTAGGAATGAACGTTGTCCGATTCCTCTTCCACGCGGACGGGAAATGACCCTCCCGCAACAGTAGGTTGAAGAGCTGCGACAGCAACTCCGGAACCCGCGTCTTGGTCAGATGGCACCTCCTCACCCCGTCGAGACCCGGAGCCGAATCGTTCTTAATCCTACTTATCGTAGCCCTAACTTCTACGGGGGTCACTGGACGGAAATAACGACTAATATCTACAGACTCTACACCCGCGTCTACTAAACCATCGCAATCCGGGCCGGAGGTACCCCACAGAGCGCCATACAGCCGCGCGATATCCTGTGACCTCGGAGGATCACGCTTCATGTCGGCAAAGGAAAAATCTCCCTTTACCGCCAACTTAGTGAGCCTCCGAGGGCACTTGTCGTAGAGCTCCTGACAACGCGCGTAGGCGAAGCGCTTCCGCACATTGTGGTTCGATGCCTGGCCACGATGCCGCCCGGCCCCTACTCTCACCGGTGCCGCACGGACCCCGGCGGTTTCAGGCACCGGGCGGTCTGTCGTGCCATGAAAGATCCCGGGCAGGCGATCGTCCACGAATGCATCAAGTAGCCCACCAAGTGCGGTGCCAGGAAACAGTTTACCCGCGCGGCTGTATGCCCGCAGGACCCCCCGCGCACAGGCGAAACCCGACGATTCCGGAATCGCCGTACTCTCAATCGCTTTGGACAGCGTTAACCCCCAATCTACAAAACCCCCCTCCCCAATACTCTAATTCCGTCCAATGACCCCGCTCCCCTCCCCTTCACACACACTCGCACTCTCGCCGACACACACACCTACACCACTACTCGCAAAACCCCCTACCCCGACATCCCCGACCACCCCCCTGTCACTTCCCCCACTCACGCTTCCACACATACTCTCACTTACGACTACCCCTACATCATTACTCGCAGACCCCGAACTCAGAGGGGGGGGGGGGGAGGCACGGGCTCCTGAACCGGTGCCAACCCCCTCCTCCTATCCGAGATCTGCTTACAGGTCTTTCCAGGAAAAAAACGCATGAGCTCATTATTGGGCTGCCTATGATTCTTATAAACCTCATTGAGGGCTCTAAGCCGCTCAATCTCATCGGTCGTCCACACGTGAAGGCGCTTACCTGGCAGACCCTCACGCGCGGACGCCCGTGCTCTATTTTCATTGTGAATCACAGGGTGTTGCCACCTCTCGTGTTGCGAAATACCCCTCTGCGTCTGGAAAGACCTGTTACACTCATTACACCTAAATTCCCCCCCAACTTTCATGCGCGGCCCGCCACAACAGTTCTTATGACCATTCCAATTATTCAACCCCGGAAATGCCCGAGAGCACCGGCTGCACCTTAAAGAGGTGCTTATTAGCCGGTGCCGTTCTTTAACATGATTTAAGAGGTCCCTTAAAGCAAGGAACCCCCTGGTCTGACCACGTTGTAGACAGACCGCGCATGTACTACCCCCCTCCACTAGAGGCACATCGATCCGATACCCCTCCGACCAGGTATCGCCGCCATCGCCCTCCCCTTTCTTTCGCGAGCTGAAGTGGCTTAAGGTGGCTGAGCGACGCCACTACCTCCTCGGCGGCCTGGTCCTTGCCCTATGCGCGCGCGGGGCTCCGCGTGCGTTATTCGATCTCGTCGCGCGCCAGCTGCCCGACGCGCAGCATGACACTCGGGGGCCTCACCGCGAGCTAGACTGCGTTGTGCCGCGTTTTCGCAACGAGTGCTATCGGGGGTCGTTTGCGGTGTCTGCATACGTCCTGTGGAATGCGCTGCCGGCGGACTTGAGACGGAGCGAGACTCTTGCTGGCTTTAAATCTGCGTTCCGTGCCGCGCTGCTTGTCGCGAGTTAATTGTTTCGCGTCGCGACGCTTTTGGTCGCTTTTGTTTGTTTTATTATTCATTTCAGTTTTTCCTTGTTCTTTTTAATTTTTCTTTGTTCATTTTCATTTTTCTGTGTTCATTTCATTTTTCTTATATTTTTCTTAGGTTTAGTTTTAAGTTAAGTTTATTTTAGTTTTAAGGTAGTTATTAAGTTAGTTTTTTAGGCACTCACGTTTTGAAGAAACGCAGAAAGTGCCTATTGAATTTGCGCTCCACCGACTAAATTACGTTTTTATAGGAAAATGCCAATATAATTTCAATTTATTTACTTTTTTTACAGCAGATTTCTTAAACATAGTAAAATACATAATCTTGGTGTAACAGAATATAGAAATTTCATTACTAAATATGATTGGCTGCGTAGACTAGATTTTGTGTTATTCGGACGTCCGTACCACTCAGGGGGTCTGGACTGAATGGACCGAACAAGTTGAAATTTGGAATATTTCTTAATCTGGCATTGTGAAGTATGCCCATGAAGTATGGAAATTATTCTCTGTTTTTATAGAGGTGTTTATTTCAAGAAAATTGGCATTTTGGAGTCTAAAATTGTGTCCGGCTCACATTCTTCGCAGTCAACAGATGAATTTGGCTGAAAATTGCTACATAATTCTGAATTACCTTAATTCTGAAACACTTTTTTTAGATTATTTTTCAGATCATTATTTAATAGTGTTAACCTACCACGATGCAGTATTTCAGGTCAAAATGTATGTACAGGTCTCAATCTTCGCAGTCGCAAGAACAATTTTTCTGAAACTTGCTGCGTACTCCTAATTTACTTTAACGAAAAGGTATTTTTATTAAATAGTTTTTACCTACCACAATATAGTTTTTCAGGTTGAGTTGTATGTACAGGTATCAATCTTCGCAGTCGTCAGAACCATTTTTCTTATACTTGCTGCATACTCCTAAATTAATTGAACGCAGAGGTACTTTTTAGAATAGTGTTAACATATCACAATACAATTTTTCAGGTTGCAATTGTGACGTGATTTTTCGGAATCACGGTCACAAGATTCAGTTACCGGCGGATTCGAGTATTTTTAGGGTACGGTTTAAGTTCCGTGGCTGTCGCTCCTCGTATCGCCACGTTCCCTTCTTTTGTCGATCCCGTCAGTTTCGCGATATGTTGGAGTTGCGGGTCGGTCGCTCGACTCTGTTGCGGGGACGAGAGCTCAATGAACCGAGCATCCCAGCAGAGAAGAGCGTACCGACGACTGTTCGCGCGGTGCAGCGAGAGTCCGGTGTAAATCCGGCGCCCTGAGAGGCGAAAAATGCACTGCGCTGGAGAGCGGGTAGTTTTTGTGTTTGGGCAGAGGGCGGAGCAGCCCTCGTGCCCTTCGTTGAGAGTTGCGTAATCGCCCGCTCTCGCGCTAAGCGTTGAGGGAAGCGCTCGCGCGGATACGTCACGAGTTACCGGCAGAAATGCGCTCTCGTGCGATTATTCGGCGATAAGAGTGAGGGCAGTAGCTCCCGGGCAAGGGAATCTGGAAATAATGATAATTGCGCGGTCAAGGCGATCGCGTATATCAGGCAGTCGATCGCGGGCCACCGCCGAGGTGCCTCGCGGTATTAACGCGCGCTCCCGTGTTGACAGTTTTTCTGTCTGTCTCGCTCGCTCGCGTACGGTACTCGGGCCACGCGCTCGCCCGTACGCCCGTTCTCGCGTGTGATTTTGCGTTCGCGATCTCGTGCTCGATTTCTCAAGAGAAATCGTTGTGTTCTCGCGCCGTCTCTACGGCCAACTAAATGCAGTTCGGTGCATCGTATTCCGTGCATCGTAAAGATGCAGTTCCCGCCATTTCGAAAAATTCGAAAATTAGTGAGTGATTTTCCGTTCGAGCCCTATCTCGAACGAGCAGTGTTCGCGCGCAGTGATGCCGTGCGGCGCAGCCATGCGCCGAGTTCCGTGCACCCGCCGCTCCGCCCTTGGATATCGTTCGTGTCGTTGTCGCCGCCCAGGGCCAGCTGGTGAGTCGCTCTCGATTGTTTTTTTTTCCTTCGGCGATCGAACTATTTTCGATCGCCGTTCTCGCTAGGTGTTCGATCCTCGGGATACCGGTCACGATTTTTCGCGTTTTCCGCGAGTTTTCGACACGGTAATAATAATTGAAGATTATTATTTTTCCGGTTTTCGGAATTTCTATCAATGGTTAGAGTTCGCGTTTGATTATGTTTTCGCGTTAGGCTATTTATTGGGCCATTACCTCGACCCTCTCTACCACAACCTAGCAGCCTGAGCGGCCGTGCAATTCCGCAACCGTTCGCTCTCGCGAGTGCATCCAGTTGCGTTTGTTAATTTTACGCGACCCCAAAAATTAACTAAGTTACCGGTTTCGTTAATGATTGTTCCCGATCGTTAGTTTTGCTCCAAACTTTCGATTTATTTCTATTTTGTTTGGAATCGAGTCTGCTCACCTCGATTCCTCGGACATACCGGTTTGTTAATTCCGGTGAAACAAAAATTGACTGGCGCCACCGGGTTTGCGGATGCACAAGCGAGGGCGGACGGCCGAAGGTGACGTTTCGGCTTTTTAGGGTTTTTGATTATGGCGTTCGCGCTTTCGCTCACGAAAAATACGTCACACAATGTATGTATTGGTCACATTCTTCGCAGTCAATGGAACAATTTTTCTGAAACTTGCTGCGTACTCCTGATTTACTTTAACGCAGAGGTATTTTTTAAAAACAATTTTAAACTACCACAATATAGATTTTCAGACCGAAATGTATGTAACGTTCTTAATCTTTACAGTCGTCAGAACAATTATTCTGATACTTGCTGCATATTCCTAAATTACTTTAACGCAAAGGCACTTTTTTTAGATTATTTTTGCTTCCTCATTGAGGAAGCTTTGATTTTGAGAATTTTTTTTTTTTTCGAGATTTTCATGTCAGTATGTTCAGAATCACCTAAAACGCCCAGAAAAATGGTTTAGAAAAAATGGCCGTATGTGGGCGTGCGTGCGTACGTGCGTGCGCGAAATTTGATTGCGTGCGTCAAATTTGGCATGCAAGTAGAGTGGTAACTGCTCTTCAAGTGTTGTGATTTTTGAAAAAATGTACACATGAATACAGAATATATAGAATATTTAATTTTTCGAAAAAATGTCGTACACTCTCTAACTTTCGTAAAAAATCAACGATTCAGCTAAATAGTTCTTCATAACTAAAGACACTTTCAATGGAGTTCGCTATTGCATTTCGACGAAATCGTTAAAGCGGTTCGGATTGGATTGAATTTTGAATTTTATGAAAAAAATGCATTTTGCCCTAAATCACGTTGAATATAAACAAATGAACTGCAATGTTCTACTTGAAACAAACAAATGAACTGAAATGATCGGTAAAGTCGTTGGGATTTTACGACATTTTGAATAAAAGAAAATATAGATTTCCGCTATTACTTCCACAAAAGTTAGGAAAGTAACACAAAGAAATTAGATGTAAGAAGAAATTAGATGTAATGGTGTTTGTAACGGAGTTTTCTTTTGTTCGAATAAAAAAAAAGTTGCAAAGTAAAACTTTGCACATTGCTTCCTTATTAATTTCTCTTTTTCACAAAGCTTCCTCTATGAGGAAGCCAAAGTTAATAAATAAGCTTCTTCATAGAGGTGGCTTTGTGAAAAAGGGAAATTAATGAGGAACCAATGTGCAAAGTTCTACTTTGCAACTTTTTTAGATTATTTTTAAATTGTGTTAACCTATCACAATACAGTTTTTCAGGTCGAAATATATGTATATGTCTCAATCTTCGCAGTCAATAAAACAATTTTTCTGAAAGTTGCTGCGTACTTCTAAATGATTATATGGCATCGGTATTTTGTTAGGATTATTTTTTTTAATCATATTTAAACCGTTCCGAGCGCGAAGCGCGACGTTCAAACCATACGGAGCGCGAAGCACGACGTCCAAATCGTACGGAGCGCGAAGCGCGACGTCCAAACCGTACGGAGCGCGAAGCGCGACGTCCAAACCGTACGGAGCGCGAAGCGCGACGTTCAAACCATACGGAGTGCGAAGCGCGACGTCCAAACCGTACGGAGCGCGAAGCGCGACGTCCAAATCGTACGGAGCGCGAAGCGCGACGTCCAAACCATACGGAGCGCGAAGCGCGACGTCCAAGTGAATGCCTTAAAATGACACCAGGGAAAAATGTCCCGACGGGACATTTTTTCCGCCGGGTCATTTTCCGGGGGGCTTGGGGGGCAGAGCCCCCCAATCGGGGGCTTGGGGGGCGAAGCCCCCGAACCCGAACAGGAAACCCGGCGCCCCTTCGGGGCGCCGGGTTGCTTGTTAGTTTTTGTATTTGCGCCTGGTTTTTGTTTTTGCGTGCTTTTGCTTTTATTTTTGCTTGGCTGTATTTTGTTTGTGGCACGGTGCGCTTAAGGGGACTTCGGTCCCAGCGCACGAAAAAAACTACACTTTCTCTCTCTCTCTCTCCCTTCGCTCCCATCTTCCGCCCCCTCGGGCTCCTCTCCAACATCCTCTTCTGGTACCTCCTCCAGCGCCTCTTCGGGCTCCGTTCTCCTCCTGCTCCGCCCGTTCCGCCCGCTCCTCCTCCTCCTCCACACGCCGCCGCACCCTAGGGCGCTCGCTCCTCCTCCATGGATAATCTTCTTCCATGATAGATACCCCCAGGACAGGCCCCCCGGAGATCCGAATGGGGACTAGTTTTTCATCCGGTATTTGTTGCTCTGGTTGTGCCTGCCATGTTTTTCTTTTTAAAACATGAAAAGTAAAACAAAGATTAGTAACCCCCCCCCCCCCTTTACTGGGCTTCCCAGTTGACCCCGGCCGTCTGAAGGACGACCGGGGCTAAAACAAGACTCTACATTACGCCCGCCGGCAGTGATTTTCTGCCGGCATAGGGCCACAGCCAGAGCTGCGTCCGCGACCGTCGACTCGCCCCCGGCTCAGCCAGGGTGCGAGCCGACGGCCGAACTGTACAGTTGGCACATGTTTTGCCATAGGGTCAAGACGTAATACCCTATAACAAAACTTTAGACTCGGGAGGCGGGGGCGTCACTCCCCGAACACCGGTTAAGCCGGTGCCCCTTCCTTAAGGTAGTCCTTGCGGATAATATTCATTTCGCATAAATTTGAGGAATTTGGGAGAGAATTGCAAACACTTCTCGGTGGTATAAAAATCTGAAAAAATTCATGCACATTAAAGGTACTGAAAAGATTAATTTTGCATAATAATATTTCGAAAATGTTATTAACAAATTGATGAAAAAAACAATTGTTTAACAAATATTTCGATGACCCAAGATTTTTTTTTCATGAAAATTATTCCTTTATTTTTCCGAATACGTATGAATTTTTTCAGATTTTAAAGTTAACATTGAATTTTGTACGTTTTTTATAGGGAAAATATGTGAAAATTCGATGTGAACTTTAAAATCTGAAAAAATTCATACGTATTCGGAAAAACGAAGGAATCATTTTCATGAAAAAAAATCTTGGGTCATTGAAATATTTGTTCAACAATTGTTTTTTTCATCAATTTGTTAATAACATTTTTTAATTATTATTATGCAAAATTCATCTATTCAGTACCTTTAATGTGCATGAATTTTTTCAGATTTTTGTACCACCGAGAAGTGTTTGCAATTTTCTCCCAAATTCCTCGAATTTATGCGAAATGAATATTATCCGCAAGGACTACTTGTTTCGATTGTGAAAGGCTGGGCTAACTACACAGGTAGAAAGTCGGAACCCCATTTATCGAATATTGCTAGGCATTTTACTGTGCGGTGGTCTGCAACACCTAGGGAATTTTTGTTTGATCAAGTACCGTCGGACAAGCTCAGCTACGCTGGCTTTTAACAAACATCGAAGACGTATAGAACAAGTACCGATCTCGCTCAATTATTTTCGCATGCAGAGGGCGGAGGTCTCCCAACTCGAGTATGTTACCGTATTTATCCTCTGTATAATCAATTTTCCTGCATCCGTGAATAACCAGCGAATATGCGCATAAGGTATTCGGATGCTTCAGTTTCCCAGCTCCCGTTATCTCCTCTGTCGACCAGCAAAACGCGGATTATATCGAGAAGTTATTGCGTTGAAACGCTTCCAGCCCATCCATGAGCCCCACAACACTCTTGGTGGTGATTTCGCGAAGGTGACGCATAGTCAACCGAAGCGCACGCATCTCGACTTCGTTATGAACGCTCCATACACCTCGCCAAGATATTGTCAGGGCGGTGAAGACGACATTATTACGAGGTACTGCAGCGAATGCCGCTACCTTGTCTACTAAATCCTCATTCGTCTCGTACTTGTCGACTTTTTGGTCGTGTGCATCCTCCAGCGAACCTTCAATCGAAACGATCTGTGCATCCACTACAAAGGCATAGTTGTTCTTGAATATTGTCAGGTCCGGTTTACGCAAGCCTTGGGAGGTTTGGTAGCCTTTCTCTGCCTCGACTGTATAACCCCGCTGTCTGAGTAAGCCAGCAACTCGACGGCATATGTCGTTATGTCGCAGGATTCTCCCACCGTGCGTTCGGAAACATCGCTGGACGCAGTGCGCGGGAGTTTCCCTTTCGGGGCATCCCGCTCTGCACATAGTCTCGCGTTGCGGCCTCCCGCGGGAGGTTCTTGATCTTGTCGGAAGGCAGTTTGCCCGCACGTGATCGTAATGTACATAGTCCGACCCGGGGACCGCACTCGAGCCCTCTGACACCCAGTGGGAATTAAGTTTGCTCCTGGGAACCTCCTTAAGACCCGTGCCATCATTGGACTTGTACAACCGTGCGGCGCACTGCTTCCAGATCTCGGCAGTCTTGCTAAATCGCACACCATCCATCCGCATCTGGCCTTCGGACCATACGATCTGCCTAGCCACAAACGTGGTTTCGACAGTCGCCCGGGCCGCGGGGAGGGAGCTAAAGCACAACTGCCGGAGCCGCTTATGCTTCAAGACGGGGATATACACTCTCAATAGAGGTATTCCTAGACCGCCTGCTTTGAGTGATGCATGAAAGTATCCAGTAGGAACATCATGAGGAAGTCGAAGCCAGGTTCGGACCGCGGCCCTCACCTGCACGTCGATACACTTTAACGTCTTGGCGTTTGTCTGCCCCACTATCCACCGATGGTAGTGTTGTGGAAGCAGATTGTTGCGCAGTAGCTCTAGCCGCTGTTGCGGTTTGAGCGGCGCTTTCGTTAATCGTTCAATTGCCATGCGTAAAGGTAGAGACGTATCTGCAACGTTATCCTTAGCCCCATGGTACGTATTTCCCAGGTAGGTCCAGACGTCAAGAACGGATCTTTGTTTCAGGATTTCTCCGCCGAGCCGGAAAGTTCCTTCCTCAACAATCTTCACTTTCTTGTCTCGACCGGACGCCACCATCGATAACACACCAGATTTTGTTTGGTTCGCTGTCAGCCCACAAGCTCTCAGACCGTATTCAAGCCGATTCAAATTCTCCTGTAGCCCGTCGGTGGTCGACGCTAGTAGTATAATGTCGTCCGCATAGGCGAGGGCGTTAATGCGCACACCATTCAGATTGTAGCCAACTTCCCCAGAGAGAATTCCCAGTGCTCTGTCCACGACAAGATTGAACAACAGGGGCGATAGCGGATCACCCTGCTTGACTCCTCTGCCCAGAGTTATTAGATTGTCTGTGATCCCCGGAACTTTCAGGGAGGTCGAAGCACGGTTATATGATTTGCGGATATATGCGCGCAAACCGGGGTCTAGCCCCTTTTCCTGAAGCGCTGTGTGAATTGCTTCGTGAGCCACCGTGTCGAACGCCTTGGACACGTCGACCGTGGCCACGTGTAACGTTCGTGCGTTACTCCGTGCGTCCTTCATAATGCTCGACAGTATGGTTGTATTCACGTACACCCCATCTGACGGCCTAAAGGCACGCTGTCTTTGGTCGACCGTGTTCAACCCCACTAACCGAGAGCCGAGGATCTTATGGAGTTGGCGCAAGGCTACATTGCCGATACTCAAGGGGCGATAATCCGAAGGCCGAGGCCGATCGGGCATACCGCTCTTCTCGAGGAAGATGGTATGCGAGGAAATCAAGTTCGAGGGTGCCGCTCTTGCAAAAAGCACCAGGTTGTGCAGAAGCGCACGGAGGGACGCCGGAACGTCCACTGTCGAGACACGATACAATCGGGTCCGGGCGCACTACCAGTCCTTACGGCATTCCTGGTGATCTCAGTCACCGTGATCGGACGCCAGAGGAGAGACTCACTGGAATCTGGGTTTCCCCGGTCATCCACGCTCGTGCCGACGCTGTCGAGGTTACCCTCAGCCATCAGCTCCGGTACAAGTACTGGTGCTGGGCCTTGTTGGCGATACTCCTCTACCATCTCGTGATATCCTTCACTTTTGTTCCGGATATACTTGATCTGCTCGAGGGTCTTGTTTGGGAACACGGTCCTTAGGTGTTGATTCATGAACCTAATGTTCCCTTCTAGGATGGCATTTGCCTGCTCACGAGCGACACGCCTCATTTCCTTCACAGACACTCGAGGTTTTCTGCGTTCCACATCAACGGCTGCATTGGCTTCAACTGGATGCGCTGCCCTAACGTGTACCCCAAGCCCAATCTTGGTTGGAAACGTTCGGTCGCAGAAGCTACAAGGATGAGCTGGTTGGTCGACAGTGGGTTCAGGGGGGACTGGGTCTTCTCGGCTCCTAGCACCTGCGCCACCACATTCTCGTTGTGCAGCACGCTGCGACCGGGGCATCCGACACCCGGCCGTATCTATTTCCTTTTGCCGACTTCCCATGTTAGCAGCGTGGTGGGGTCAAAGAGCATGACTACTCAGAGACCCCGGGATAGCCCGTCCTTCTCCGGCCCCACCTTGAACGTGGACATAGGCACTTGGCTCCGGCCTTACGACCTTTACCTTTAGGGCGCTTCGATACCAGCGTGACCGTTCTTCTCTGGCCAGACACTCGCGTGTAGGCCTCCTCCCACCCGACACTCCTAAGACGTGTGGGTCGTCACGTACGGAACTTGGTAGACTGACGCGGGGTTCCGGCGAACGAGAAGTCCACCGTCACACACACGCTTCTCTGTGTAACGAACGCCAGACAGCGACGCCACAGGACAGCCAATACCTTCGCAAGTCAGTCAGTATATGGCCCAATGGACCATCTCCTGACGACTCGCTGAGAGAAAACACAGAGGCACTCTTAGCTTCCCAACCCCGCAAAGCGGGGAGGTACCAATAGCGGACACCACGTAGAGGTGCGTGCTTGCTAAACCATGACTCCTCCCCCTTAATCTCCACGCGCATTGCTTTCCGCAAAGACACGCAAGAAGGGATAAATCCCTCCACGCGCATTGCTTTCGACAATTCCGCGAATAAAGAAAAAGAGAGTCATAGTTACTCCCGCCGTTTACCCGCGCTTGCTTGAATTTCCCGTGGAGGGAAAGACGCCTCACTGAAGGCACCCGTTGAAGGGCCGTACCAAGTGTTCAGGAATAATGGAAAACCTTTTCTTCAGCACCTCAACCTCAATGAGAAAGGGTCCCGATGACTTTCCATTCTTTAGAGTGCGGAGTGCCTTACAGTCATCCGCTTTTACAAATACAGAAGCGTCAGGAGTGTCCGGTACAAAACGTGCACCATCTCTCACTTCCTTCTGCTCCGGTGTATCATCTTCAGTATTGTCGTCGGGGACGTGAGTATCCAGCAGTCAGCTGGCGATGTGTTTCATATCCATGGGGAAATCTTCACTACACCGGATTGTATAGAGTACTTTCTCAATTCGGAGTTTTCCGTTTGGACGATGCCCCAAGGCTCCTTGTTACCATGCGATGTGACAAAATTTCTCCAGCTTTCTCGTTTCGCGATTCTCACGTCATTGTTGTAGCCCCTCAAAGCTTTACGGTACGCCAACTTCGGCTCCTTGTTCTCACTATCGATTTCCTCATTCTGCTACTTACGTCTCCTTTGGTATGCGGCCTTCTTTAGTTTTGTAAGGTTCTTTGTCCATTACGGATTGGACCTACGGAATCATTTCCTTCGCGGTATTGACTCGGTGCAGGCCTCTGTGAGGATACCTGTGGCAGTCTCTGCCATCCTTCGTCCACGGAGTCGATCTCAATTGTCTTCAACTTCAATCTAGCTTGATCTTTCAAGATCTCAGTGAAGTGGTCCAAGTCCGCCTTTTTAGGCACTCACGTTTTGCAAAAACGGGCAGGAGTGCCTATTAAATTCGGGCAGATTTCGCCTAAATCACCTTTTTATGCGAAAACATTAATATAATTTGAATGTATTCATTTTTTATAGCATATTTCTTAAGCACGGTGAAATACAAAACATTGGTGTAACAGAATACAGAAATTTAATTATTAAGTATTTCTTATTGTGGAGACAAGATTTGGTCCTACCCGGACGTCCTATCAGAATGTAAGCTTGGACAGAATGGACCGAACAAGCTGAAATTTGTAATATGTTTTAATATTGTATTGAGAACTATGCCCAAATATTATAAGAATTTTTCAGTTTCTTTATGTAGGCATTTACCTTAAAAAAATTCACTTTTCAGGTGTATGAACGTTTACGGTTGACTATCTTCGCACTACACAAATGAATTTGGCCACAACATGCAGTGTACTCATATTTTACATTTTTTTAGATACACTTTTTGGTTTACCCTTAGATAATTCTGAAGTGGTGATTACCTACCCCGTTTAAATACAAATATTTAATTTTTATTAATTCAACACTTGCGACAGTTCATGTACTTTTTTCGGTGGAAAATCATTACATTTTACATATTATATACATCACAAAACGAAAATAAATTTCGCTACGTATTTGTTAAATTTTGTTATTCATTCATCATATTCGTACAATTTAATTATAAAGATAGTTTATTATTACTGTAAGAAATGTAGAATTAGTGCACATAACCTATACACAGATTTGTAAAGCGTATTCATTACTGACATTCACCGTACTTGCGGAACTAATAGATTAACATGTATATTTTCTATTAGTCTTTTTAGGCACTCACGTTTTGAAGAAACGCAGAAAGTGCCTATTGAATTCGCGCTCCACCGACTAAATTACGTTTTTATAGGAAAATGTTAATATAACTTCAATTTATTTACTTTTTTACAGCAGATTTCTTAAACATAGTAAAATACATAATCTTGGTGTAACAGAACATAAAAATTTCATTACTAAATATGATTGGCTGCGTAGACTAGATTTTGTGTTATTCGGACGTCCGTATCACTCAGCGGGTCTGGACTGAATGGTCCCAACAAGTTGAAATTTGGAATATGCCAATCCTCCAATGACACTGCTGTCACTGAATTTGCTTGATCATTGAATCTTATTCTGAACATCATTCGATAGAGATTATTTTCCTTCTTTATTCCTACGGCGACGACTTTATCTTGAGAATTTCTGAGCTCACAATGATCAACTTTGCTTACCATCGTGAAGCCTTTATGCGTGACACATCCCGTCGAGAACAAGTTCGATCCAAGTCCAGGGACAAATAGAACGTTGTCGAGTGTACGAGGAGTCCAGACATTATTTACCCATGTATCAATTAGTATTTTCCCCTTTCCGCAGACTGGCAGTCTCTGATTATTCGCAACAGTTACGAATCTTCCAGTCTTTTCTTCTTTCAACTCAACGAACCATTCTTTGTGGAAAGTCATGTGCTGCGACGCTCCACAATCTGCGAGCCAAATATCATCTGGAGCCACTGTTATTGTTTCTTCAATAGACGAGAAGTTGGCAGAATTCTGAGATTGCTTGACATCCCCGGTCTTCGTAGAATCTTCAATCGTAGCAATAAAAACGGTATCGTCCCTCTTCGTATTGTTCCTACTATACTTCGATGTTTCTGGACATTCTCTTTCCCAGTGTCCAAATTCGTTGCAATTGTGGCATCTTGTCACTTTTTTCAATTCTGCGATCGGTTTCCTTTTCTCGTATGGTCGCGAGCCTTGCTTGAAGGTTCTCGCAGCAAATGCCGACGAGTCGATTTCTTCACTCTTTTTTAGCTGATCCTGTTCTAGTTTGAGATGAGAAAACAAACTGGTCATGTCTCTTCCTTCTTTCATATTAAACCAAACCGTCTTAAAATTCTTGTAACGAGTAGTAAGACTACTTATGATTCGACTCATCTTGATATTTTCGGATAATTTCTCCCCGTGATGCTCAATCTCCGCTGCGAGCTTCGTAACTCGTGCAATATGCATTGCGACGGTATCAGTCTCATTCATCTGCAGTTGAAAATATTCTTCGTACAACTGCATAACGCTTACCTCGCTTTTCTTGCCGTGAATTTACATTAGCATGTCAAACAATTCTTTAGCACTCTTGCATGTCAGAACAAGCATTGCATGTTCAGCGTCGAGGGACGAAATTAGAATGGTCATTGCCTTTCCATCCCTTTTCATCCACGCGCTCTTCGCGTTGGCTTCTTCAGGTCTCGGTAACTCTCCCGTAACGATCTCTAGCAAATCATGACTTCGCAGCACGGCTTCCACTTGAAACTTCCAAAGTTTGAAGTTCTGTCCATTGAATCGATGCATCAAGGATACTCCATCTTCCATGTTAGCAGCACACATGATGATGTACGGTAACGCTTCGTACAAAAAATTCAATAGCCTTCTCTTCCTTTACTCTCCGTCTGTCACGCGATTATAAACATCATCGATTCATTGAATAATGAGGCACGTAATTCGTCTGCCCGCACCACAGCGCCCTGGGCCCATAACCTGATGATAATTATCGCAGACGAATCTTGTACATAGATGTTTTATTGACGATGTTACAAAACAGACTGACAAATAACAGTAGAGAAAAATAAACAGATACACAACCAGGTTGCTAAGGAACAAAAACATGTCATAAAAGCGAGCAAGAACACGGTAGTCAGTGCCGTATTTCAATAGTTTATTTTTTTTGTAACCTTAATATTGATTTGAAAAAGACCAAAAAAATGAACTTTTTGAATTATGAAATTTTTTCCTTTTTCAAAGATTAAAAGAGTTGTTATTGCGAAACCGTGAGGAAAACAATGGAAAAGTTTTTAAAAATTTTAATCATCATTAATTGCATTTTAAAGAACAATGAGCGTTCCTTTAATTTTTTATAAAACTTTGACGCTTCGATAAAAATAACGGTTCCGCAGATCAATTTTTAAATCTTGGGGGGTCGTTGGGTATGTATTGAAGTAAAAAAAAACCCTACAAAGATGAGTCATTATCGCAATTTGACGTGTGAATCGCATTCGCGTTTGAATCGCAGTTGACGTGGATTTTCCAAAACGGGAAAAAAGTTCATTTTTTTGGTCTTCTTCAAATCAGTATTAAGGTTACAAAAAAAAAATCTCTAAAGTACCAGAAGAAACTTTAAGAGCATTTCTTCCAGTTTACAAAACCCACCTTTAGCTCGCTGTGCGATCATTAGTTCATGAGATATGGCTGATCTACGAAAAAAGCTACTGTTTTCTATGAATGAAAATATCTCAGCAACAAATGGCCGTACAGAGATCCGCAACAGACCATTTTAAGGCTAAAGAACCATGCTAAAGGACCCCGATATTGATAAAGCCACAAAAAAATGTTTGTGCCCGTGGACGATTTTGAAAAGGACAAAAATTTTGAAATCATTTTCTTCCCGCTTTTCCTTAGGTTCATGCCGAGCATGTTGCTTTAAAAAAATTACTGAAAAGATTTTCAAACTAGAGATATCAAGCTTTAAAACGGATTTTGTTTTATTACGATTCAACAATTTTTCACAAAATGACAGCGCTTCAAACATCATTTAAAAAAGGGTAAAATTCAACTGTTCCCTTAATTCTTTTGCTGAGTGTATCTTGGTAAGGAATGCACCAAGGACATCGTAATTGGTAAAAATAATTTCGATTTAAAGGCTTGAAAAATAAAGAATATGATTGCTCTATATCACGTCCAATATCACTAAGTCAACAGAAATATTCTGTTGACGAAAAATAACATACAGCGTTGCCTCGCACCAAATTTGATGATGGAATCATACGATATTTCGAATTTTTCAAAAAATGTAGATTTTCGATATAACTTCCTCTATGAAGAAGCCAATGTGAATAAATAAACTCGTAGAGGAGGCTTTGTGAAAATGGGAAATTAATGAGGAAACAATGTGCAAAGTTCGACTTTGCAACTTTTTTAGGAATAATTTTATGACGGGTTTAAGGACCATACAAAATACATAACACATTTAATTAATGGGTTTTTATTAAAAAGAATAATGTCAAGTAATAAATTACTTGACATTATTCTTGAAACTAATTATAAATTAATAAATTAATTTATAATTAGTTTCAACAAGTTTGGCCAATGTTTTGTCATGGGCGATCTACTCATTCTGTCGTACAGGTCGTAACAAAACGTATACAGGGGTTCGTCGTATACAGGGATTCGCATAAGGGACGATTACAAAATCCCATTTCAAAGGGACTGTATAGTGATCGGTGTGCTGTGGGTATCGCTCACTTCGGTGATTGTAACCACCACACTTAAAACACGGATCTTGTCGGGGTCCATCATTTTCGTTGATTTGCTCGTCGTTGTTCTTTTCGTTACCGCCCTCTTCGTCTCCGTCTCCTTCGTCGTTATCCTCTTCGTCGTCGTCCTCCTCGTCGTCCTCCTCGTCGTCCGTCTCTATGTCCATTTGTCGCCACTCTGTAAATCTCGTATAGACATGTGGCCGTGCTGCCGTTGATGCCATAACGAAAATCAGTGCTTGCGATTTCACAAATTTCTTCATACGTCATCGGTGTATGCTCTATGATGCTGTCCAGTTCCATCTCTTCAGCCGTAGTTCGTGAAAATTCTTCACTCTCTACCTCTGCAGTAATTGATTCTGTTTCCGACTCTTCGGTTTCCGCATCGGAAACTAAATCGATGATCTCCGATTCGTCGACTTCCGAATCGGAAACTACGTCGATTGTCTCCATCTCGATGGGCTGCATGTAGTCCTTAAAATAATCGTATGCTGAAGGCGGAGAGCATGGTCCCGTAAACTTCGTGCGTTGTGCCATGAGTTTCTATAAAGAAGGAAGGAACGAAAGCTTGATATTAGTCACCTGATTAATAATTTTTGATTTCGGTACTTTTTTTATACTTAAAATTTTAATTAAATTTTAATGTTATACAGTAACGATGGGGCAATCCATAGCAACTGGACCATACCAATCTGGCACGCGATTTTTTTTTATTAATCTGAGATTAATTTGAGATTTACTTTTATCATTTGTTTTGCTTCCTCATAGACGGAGCTTTGTTTTCATGAATTTTGTCGTTGAAATTGTCATGTCCGTTCAGTCATACTGGTCTGAAACGTCGAGAAAAATTGTCCCGATGTGTGTGCGTGTAGTAGAAATCACGGTTATATTGTCAATACTTTTGTACGCGACTTTATTTTATCCTATTTCATTTATTAGATACATTGATCGGAACAAGCTCTTGAAAAACCAGAAGATGGCATAAAGAATTGATATAAACGACGGTTATTGGTATTAACTATGGTCGTGCAGATAATTGTTATGAATTGCTTAATTCAATATATGAATTGAATATTCTCATTATTCGCATAGTTAAAATTCTTGTGAATAATTCAAATTACGTATAGATTTTATTATTCGCGAGAACAAATCTTCCAATGAGCCAACTCTTTATGAAAATTTATCGTTAGTTTTTCTAAATACTTATGCATTTTTTCAGATTTGCATAGTCACCTTGAAATTTGTGTTTTGTGCCCCCCTTAAACGTGCACTGTGCAACTTACTCTTCAATTGAAATCGCGTCGTTTCGTAAAGTCTGCATGGGTACTTAAATACTGCCGTGAATATGTTTTTCTTTGACATGCGTATTGTTTATTGCCATTAGCTATCGACAGCGTAAACATTTATGAATATTTTAATAATTTTTTAATAGTAATTATCATGATCGTATGAATATCACATTTTTAAATTTATAATATCAAATGGTGAAGTGAATATTCCATTCAATTCGAACATTACTCGCACATCCCTAATACAAACATCATATCAATTCAAATTCGCTCAAGTATATCATTATCGTTAATTTTTTTTACAAAACACCATTGTTTAATTCCTCGATTGAAATCATTGGTTTTTTTATTTGTGGATCATTCAATACCTATTTTATCTGGGTTAGACCCTGGACTCTTCAAATAAGGCCCGCAATTTTTCATATGATTGACAGCTCTTCAAAGAAGACATTTTCGCGTAGCATCGCATTACTTACGATTCTTGAAAACACAAACATCGATGGGTGTTTTTTTTTAGGGTTTCGAGTAAGTCCACATTTTTTTATTAAATACTCTTAAATTCTAAAGCTATACTCTAAAGTAAAAGAGAACATGAGCGTCTACTTTGTGTTTGTCAGAAGTTATTTTTTGTTCTGCTCCAATGTCGTCGAACTCCATCCATCTCCCACTTGCTCGCAAACAGAATGCAGTGTAGTGACCACATTGCTCGTAATCAATCTCCGATCTTCGAAGAACACGGCGAGCCGGGATATAGTTGATAAGCCCTTTGAGTTGCAAATCATTTCCACCGAGGGGATCACTGATCTTCTTCGGAATATTCTGCAGTGCAACAAGATTCTGGGCCAAATTGGAATTGCTGTCCCAAAGTTCGAAGATGACAAAGTTTCCTGCGAGATAGAAACGAAAAGTTAATTGACCAGCAGTTTTATGATTGAAGGTAGTTTGAGCGATACCGGTACGGTGTACGGTTTCAGAAAATGTGAAATTCGGAGAGATTCTGATAGTATTTTGCGCGTTTTCCAATGGAATAAAAATTTGAAAAAATCAAGCATACGGAAGGTGTTCGAAAGATTGATTTTGCGTAATAGTCATTTGAAAAAGTTATTAACAAATTCATTTTACAAAACTTGTTTAACAATTTAACCGACAATCTAACTTCTTTGTGATAAGAATAATTTGTTAATTTTCCTTAATACGTACGAATTATTTCAGAATTTTTTCGAGATTTTGAAATTTGTTGAATTTTGTATTACATTTTCAACAAATTTGAACATCTTGAAAAAATTCTGGAAAAATCATACGTATTAAGAAAAATTAACAAATTATTTTCATCACAAAAAAAATTAAGGTCGCCGGTTAATTTGTTAAACAAGGTTTTTTAAATCAATTCGTTAATAACTTTTTAAAATTAATATTACGTAAAATCATTCTTTCGAACACCTTCAGTATGCTTCATTAAAAAAAATTATTCCATTGGGAAACGTTCGAAAAACTCTCTGATTATCTGCAAATTTCACGTTTGCTGGGACTGTACCGTTAAAAATACCTTAATTATCTCCTTACTCAAACTAATGGTGACTCACCTATTTGCGAAAACGTAGTTGATACTTTTTGCTTGCATCCTCCTTCCTTCGAACATCGTCGTTCTTGCGATAAAGTCACCTGTTTCATCAAAACATTTCTAAAGTCGGGGTCTGTCAATACCTCCGGCTTTATTGTAACGGTTGCCATTTTTTTACTTTTTTGTGTGCAGTTCTTTTTGCATTGCGAGGTTTCGCACACGCTTGGAATTTCGTAGAATAACGAGTGAGCCAATCCAGCTGCACTCGTTTCGCATTGCAAACAAAAACTCTTCAATTGTTTTTTTCCATTTGTTTAAGTTCTTCCTTCTTCAACCGTCCAGTATTTTTGTACCAATCGAACAAAATAATTGCCCTTTGTCTGTAAGCATGGGATGTCAGTCCATTGGCCCAAATATGTGCAGCCAATTTCGTCAGAGGGACATCCAGCTGATGGAAAGTTTCGTCTGCAGTTGGCACATCAAAAACAATAGCCAGGAGCACTTGAAGAATGCTGTCGAATGCACACATTTATGATAGCGTTATATCGACGCCTTGTATTTTGATACCCTGAAAAGAGATCATCATTAATATACAATTAACAATAAGTTTATTCTGCACTAGGACGATTAAAAAAAGTTAAAAAAGGGCTTATTTTAGCCGTCCTGCTATATACCAGCATAATTCGATGAGAATTAACTGGATTTAAAAAATCAATACATACTTTTAACGTTGCATATCCACCGTTTTTCAATACTGGAATCTGTTTGGATTTTTCGAAATTCATCATATCCAGTACACGTTGGTTCGGTGTCAAATACTTAGAAATTCTCTTTTTTGCTTCGGTTCACTATTAGTGATGCCGTCAAGAATCAAGAATTCAAGAAATTTCTTGACAAGACAAGAAAAATCTTGTCTTGACGACGAAAATTTCTTGTCTTGATTCTCAAGACAAGACAAGAAATATTTCTTGAATGTCAAGAGTCTTGACCAAGAATCTTGAGATATTTCAATTTTTTTTATTACAGTGCAATAAAGTATTGAACACATCGCTGTTTTAAACACATCTTTTGAACACATAATACATGAGAATGGCCAGTGTTTCCCTAAATTGCGAAACTGACGGTTCAGGGATTAGTTTCCCCTCGTCGGCTCAACGATCACAAACGGCCTCGAAACTCGAAACCGTTTATTTGGGAGAAACGGAAAACAAAAAGTGAGATTAGGTACAAAAGATGCAGCCCTATAGGCGTTAAAAGTAGTCGGCTCGGTGCAGCCCCGTCAGATGTGAGTTTCGGGGGAAATTTCGAACACTTCTCAATGAGATAATAATCTGAAAAAAATCAATCATGTAGAAGGTGGTGAAAAGATTGTTTTTGCTTCCTCATAGAGGAAGCCTTGTTTTCGTGAAAATTTCTTTTTTCGAGATTTTCATGTCAGTACACTCAGCATGGTCCAAAACGTCGAGAAAAGTGGTTTGTGCGAAATGTCTGTATGTGTGTGTGTGTGTGTGTGTATGTGTGTGTGTATGTGCACGTTTTTTTGTTTACACGATAACTGCCGTAATTTTTTAAGAATATTCTTCAAATTTGGCACGCACGTTCGCTATCATAGAATACATTATGGGATTGTAGTTGACGCGAATCGGTTAGGAAATTCAGATTTTACAGCATTTTGAAAATTTGACAAAAATCGTTTTCGCGCTATAACTTCCGCAAATTGAGAGATATCGGGATGAAATTTTGTACGACAATAGACCACCTTAAAACCATGATTTGTATCAAATTTGGCGAAAATCGGCAAAGCAGTTCTCATGTTATTGCAATTTCATTATTTTTTCAAATGTCTGTAAGTACTATAGCTCCTGTAAATTATGAGACATCCGATTGCAATTTCGAACATGTCATTACGTTCATTGATTATTAACGATGAATTTCGTCAAGAAAACTGCCGTTATGTCGGTAAATTTGGATTTTGCTGCATGAAAAACAAAAAAAGCCGGCACCCAAAAAAAAATCGGAAAAAAATTTTTGCAGAATTTTCTCAAATTTGATTCACGTATGGACACCCATGGACCACGTTTCGAGTACAGATTTGACGCCGATCTGAAAAGCCGTTCAAATTTTATGGCATTTAGAACATTTTGAAAAATCTCGTTATCACGCTGGATCATGCAAATTACAAGGTACCGGCTTCTAATTTGGTCCACACATTCACTATCATGAACCAAGGGTTGGGTACAAATTTGAGGGAAATCGGTTCGGTGGTTAAAATCTTACATTTTTAATTATTTAAAAAAAAAACAGCCGAAAAAACCTGCAAAGTAGAACCTTGCAAATTGCTTCCTCAGTATTTTACACTTTTGACGATGCTTCCTCTATGAGGAAGCCAAAATTGATCAACATACTTCCTCATAGAGGTAGCATCGTCAAAAGTGTAAAATACTGAGGACCCAGAGAGAATATCGTGCCGTTAAAATGGAGCCTAACGACACGGTGACGGCACGGTGGCGACACGGCACAGCCCGGCGTGCCGATACTGTGGTGTTATGTGCGACCGAATGTGACGCGTTTGTGTCGACACAGCGCCGCTAGACTCGTCGTAGCGACACAGTCACGGCACCGTTGCAGCATTCCGTGGAGTACGTTGCCTACGCTGTGTCGCCACGATGGAGGCATCATGGTGACACGCCGTGCCTGAAAAAAAAAAAGTTTGTCATGGTCAGGATTCGAACCCGGGACCTTCCGATTGTTGGTCTGCGACTTAGCCAACTCGGCTATTCTAACCTTTTATGTTAAATATTTTGATTGTCTATTTGAAGTTTGGTTTTGACGGTGTAGGCACGGTATGCCGTCACGGTACCTACACCGTGGCAGCACACCGTGGTGACATGGTGCCTACACCATGGCGACACACCGTACCTATAACGTCAAAACCAAACTTCAAATAGACAATCAAAATACATAACATAAAAGGATAGAATAGCCGAGTTGGCTAAGTCGCAGACCAACAATCGGAAGGTCCCGGGTTCGAATCCTGACCATGACAAACTTTTTTTTTTCAGGCACGGCGTGTTGCCATGATGCCTCCATCGTGGCGACACAGCGTAGGCAACGTACTCCACGGAGTGCTGCAATGGTGCCGTGACTGTGTCGCTACGACGTGTCTAGCCACGCGTGTCGACACAAACGCGTCACATTCGGTCGCACATAACTGCACGGTACCGACACGCCGTACCGACACGTGTCGCTACCGTGCCGTCACCGTGTCGTTATTTTTCTCTCTGGGGAAGCAATTTGCAAGGTTCTACTTTGCAGGCTTTTTTGTATAATAATAATTCCGACATGTTATTAACAAATTAATGAAAAAATAAATTGTTCAACAATTTACCCGGCAACTCATCTTTTTCTTCTGATAAAAATTATTCATTCATTTTTCTGAATAAGTATGAATTTTTTCAGAATTTTGTCTAATTTTTTAAAATTGCGGTTTTCGCCGCTCATTTTGTTTCAAAAAACGCAACTTAAAAAAATTAGACAAAATTCTAAAAAAATTCATACGTATTCAAAAAAATGAATGAATGATTTTCATCAGAAAAAAGTTGGATTGCCGGGTAAATAGTTGAACAATTAATTTTTTCTTTAATTTGTTAATAACATTTTCGAAATATTATTATGAAAAATCAATCTTCTCAGCACCTTCTACATACTTGATTTTTTTTTCAGATTTTTATCTCATCGAGAAGGGTTCGAAATTTTCCACAAAACTTATATTTGTCGGGACTGTACCGAAACGACTACATTAACATTATCCGACAAAATTTCCACCAATGTATCAGGTCCTGTCGTATGATATTCATTTTGCATATATTCGAGCAAAACAAACAAGTATTGCAAACATTTCTTGTTGGTATACACATCTGAAAAAATGCATGCACATTAAAGGTACTAAAAAGATTAATTTTGCTTAATAATAATTGCAAAATGTTATTAACAAATCGATGACAACATCAATTGTTCAAAAAATTTTTCGGCAATCCATTTTTTTGTGTGAAAATGTTTCGTTTATTTTTCTGAGTACGTAGGCATTTTTTCAGATTTTTAAGTTCACTTTGAATTTTGTGTGAAAAGAAAACACAAATTTTAAACTGAACTTAAAAATCTGAGAAAATTCAAAACGTACTCAGAAAAACGAACGAATCATTTTCATAAAAATAAGATTTAGGTTATCGAGAAATTTTTTGTTGAACACTTATTTTTTCATCAATTTATTAATAACATTTTGCAATTATTATTAAGTAAAATTAATCTTTTCAGTACATTTAAGGTGTATGATTTTTTTCCGATTTTTATATCATCAAGAAGTGTTTGCAATTCTTTCTCGTTTTTCTCGAATTTATGCGAAATGAACTCCATACGACAGGACCCCCTTAACGGAGTCACTCCGAATTCAATCCCAACCATTACACAATCATAATCTAAAAGTGGATTAAATATGAGCCCGATATCTTTTCTAGAAATCATTTTTTTCAACGTTTACGGTCGTCGGAATTTTATGGCTACAGTACAAACATTATGTGTCGAAATATTTCATTTTCCTACATTTTTCGGACTAAATCAGAAAAAGTTCTTATGTTAAAGCAAGATGGAGAAATTTGTCTCGAAAAAGGCTCAAGATTCTCGAAAAATTCTCAAGACTCTTGAAAAGGCTCAAGATTCTTGAGCACTTTCAAGAGTCTTGAAAAGGTTCGAGAAAAATCTCGAGCCTCAAGACAAGACAAGAATTATTTCTTGTCTTGCCTTGAGGCTCAAGAAATTTTTCTTGTCTTGAATTATTTTCAAGACAAGATCCATTTCTTGTCTTGTCTTGTCTTGTGGCATCACTATTCACTATCATTTTTCTCGTCTCGATGTGATTCACTTGTGTTTGGTTGAAGTTTTTTTCTCCCGGTCATATTGCTTCCTCATAGAGGAAGCTTTGTTTTCATGAAAATTTTTTTTTTCGAGATTTTCATGCCAGTATGCTTAGAATCACCTAAAATGTCGAGAAAAGTGGTTTAGAAAAAATGTCCGTATGTATGTGTGTGTGTGTGTGTGTGTGTGTGTGCTGGGCCTCGAAAATTCAATCGCCTCTCACTCAGAAACCGTTCGAGCGATCTGGCTCAAATTTGGCACGCAAGTAGAGTAGTTGCCCCTCTTCCAACGGCGAGATTTTTGATAACATACATACAGTCATTAAGATTTTATGTAGTTTTTAATTTGTTGGTAAAAGGGCGTGGTCGCTCTAACTTTCGTAAAAGTTCGACGATTTGGCTAAATAGTTCTTCATAATGGAAGATACGTTCAATGTTGTATGGTATTGAATTTCGACGAAATTGGTAAAGCGGTTCGGATTTTACTGAATTTTGAATTTTTCGAAAAAAATACATTTTGCTCTAAATCACATCGAATCTTAACAAAGGAACCGAATTGTTCCACAGTCGAAAAACAACATACAGCCCTGCTACGTACGAACTTTGGTGATGATCGGTAAAGTCGTTCGGATTTTACATCATTTTGAATTTTTCAAAAAATTTAGATTTTCGCGATAACTTCCGCAAAAGTTAAGAAAGTAATACAAAACTTTGTATCTAATGAAAATTAGATGTAACGGTGTTTGTGACGGAGTTTTCTTTTGTTCAAATAAAAAAAGTTGCAAAGTAGAACTTTGCACATTGCTTCCACATTAATTTTCGTTTTTCACAAAGCTTCCTCTATGAGGAAGCCAAAATGTAAAATAAACAAGCTTCTTCATAGAGGTGGCTTTGTGAAAAACGAAAATTAATGAGGAAGCAATGTGCAAAGTTCTACTTTGCAACTTTTTTGTTATCATTACTATTTTTTTCTTGCGACGTTTTACCACGCCAGTTTTCTTCTTCTCTCGATGCAAAAATCCGGTCAGCATCGCTTTTTTTGCATGCTTCACACAAATTTCTACTTTCGTCGTTCAAATCTGATTTAAGTCTTTTTGAAATGACGATTTGGCACAGTTCACATATAGTGGTGTACTTAGACGACAATTCAACTTTTTTTGTTCCTGGTTCCTCCTCTGATTCAGCATCATCGGATTTCGAGTCGTTTTCGTCTTCGGATTTGATTTGGCGTTTTCGGCCGTAATCCTCCATTGAGCTGTCTACTGTAGCCGTGTGGTCTGTCTTTGGATCGTAATCCTCCGTTGAGCTCTCAATTGATGCTGCATTGTTAGTCATTTCTGACCTTTCTTCAGTGCACGGAGAGAAGAGTCTGCGAGCAGATACGAGGGTTTCTGTTCTTAGTTCCTATAATTATAGTAGCGTGGTGACACATGGGGCTTATCGTTCTTGTTTTTATGCACATGGAAGCATTTGAAATGTGTATAGTAATCGTTCCGATTAGGCTTTTGTACTAGACTTATTATTCGTATAGTAATGTTACCTGCTGAGATTGTACTTATTCGTATATGTATGAAACGGTTCCCTTTTTATATAGGAATAATTAATTATTTGTTGGTACTATTTCCAATATGATACGGTAATCAGTTGCAGAAGGATTTTTATGCAATCTCATAAATAAAATAGTATAATGCTTTGCAAGTTAATGTTTTTAAAAAGTAATTGAAAAATATTTTTATGATTTCCATCATACATTTTTATACTCTTTTACTGACTAGCGTGTTGAAACAGTCAACACGCTAGCCGAAGTAGGTCGATATGTCAAAGTTATAAGTAAACTTATGACAAGTCGACCAAAAGTAAAAATTCCAGGCAGCATTACCGCCAAGTCTTTCATATTGTCACATGAAAGACAGTTTTGGTGAATCTTCTCCTCTTTATATGCAACGCCGTAAATCTTTTCGTTTATGAGAAAACTCTTGTTCATTCGCCATCTAACGGCAGCAAAGCAAACTAAATTTTCGTTTTTGGTAACAATTGATATACTACGTATAGTGTTTTACATGTAGTATAGCATTCTTTAATACGTTCATAGAACCGCGTCAAAGCAATTCTCATGGTGTATAGTGATTACAGCTGCTTGTGTAAGAATGCACCGGATATGCAATGTGAACAATCCTTATACACCCTAAATTCACAGGTTTACTTATTTTTTCGCCGCTAGATGGCAATTTGATGCATCGCTTCTCGTAAACGAAAGTATCTACGGAGGAGCATATAAATCGGGAGGTTCAATGCCGATTCGCCATCAGGCATAACACCACAGGGTAACAGGACAACACGGTTGCACGTTTTGTCGTCCTGTTCAGGTCGTTATTAAATAATAACGACTTGGCGATTTTTAGTGCAACCGAAACATAAAAAAATCTTGAACAGTAAACGTATGCTGCAAAAAATTCTTGTTTTTCATCTTCATCTAGGATGAGCACCATTAGTTCAATCTCTGTTGTTCGCATACATTCCCAATGTCGCCCTCAATTATATTATTATTTGCAAAATGCAAGAAACCAACATGTTATTTATTTCAAACCAGTATAGGAAATGAATACGAATTGATACTGATAAGTTCCATATAAATGACGATTACTTCAATATTTTTATCTTTTAAACAAATATTAAATACAAAGCATTACTATACTGTTAAGGAAGAAGTCATTGCTATTATAAGGCGAATTCGGGGCTATTATTATACGTATCGTAACCTATGTATTGCTCATATGAGCTATTATAATAAGGCCCATGTGTCACCGCGGTACCATATTTTCTGAGAGAAGCACCTATATTCTCGGCTCCATTTCTCTCCGTGTGTGTAATAAATAGAAATGCGGGTCGTCGCGTTTCTTGCCGCGCTCGCACAAATTACGAGCGGGATGGATTTATTGAGAAGACATTAACAAAGATAGGTGCTCGAGGCTGACTCGGTGTTCGCTATTTATAATAAAATATAGTGATTTAATTAGGTTTCATACTCATACGTGCACACATTCTTCCATTCACACATACGAATCACGCGACTCCGGCGCGAGCGAACCGTTCGGAGCAAGAAGGCGATGTATATAGCTTGAATAACGCGAATAAGATTGACATAGGAACCTTAAAATAATCACGACTCGAATATACAATGAAAATGAGAATGATAATAATAATAATATCGAAAATCGCGGGAGAGCTCGGACAGGCTAGTTTCGTTACGCGGTCCGAGTTTTCTCTCGTCGATCGATAAACGCGAGTTTCGTTACGCGAAAAGAAAAACAATGGTAATCACGCACGGCTCGAGCTTCGTCACGAGTCGTGCGAGAAGATGATGAAAAAGGGCGCGATGCGCTGTCGTGATATTTTGTCGGACTTATCTTATTGATAGTTTTTACGAAGCCGACGGTATCGGGCGTTTTCCATCCCGGAAAAGCGAAGATTGGCAGGCCCTGGGCGTCTCGAGCGGGTTGCACGTCGCGTCTCGATCGTCGCGGGATTCCGGGTGCCGAGTATCGCCGGGTATCGTGGTGGCCTCGTGATTCTCCGTTTCTCTCTATATTGCCACGCTTTCGGGCTCTCGGAGATTTGATTTCGGGGCTCCGACACCGGCTCAGTCGTCCAGACGCGGGACGAGATGCTTCGTATTAAAAACGGGAAGCGTTAATCGGGGGCGCGGGTTTTTTATGATCGCAACGGAAAGTCGCTTACCTCGTTCGCTCGCGTATACCACACACACACACCTCGGACGCGCCGCTGTTCGCGAACCAAATTCGTTGGGCTCGGATTTTCGGGGGAAACGTCTCGGCTCGTGCGTGATCGATGTCCGACTGGGGCGAGCGAGGCGACGAGCACGCGGAGCTGCGGGGGGCGATCGATGCGCGCGATCGATACTAATGGCCGCTCGCCGTCACGTGGCGACACTCGAGGGCGCGCGTTTTGACGGGTCGCGATTATATTACAAGTGAGATCTGCGCTGGACGTGAAGGATTCTGTCTTCGCTGGCACTATCTCGCTGTTGTTACCAGAATCGGAAGTTTCCATTGAAGTGTCAAGGGCAGCAGCAGATTCTTTTTTCACTGCGTCAATACTTTTGTCTTCGAAACTTGAACTATCTGAAAAATCGAGAATACTGTCATGTAATGCTGTAGTTGAACAGAGATAACAAGTAATATTAAAGAGCGTACCACTTGTGTTAGCATCAGCGATGAGCGTACGGCCATCAATATTTTTTAGGTGCAACTCCACAAACTCATCGGCTCTAATCGGCTTGCGTCTCTGGAGTAGATGCGTTTTCACGTAATTGAAATCGCTCTCGGATGCCGCACTGCTAGCTGATACGCGACCATAACCATATCTGTCTCTGAGGATGCAGGACCAAAGTGGTAACCATCGAATATCCTTTAGCAGTGGGTTCGCAAGTTTTGGCATATAATGTGCATTAACTCTATCCCCGTCCATCTCAGAAACTGATTTGGCCTCTTCGTTAAATTGATTTCCCCATTTGCTCCACGAGTTTTCTGTGAAGTCGTCATTGAATAGGGTAGGATTTCTGGCGACATCGACTTCTTCAGCGTCTTCCTCATTTTCTTCATAATCGCTTTCGTCTACATCGTCTTCGGCAACTGCTTTCCTACTTTTCTTCTTTAGTCGCTTTTCTTCAGGCTCAACTTTCGTCCATTCTGCATTATAGAAACCAATAATTTATAAAATATTTGCGTGTCATAATAATATTTGTGGATAATCAATGTATTTAAATCAATTGAAAGTATTAAAGTGGGGGGGGGGGGGGGCGATCGCAAGTGTTAGCTACACTCAGCAAACAAATTAAGGGACCAGTTGAATTTTACCTTTTTTTCATTGATTTTTGAAGCGCTGTAATTTTGTGAAAAATGGTCGAATCGTAATAAAACAAAATGCGTTTTAAAGCTTGATATCTCTAGTTTGAAAATCTTTTCAGTAATTTTTTTTAAAGCAACACGCTCGGGACGAACCTAAGAAAAAGCGGGAAGAAAATTTTTTCAACATTTTTGTCCTTTTCAAAATCGTCCACGGGCACAAACAAATTTGTTGTGGCTTTATCAATACTGGGGTCCTTTAGCCTGGTTCTTTAGCTTTAAAACGGTCTGTTGCGTATATCTGTACGACCATTTGTTGCTAAGAGATCGGTATTCAAAGAAAAAAGAACCTTTTTCGTAGATCAGCAATATCTCATGAACTAATGATCGCACAGCGAGCTAAAGGTGGGTTTTGTAAACTGGAAGAAATGCTCTAAAAGAACCTTCTGGTACTTTTGAGATTTTATTTTGTTTATTTTGTTTTAAAGCTTGATATTTCTAGTTTGAACATCTTTTCAGTAATTTTTTTTTAAAGCAACACGCTCGGGACGAACCTAAGAAAAAGCGGGAAGAAACATTTTTCAACATTTTTGT